>OZ023231.1:7344670-7675883 GCA_964006365.1 Trididemnum miniatum | reverse complement strand
CCACTGCCTTCAATAAAAGTTTTATGCAAATGTGTTCAGCTATCGGTACCATAAAAAATCAAATTTTAAGTCAATAGCGAGTGTTGATGGAACATGAGAAGCAAAAGCTGAAAAATCTCGTCAGCCTTACTTTGCACAGCCAATCCAGGCTAAAGTCATTCCAGACTGTAAGGACTCTTTGTTATAGTGCCAACCTAAACTTTTCAGCTTCATTTCTTTTCTAAGGAGTTCTCCCCTATTAGCAGGCGATGTTGCGTGGTAACAAAATTGTTCGGGAAATCTTCTACGTCAACAGGGATTAGTGAGCAACGCGTTAGCTAGCTCTCCCGCTCGTCTCTTGTCACTTCTCTAATACAGGCGAGCGTCGCGGCACAGATTCAGCGACGCAAGGCACCAAACATCAAGCATCAAACGTCAATCATGAAACGTCAAACGGTTTCTATTAAACAAAATACGCAAGGTAACAATCAGCTGAGCTGGCGCACATAACACAGATAAAAGTAAAGCATCATTACCTAACTGTTTCAAGCCCGAACTGCAACAACACACGAACGAGGTCTAAAGTTGGCAAAACGTCTAAACAAAACACAGTAAGATTAATAACGACAATTAGGACTTCATTTGTGCAATATGTTCACAAAATAAGCTCTTCGGTACATACCTTGATATAAAAGCCACGGTCGGATGCGTTACCAAAAATTGACGAGGAGCACACTCATTTTTAAACATAAAATCCTTAAAAACCGTTAAAATCTCAAATCTGCAATTCATATACATTTAAGTATTTGAAGTATTTGCACGTAACTAATATCGCCGCTTTCATTCAACGTCTGCTATAAATAACATTTTACTGTATGATTCATCATGTAAAAACTCACTCTTAACTTACAACTTAACTAGCAATAGTATTTGTACACTAGGAACGGCAAAATCTCCAACATTGCACTTACTGTACATTTGCGTTTGAACAATACAACAGGCAGTGCGTTGACTATACACTGCTTTTTACAACGCGTGACCAATTAAAGACGAAAGCAGCAGTAATGTGTGATGTGCCGAGAACAAGGTGACTTACATCTATCAACACCGTAGCGAATTCATGAATTTTAACAAGCAAGTTCGACTCCCAGCGTAGCTTACATCAGATAACCAGTCAATCATATAAACGCAGTAACAACGGTAACAGTGTAAACATACGAGACTCTAATTCATTCTAAAACATGATAACAAAAAGGTGCGCAATATTTAACAGGCGACTAGCCAGAAACAAAAACTTCCAGTAAAAAAGTCTGTCAAGTCTAACCCACAACTAAGTTACCGGTAGCCTCACTATTTAGTACAGGCCCATAGGATAACCGAATCATTTGCAGCTGCATACGCGTTTCGACCCTGCTATGGTCTGATCTGTGCAGCATAGCAACCTCCCATCCCTTTAAAAAAAATTTCTCGCTTTTAAAAGAACTGCAAAGCCTAATTCTAGCCTCTACTGATTCTTCTCAAGGTAAACGTTGAAAATGAAAAAATTAAGGGAATGATACAAGTAGTCTTTGGGTTTAGATGTCACAAGGGTCCCTCAAAAAAATCGAAAAACCTAGAAATGATTGCTTAGTCCCAACATCATTCTCCCAGAAAGTTAAAAAAAGTAAAAAATGCCAGAACTCCATCCAAATTTCTGTTTACAGGATCCAGTAAAAGGACACAATCTTTAGAACTTGCAAAGCAAAATTTCAAAGTCACCATAATGGAAGTGTAGTTCAATGGGAATTCCTGCATTCTGCACGTCTTTGATTTGCATTTGCAAACCCAGCCAACAACAAAGCCCATCAGTCTGTCAGGGTTAAAATAAGTAAGTTACAACAATCGATTAATTCATGATAAAGAAGAACCAACTTTCGTCTTCTCATGGTCACTTGCTTAGACCTATGCTTAGACAGCCATCGTTAAGAAGCCCTGATGACATGAAGGATCTTCTACTATGAAGTCATTCTTCCACGTAATATAGGAATGAAACATAGTACTCCCCCCCATACAGGTAAAAAACTGAGAATCGAACCATCCAATTCGTAACATCAATTGTAAGTTTGATAAAAAAATTGGATTGCTGAAAGAGCAGTGAAATTAATGGAAGAGCTGCTTAAAAAGTGTACTAATGAAAAATATCTCACTCTTAAACTTCTATCGTGCTGCAAGCTATCTTAATAACAAGTTTTTAGTGTTTTGAAGGTGAACTGTGATGGTTTTAAGTTTCTGTTTTGGGCAAGTTTTTGTATCTGAAAACTTGGATGCACAAGTTATGTTTTCTTTCAATAGATTTGGTAGTCGCTATCGTGATGTGTGTTCCTATTGATGAGGGAGAAATGAAAACATTTGAAAAGTCACGCATGTACAGTAGAAAGCATATTCATCTAAAACAAAAAAATGATGCTGCTGCCATCCAGTGGCATAAATTACTTCTTACTTGAGTGGATAAACGAACTCCTCATCGCTAAAAATGGGTAACCACCATTAAAAATTATTTAAATCGCTCTAGTACTCTCTGAAACAGTTAATATTCAATTCCTCCACTGGAGGGCAACGTTTGATATTTGAACACCAAGTTGCTTATATCTCCGGCCCTGATTGTCCGTTTTGAACAAGTTTTTTTTTAAAAGCCGTCAAACAACAAGGAGCACCGTCCCCATAAACTTATCAGTGCATAATTTTCTGCAATAACTTACAGTTGGCAGAAGATGGCCAAAAAATAAAAAATGGGGTGCAAAAAAGTCGTTTGGTGAGGGAACTTTTTTTAACAAAATTAAAAATCAACCCCATTTTCGTTTTATATGTAAAAAAGTTCATCCCATCCCACATCAGGAGTTTTGAAATTACAAAAAAACTTTTTGAGTCATCACCCTAGTGAACACCCAACCAAAAAGACCACGCGTATGCCACTGCTTAGGGCACGTCTTCTCTACTTTCTTTCTCACTCTTGTTTGTTTAAAAAAGCAATTTAACAGCTCAGATTAACTGCTCAGATGGCCAAAGTGGTATAGAACGTCTGTCTCTTGGGCCGTAGACTTGGGTTTGATTAAACAGCTCAGATGGTCGAGTGGTATAGAGCGTCAATCTGTCTCTTGAGCTGTACGTAGACTCGGGTTTGATTCCGAGTCAGGTCAAACCAACGACTTTGAAATTGGTATTCACAGCTTCCCTGCTTGACGTTCAGCATTAAAGGGACAGTGTGGAGAACAAGCCGGCAAGTTAACTTGTTGTGCCGGTGGGAAAGGCACTTAGCGGGATTCCCCCATCTTGGTGTGGTAGACAGATAGCTGGCAACTCCTAAGCGAGCTCGTATAGCGCATAGATCGCTTTCTCGTGATAGGAGGATAAATATGCTACTAACTAACTAACTGACTAACTCAGTTGGGTCAAACCAATGATTTTAAAATTGTTATTCACAGCTTCCCTGCTTGAACTTCTTTCTACCGTAGCCAGCCATCTGTCTACCGCACCAAGATGGGGGAATCCCGCTAAGTGCCTTTCCCAACGGCACAACAAGTAAACTTGCCGGCTTGTTCTCCACACTGTCCCTTAAATGCTGAGCGTCAAGCAGGGAAGCTGTGAATACCAATTTCAAAGTCATTGGTTTGAACCAACTCGGAATCAAACCCAAGTCTACAGCTCAAGAGACAGACGCTCTATATGCAACTAAATAAAAAAATAATTCTGCCAAAAACAAACGCCTGCTTTTTGGTACTCGCTTACCAGACTAGTTGTCATCCCATCTGCTCTACTCTCTAGCCTAGACTGCAGAGTACAGACCTCCTTGTTTCAGACGAAGTGCGAATCAAATGGGAAAGAAAGATAAAAGCAACTTACCATCGATAAAAAATTAAAAGTGGAGAAGCTGTCAGCAGAGTTTTCTTTATTAGAGTTGTCCGACTCTATCACGTGATTTCGTTTTTACGCATGAGTACTTATAGATCGATTTCAGCTGACTACAGTCAGCTTGCATTGTGAAAAGTGACTAAACCCTTCAAACGCCGGAGTTAAGCTAACGAATTAGCTAAATTTGATTTCAATTACGTGAAGGATAGTTTTACAGACATTTGCAAGAGAATTTTTAGTGATATGCAGCCTAGTTAGCAAAAACTGATTTAAATAACGTGAAGGATGGTTTTAGTGATTAGGTAGTCTATGTAGCTGTACATTAGCATGGGTTACTAAGACACCCTTTGTTGGACACAAACTGCAGTTAGTGATAGACTAGAGTTCCAGTCTAAATGTCATTTCAAATCGAAACTGATTTCTATCATTAAAACTTTTGGAGTAATATTTTCAGGAATTTGATCCAAATTAAATTCGACATTTTTCTGAATGCAAAATATTTTACATTAATTATTCTTTGATTTTTTATTAGACCTTAGCTGTAAAAATAACCATGAAAGCTTATGGATCTTATTGAAAGCAGGGAAAGTAGGGGACCTATCGCACAAGTTTTACTGAATTCAATTTTTTGTCCAACTGGTTGGACAATATATTAGGCCAAATGCTTTTTAGTTTGTTGGACTTAGTTGTAACGACATCGCTATCGATGCGGGAGGTCTGGGGTTCGCGCCCTGGGCCGGTCAAATCGGACAAAGTATCGCCAGGTACTCGTCACCGCGACTGTTTTCTTCGAACTTTGAAGCTGAGTTGCCTGGGCGATCAGCGGCGGAAACGGGTCCCGCTACTTGTTACACGCTTTGGCGGAATACCGCGAGTATAATGACGGCTTGATTTTTTGGACTTTATTTTGTGATGAAACTCTTCTGTACCAAAACGAAAAAAATTCGAAATGCTTACGGTAAATTTATTTGCAGTTAAAAAATGTCACTCAAACGTCCCCACGGGGACCTTTTGTCAATAAAGTGGTAACCTTCCGACCGCTACCCACCTAAGCGATTTAAAGTAATTGCAAATGTCTCTTAAAAATTGTTGCTGTAATCGGAAAACGAACGAATGTTTATTCATATGAAACGAATGTTGAAATCTTAATAGTAGACGCGCTTAACCACCAGTGCACAGAGATGGGCATTTATCGGTTGATATAGTTTTGATTTGTTGATTACCGATATCGCTTTTGTAGTACATTTTGTTATCGCCGATGAATTATCGAGATAAACGATTCTTCATGCGCACAGTGTTCAAAGTTAGTGAGGTGGTGCTGTGGAAAAATACACAGTGTCCATAAAGTGTTGTTGCGATTTAAAAAAATGTCTGTTTGTTTTGTTGCCACGGCTGAGTTCGTGAACTGCTTTCTTTTCTTAAAAATCTAGAAAAATATTTTTGCAATTTGACTCCACAAAAGCTTCGTCAAACACAT
Source organism: Trididemnum miniatum (assembly GCA_964006365.1). NCBI lineage: Eukaryota > Metazoa > Chordata > Ascidiacea > Aplousobranchia > Didemnidae > Trididemnum > Trididemnum miniatum. The sequence continues at coordinate 7,670,539 of OZ023231.1, read as the reverse complement.
CGAAAATTTAACGCAACATATATCGGAAAAATTTATCGATTACCGATATCACTTCAAGAAATTGAAATTTACCGATTATAATCGGTATCGCCCAGGGATGTTTTGAAATTATCGGTTATCGTTATTGCTTAAGTACAGAAAACTTTAGCCTATCGTGCCCATCACTGCCAGTGCAAATGAAAAATTAGCCAAGCATTTTGAACAATAGGTTATCAGTACGGAACATCAGAATAGCTTTGAAAAAGCTGTTTTCGCCAGGGAGTCGAACCATTTAATTTGTACGGTTCAGAATCGGTTGGGGTTCAACAGCGGTTTCAAATTTCGGTTCAGTTCTGGTTAAGGTTCAGATAAATTGAAACGCTCCGGTTTGGGTTCGCTCCAGTAAAAAATATTTCAAACCGGTTTATAAAGTTCCGGTTCAAGTTCGCAGTTAAAAATGGTATAATTCTAGTAACATATTTTAAAAAATGATACGTACAAAGCAGTTTTTCTTTGCATTGACAGGCCACTATAATGCATAAATTGGCCTACTTGTAGTAAAGCCAATTTCGAGATAATTAAATTGCTATTATGCTCCGACACCAGTGGTTTAATCTTTGATAAAGAAACATATATTCACATTGACGGGCCAATGCACAGCTTGTAGTGCTGTGCAAGTACTGTATTTCTTTGAATATAAGCCACCTTCAAAGTGTCAGTCGGTTACGCCGATCAAAGTGACGCGTGTGACCTCACGGAGCGAGCCGCTTTTTTAATCGGTTCGATTAAGGTTCGCAAGTACTCAAATTATTCGGTTCAGTTCCGGTTCGCTCTTTGAAATTTTGAAAAATACGGTTCAGGTTCGACCAAATTAGCGTAAAACCGGTTGATAAAACTTCGGTTCGACTCCCTGGTTTTCGCATTTGGAAAAACCTCTATCATAAATACTCTCGATAGCTTTGAAAAAAGCTGTTGTATACCAGAAATTTTTTGTGACGCGCTCGTCAAATATTAATAATGTGTGCTGTGCAAGCTTCCAAAGATCTCAAATTATCCAGCGCAATTTTTTTTTCTTTTAACTAAAAAAATCGACATTAAGGCTCGAAATTTGAAACTAACCTACTTTGTGCAGAAAAAACTGCTCGGGTAGCGTTACTTTATGCTGAAAATACTCGTTATCGAAAATGCTAGGCTTATTCGTTATCGAAAAAGCTGCTCGTGTAAAAGTCTACTGTTACTTTCTTTTACACCACTGCGTATTAGCCTACCTGCGTTAAGCATTTTTTGCTAAATATATGCTAAGAAAAGTAGTGGCGAAATATCAGGGTAGGCTATAAGTTTGCTTTTCTTTGGCGCAGTAGCAGAGCATTGCTAGTTGTTGGCACTAAGTTTTTAAAAACAAATTCGTGCATTTCATGTTATGATTTCAAAGCAAATAAAAAAATAATGCTGCTGCAAGCTACAAGACTGGATTCAGACTTTCAGAGATGTTGTATTGCTGCATTCTTATGTTGCTGCTGCTATTGCATCTTAAGCACTGCGACGTTTCTGTGAGACAATTGATCTATTAGTATTGAAGCGTAACCATTATAATAAAGAAACAAAAATAAGAAAGAGTCGGACAACTCTTATAGAAAAAACTCTGCTGTCAGAATCCGGAATCCGGATTGCACAACGTCCCGCAACAACCAATCAGCGAGTTGTGACAAGGTGTAGTCTACTGGTACTGGTAGACCGCCAGGGTAGTGCACAGTAGGCATAGATTATGGTACGGTACCGTACTGGTGTTACAGTTCAGTGTTGTGCTGTGTGTTACACTATTTCAGACGGCTGTCAGGTTGTAAGTAGGCTACAGTCAAAAACAGAAGAAAAGGTTCGTCTTGGACAGAACCAATTTATCAGGCAGCAGGACAAAGTACCACTGACTGGTACCGGCATAGACTACCAGTATATTTTTGTAAATGCCATACTCAGTACTGGCTGCTGAGCAGTGAGTGCTGACCAGTAGTAGTAGTAGTACTGATTAGTAGTATGCTGGTATATTTTATTGAACAACCATCGAAGTACAAAAAACAAAACTTATCACAAGATACCGCTGAAAAAAAGGTTAACCTGTTAACAGCGACAAATTGTAAACCATTAAAGCATGCAATATATAACCTTACAATGAAATTTAATAACTTAAAAAGCATGATCACTGCACCTAACAGCCTAAAGCATAATATCCTATCAGCTGAAAAGAAAACAAGCAAAATTGTGCAATAAACTGATTACAGAAATAACACCACAAATTTGGAAAAAGCAAGCAACATGTGCCAAGCATCAGAGCATTTGAAGTGAATGTACACGTATCCCTAGCGTCAGCAGGTCAGAGCTGGGCAGCCACTACTGAAATAGTAGCACCACTGTCGCTGCTGCTACTTGATGAAAAAAGCATTGGCGCTGCTGCTACTTAAAGAAGTAGCGACGCTTCCGCTGCATTAAAATTATAGAACTGCGAAAGATTTCGTTAAAACTAAACAGCAAAAGTGACGAAACTTATGATTAACAATGACATAAAAGTGAATTTCCTCAATCTCAGTCAATGATATTTTCATGAAAAACAAATAGGCTACTGATGATAGACTCAGGAACCTAACCGCACTGTGCGGAGGAGGGTCAGGAGAGATAAAGAGTCAATTTACTTTTGCTGTTTCTTTCAATATGATTATATGGAACAACAGTGTTCCCTCTAGGATTTTGACTAGTGCGAATTTGCCCAAATGATAAATTCATTGATAAATTTTTGCCCAAAGATTTCACTACTTTGAGGACCCCTTTTGCAAATTCCAAGATAACAAGCTACAGTCTTGCCATAAAATATTGAAGTTTTTTGTTTAAGTTTTTCAGTTTTGCATTTTATGATATTAATTTCTGATTTAAAATCAGAAAAATTTGCCCAAAAATTTCGCATTTTTCTCAAATTGCTCACTCTGGAGGGAACACTGTTTAACAAGCTCTAGGCAAATTCTTGCTTCATAAAAATGATGTGCTGTACTGAGAATATTTTCACCCACATAAAAATTACTATCATTGGATGCTTTAAAACACACCATTGGGGTACTGGTAAGTAGGCCTACACAAAGTAACATCAATTTGCGCCCCCTTGAAATTTTCTCCTGGCTACGCCACTGATTTGTTATGAATCAGTTTAATAATAATTATCTATCACATGTAACTTTACTAGGCCGAATTGTTGTTATGCCATACTGTCTGTACCACTTTTGGCATTATATGAACAACCATTTACTACTACTTTGATGATTCTGAATTTATTCAGAAATCTTGAGCTAAATTGAGTTTCGCATTTTTGTACCGGTATATCGTTTTTGGTATAAACCTACCATCGCTAAGACAGATTAGTGATTTTTTCACGTTAATTGTCTCATGGAACAGACAATCCTTTCGCTTTTTTTCCCTGAATGGGTCGTAGTTGTGTTAATGAGGGAAAACGATCCAAGATACTCGAATCAAAGAAGTGAGAAGTCAAACCAGCGGGGGGCATTATTAAAACGTTGAGTTTCTGATGGCAAGATGCAGCTGGGTTTATGAAACAGCTACTGTTAATCAGGACTAGAGTTTGGCAATGAGAACGATGAAAATGGTGTCAATGATTTAATGGAACATTGCTTGCAATCTCACACTATCACTTGGCTTTACATTTTCGTTTATTTGTTTCATGGTATTAAATTTCCAGCTGAGGGAGTCTAGATTTACTGTTTGAGTTGCGATTGTATTAATAGATGGCTGCATAATACACTGTCTTCAAAATCAAAATTTTTTTTGCAGTAGCGGCAGCGGCAAGTCAATTACCAGTATCATCACAGGAGCGCTGCTGCGCTGGTTGCTACTTCGTCTCGAAAAAAGCGGCGCTGCTGCTTTTCGCTGTTGATAGACTAAAACAGCGGCGCTTTCGCTACCGCTGCTGAAAAATAGTGGCGCTGTTGAGCAGCGGTGTGCTCACCTCTGCCTAGCGTGGAGAGGCCAGGCCAAAGTGCCATCAGTTCAAAATTTCATAATTAAAATTTTACTCTAATAAAAAACTCTGAACATCAAACGCAACGCAATTAATAAATTTTTGCTGAAAAAGTCAATTGATTTGCTTCATTCCTTTTAAGATTGTAGCTTCGTCAAATTTAGAATACTGCAAACTTTAAATATGTTCCGATTTCTTCGACACTAATCTTCAACCCTTCAGAAATATGTAACATACTGATGCAAAATAGCTGAGCTTATTTTCAAATTATATTGAACTGGAAATTCAACAGTAATTGAGGGTGCGTGCGAAATGAGCTTGCGCTCTTCGAGTCAGCAGCCACCTATTACACATGTCAAACGCGATTGGCTCCAGCCGCAAATCGAACCCATCACGTAGGATCTGTCACCTGCGTGCGGTACCACTAGGCCATGTCGCTGACAAACAAATAGCAGAGAGATATCTTGACTCTGGACTGCATATGTTTTATGCAGTTATGAGCTGTAGCCACAGTAGTAACTAGGTACGGTACTTGAGAGACATTAAATGAGCTTTAGTCTGCTTGTTAGATGATTTGAGTGATTTGCTTTTTTTACAGTCTAACCGATATCAGGATAGCGATCATACTAAACACCCCAAAGGACTGAAACATTGTCAAGGATAACAAAGGACCTCAAATCAATGTACTAAACACCGCAAATAATAACAAAGGATCTTGAATTGATCTACTAAACACCACAAAGAACAACAAACGACTCGGAATCATGCCATAACAAAGAACAGACAAACGACAAAGAACTTTAAATTTGGGTTAGGTTAGGGTTAGATTAGGGTTAGGGTTTTAGGGTCCTTTGTCGTCCTTTGCCATGTTTCAGTCCTGTTGCGATGTTTACAGTTTAGTAGGACTCTCAGGATAGCATTCCAAGTCCGTGGACCTCTATATTTCGTTGATTGCTTGGTTTGCTCTTATACCGATATGTTGGAATAGGGAAAATTGTTTTAATTGGCTTCTCATGTTATGTGTTTTTTCACTGCATGTATTTCTGTCGGAAGCTTTTATTTCACTGGAAAACGATTATGCAACTACAAATTTCAAACTACGGGAACTGGAAATTATGCCATATTTAGGCATAACTTTCGGTTCCCGTAGTTTGAGTTTTGTAGTAGCGGAATTGTTTCACTGGCTCCTTAAAACCTTTACTGAAAAGCGCAGTTCATCAGTTGCCCCCAGTAAAAGGTACACTCATTCTTGAGAATGCTTGACCTTGAATGGCCAATCACCCCCCCAAATTTATACACTACAAAAAAATTAAGAACCTTGGTGGTACCTAACAACTTTTGGAGCTTGTTTGAATTAAGCCCCAAGGACTGCTAGGGGTACTAGTGAGTTATTAGTAGGGGTTAAGGCCTAACCCCAAACTTGAATCCAAAGCCCAAACATATAGCTAATCGTGCTTTCGGTTCCCTTGCTTACGGTAGATTTTCAAACTATGGTAACTGTGCTTTTGGTTTCCCTACTTAGATTAATCGTTTTCTGATTCCTCTGGTGCAAAAAGCATGGTTTGGTAGTCGGTAACAGTTCCCAAAGTTTGAAAATCAAAGTAGGGGAGCTGAATTCTGGTGAAATAGACACTTCCATTTATATCTAACAAATCGTTAAAAACTATTTATTGGCAGTGTTTATGGATAACGTGCCACCTAAAAAGTTTACTCACAGTGAGCCCAACTTTGTTGCTTGCACACCCAACTTTCCTGTACCATCTTTTATTGAGAAAAGTGAAGCTAGAAACAGAGCATGCAACTATGCTCAGGTGAACAAGATAAGTTTCTATACCCACCCTGTGACAATGTTATGAGAAATGCTGATTATTCATATGATCCTGATTAGACTGTTAGAATTCTTGTAAATCAAATATGAATCAAGATAAAAACGTTTTTCATGCCAACTCTAACAAGACTGTACATCCAGGTGATTTTTTACTCATGCAACAAGCGATCCATCAAATGCAGAAGCAAATAAAGAAATTTGTTCAAAGTTCGCCAAAAGCTTAAGCAAATCAAGATTTACTAGCTACTGTTCCAGAGAACTGTTGTTGAAGGACTCTTTTAACTATTGCATGTTTTAATGCTGGATCTGTCTGCAGTAAAATTGTTGAGATTACAGAATTTCTTGTTGAAAAAAGCATAGACATTTGCTATTTCACTGAAACTTGGTTAAATAACAAGTATGAAGTTATGAGGCGCGAATTTGAAGAGTTAGGTTATTGCATGTTTCATCAGTCCAAATGCTGTGGAGGTAGTGGCACTGCAATTTTGTACAAACCTCAGTTATCTCTAGTAAATCAAAACACAGCTAAGCATTCCACATTTGAACTTACTAAAACATTATTAAAGCCAAAAAATGGCAAAAGAAGCATAAGAATTTCTTCAATTTATTGAACTTGTAGGAAAGATAACAACACAAAGGAGAACACTGACTTGTTTTTTGAAGAGTTTGAAAGTTACCTAACGTTACTTTCAGAAAAACCAGGTGCACCTCTCACATGTGGTGACCTTAACTTACACCTTGAAGAAGAATTATCCCCACTTATATACTTATCGATTTGACACATTGATTGATGTTGAGCTTCCTGCACATGTTGCAGAGGAATATTAGATGTAGTGATATTTATAATGATCCTACAGGTGAAAAGAAATCGTTACCTATACAGAATGCATAAATTTGTGAGGATACTGGTACTACAAAATGTAATCATTTTTTAGTTAAGTTCAAAGTATGCTGTGATGGAGTAACAAAGAAATTAGAAGACAAGTTGATATTTAAGTGAGACTTCTCCAAAATTAATCTGGATGATTTGAAAAATGATATAATAAACTTAGGAAGAATTGTGTACTGATATAGCTACACCAAGCAATATCCATTTACAATACAGAACTGAAAAAAATCTTAGATATACATGCTCCTGTATCTAAAAAGCGTGTTAAACATAAGCATAGCATTTGGTGGAATCAAAAGTGTCAAAAAGCAAGACAACCAAGAAGAAAAGCTGAGAGATATCGGGTCCTACTAAACACCACAAAGGACTGAAACAGCGCAAAGGATGACAAAGGGCTTCCTAAACACTGCAAAGTACGACAAAAGGACCTGATATCCCCAATCCTAATCTTAATTTAACCTAATTCTAATCCTAATCTTACCCTAATTTAAAATCTTTTGTTATTCTTTGTTATGGTATAATTGCAAGTCCTTTGTCGTTTTTTGCATTGTTTAGTGCAGGGGTGAGCAATTATTTCACACAAAGGGTCAGATTTGGAAAAACTGTTAAAGCTGCAGGCCGCACGATGATTGGAAAACAAGGTGAAGACCTTTTTTTTTGCAGATCAACGTCCATGGACGAATGTGATCTCCAAAATAAGAAGTTTTTACCTCGTTTTTTATTCCAATTTTGCACGGTTGAGGCTTATTTTTTGTGCATCACTGCCATCCATGATCTTTAAAGGAAAAAAAAGGTCTTCCGCTAAATTTACGGTGAGAATTTAAGTTTGTGTAAGTGCCGGCGGGCCAGAATAAAAGGACCGGCAGGCTGGACTTGGCTCGCGGGTTGGGGTCCTAGATCGTGACACCATCCTTCTTCCCACACTTCCCCGCACCCCCACCTCCCCTTTTCCCAACCCCAACCCAACACCGATTGCCCCCACCCCAACACCCTTTCCATACTTCTCCCCCCACTCCAAGCACATTTTCCCACACCCCAAACACACTTCCACATACCTACTCCCCATACTTTCTCACACTCCTCGCACCCTTTCCCACCCCAACACTCTTTTCCCCCACCCCAACACCCTTGTCCCGTCCCCACCACCCTTTCCACACCTCTCCCCACATCCTAAAGACATTTTTCCACACCCCAAACACACTTCCAAACACCTACTCCCCATACTTTCCCACATCCTTTTCCCCCACCCCAACACCCTTTCCACACCTCTCCCAAACACATTTTCCCACGCCCCAAACATACTTCCACACACCTACTTCCCATACCCCACACCTCCCCATACTTTCCCACGCTCCCCACACCCCCAACACATCTTCTCTTACCTGCCTTCACTGCCCCTACACATTTCCCCACTTCTTCCATATTTCCCCCATACTTGACTCAACTTCTCCAACAACCAAAAATTACCCCATTCCCCCACCATCCATGCTCCCCCAAATTTTCTATACTCCCCCATGCTCCCCCCCCCCATTCTTCCCCATTACTGCTTTTATGCCTATTAGTCCTATCAGTCATTAGCGGACTGCAAACTGCATGTAAACAAGTAGTCATAGCGAATTCAAAAGCAAATAGAATTGACCTACGTCACAAAGCTCTTTATAACAGACCACGTAAATGGGCTTATTAGCACATAACACGCTTTGGAATGCGCGCACCATCATTGCAATGGGCTTGCCGCGCTTTAGCCAAAAACCGTCAAATGCGCGGATTGTGCGTATAATTGCCGCGTAAGTAACTGTAGGGAGTTGGCGATCCAATTTTTTTTGGAAAAGGAGGTCTATGCAATGATGTATTTGTAGGTGCGTTTTCGTTTTTTCTTCCTTAGTGTAAGCGAAGTTACACCGTTTTATTTAGAAAATGCACGCGCATTACCCCAATTAACTATATACCCGAAAACCTAACATTACTCACTCTCTTTAAATTATTATTACGTAATTTTAAAGTCGGAAGATTGCTAGGCAGTTTGCTTTTGAGACTACGAAACAATGTAATTCGTTTTGCTGATATTTAGTGACAATTTTTTTTACCTATTCATTTGTTATGTTGCGTCTTTTTTCTTGCTTCACCTGTGAGTGTGTCTGGGTTTGAACCCAACACCATAGTGTCGAATTTCATAATTATTATATTTAAAAATAAAACTTATTAGCTGTAAGCCAGTGATCTACCAGTAAACTAATTCGGTATTATTATATGGTACTGGGTACGGTACCTTTATCTGTTTCTGCTTTATTACCGGTACGTTTCCATATGCAGTTTCCAGCTCAAAGCGGTGTAGTCTAAATTGGACTGAGCAGCTGAGTGTGCTATCAAAAGTTGCCAGAACTTTCGTCACACGGAACCTTTGTCCAGGGATATCTGAAACTACTAGATGTCCCTGCCTTTGTCACAGAACTTTTATCACACCATATTTTGACAAAGGCAAGGGGATTCCCGGGGATTTCTTGTTTTATCGTGGGCCTACTTTTTAGGCAGTGGCTATTTGTACGGGCCTGTACAAATAAGCGCTTGGTTTTTTTTATTATCCCTTTGCGCTCTCCCGGTTCAACGGGAGCGTGACGAAGTAATAAATTATACTAAAGAGACAAATGTTACCGGCTCGTAAAAATAGCCACTTCCTACTTTTTATTCAATTCCGATGTTGCACTTTGTCACCTAACCAGCTAACCTGCTAATCCTGGCCGAAGATAACCCTAACCGAACCCTAGCCAAACTTAACCCTGACCGAACGTAACCCTAACCGAACCCTAGCCAAACTTAACCCTGACCGAACGTAACCCTAACCGAATGTCGATGTATCAGTATGCAATAATGTGACGAAGGTTCCGTGTGATGATCGAATTCGACCCAATAATATGATGGGAATGCGAAAGCAAACTACCGGCATACATCGCAGGACTCGCCGATGTATTGTATAGTGTGACAAAAGTTCTGGCAACCCTATCAAAGCCACAACCAGCAGTAGACCATCAGTTAGTTAATTGGTGCAGGTGCACACTACACAAGCTAACAACATTTACGGCATCCCTGTATCTGTGTATTTTGCACTTTACGGTACATGTCAATTGTCGAAGATACCATACACTAGTTACCATTCCTGAATTATTTTTTTCAAAATTTGACTTCGGTCAGTTGACCGAACTGTCTAAAAAAATTTCGGGCATTTCAATTTTTTTCGGCCATGTTTAAAGCAATAGACGTTGATGCATATTTGAAGCAAGCGCTTTATATACCTACTCCTTTGTACACCTACTCCTTTGTACACCTACTCCTTTGGTACACCTACTCCTTTGTACCGTAACACAAATAAAAACTACTTTGATCAGTTTGATGTCTGTTAAATCTGACACTGTGACACCTGCAGTCCGTTTGTAATTGTTGCTTGCATATTGGCAAGATATTTACTTCGGTCAATTGACCGGAATGGCCTTAATTTTTTTGTTTTTTGCGAATTTAATTTGGACTATGACCGAAATTTTACCGAAAAAAACAAAAAAAAAAAAAAAAACAGTAGGCCTACCGTACCATACATTGATACAGGCAGAGCTGGGCATTCCGCAAACAGTTTCGCAAATTTTACAATTGTGAAATTTGAATTGCGCTTAAAGTAAATTTTTTTACCACTTGCAATTTGCGTTGTGCTTTAAATTTTTTTTGCTTCTTGCTCACTTTGTGTTGCATTTTAAGCTAAATTTTTGACCAATTGTGCTATTTGTGTCGCGTTTTAAGCTAAATTTTTGTTCAATTACGCAATTTATGTTGCGTTTTAAGCTAAATTTTTCACCATTTGTGCTGCACTAGCTGCTTTTTACCTCTTGTGCAATTTGCAATACTTTTTAATGCATCAATTTGTGCTGTTTCTCCACAACTTCAATTGCGCAATTTGCGGTTGTGCTTTGCCGTTTTAAAAGATCTGCTTGCGCAATTTGTTGTTGCGCTTTCACAGATAAAAAATGTAATTGCATAATTTTTGGTTGTGCTTTTTAATTTTAAATTTTAGGTTGCGAAATTTGTGATTGTGCTCTTTTACTTCAAAAAATCGTTTGCGGAATTTGCATTGCGCTTAGTTAACGGTATTTTAGTGCCCAGCTCTGCATATGCAGGATTCCGGTACTGTACATAATTTGACATTCATACAACTTTTATTAGGCCAGTTATTTTTTGATTAAGCAGTTAAGATATTGTGATGTCAGATTTGCTAGATGATTCTGATTTGTTGTCTGAAGACTACAAGAAAGTGAGTTTTTATACTATTAAAACTTTACAGTGTGTAATGGTCGATTTTATTGATGCATGAAAAGGTTATTTTTAATTAGCTTGTTCATATGTCCAGTTTAAGGCACCAAAGCTGGTTTTGAGAAAATTAGCCAAAAAGTGGCAAAACAGACACTTTTCAAAATGATATCAGACATTTGCTTAGACTATGGTCTGAGTAAACTTGTTCTGATTGTGTTCTATTCACTTTCTAAAATTGCAAATATTTTTTCTGTTTTCCTACGTCAAGTGTTTTGATGAAGTCGGCAAACATAACAATTTTCATGTTGACAAATAGGCAATTTATTGTTTGTTTTAGTCTCAGAAAGATGATGATTTAGACGATGATCTTGATGATGAGCTTCTTTATAGTAGTGATGAAGAGAAAGATGACTTTTCTTACTCTTCGCTTGATATTGACGAACCAGTAGATTTGAAATCTGAAGAGCCAAAGCAAAATTTCTTAAACACTACTAGTCTAGATCAAGTAGTACAAGTACAGGTATGCTTTTGTTATTGTTCAGTGTGAAATACGGTACTATTCACCAGCCAGTTAACTTTGTTGTTAAGCACACGCTATCGGTGCAAGAGTTGTGGGATTCAATTCCCGGGCCAGGCAAATTAGCACGGTGTCGCCAACGACTCACCACCTTCGTGACGTTTTTTGGAGCTGCGTTGCGTAGGTGCTAAGTCGCAGTGATGAGCCCTGCCACTCGTTACATGCTTTTGTGAGTCCAATAATGTGTTTTTGATGTGTATAGAATACTATTCTTAAAGTAAGGCAAGAAAATGAGATCTATGAAAAAGTCAAGTTGATATTATTTGAATGTTCTGAGGAAACAGTATTTCCACACTTAATTAGATATGGACATCTTTTGGCATTTATCACTTTGCATCAGCATATTATATGCTTTTGGTTTCGAGTTTTTAGCTTCATGAGTTTGAAAATGTGTTTTTGCTCGATGACTTTTTGATCTTAATATCTAAATCAAATAGACTATCCATGAAAAAAAAGTTGATCATATTCAACAAACGATAATCCTTTCAATTTTTGCATAGCTGTAATGCTACCTAACCTAGTTAAATTGGTTCAGTACGAGTATGTGGAGTTTGACTTACTTACAGACGTTAAATATACATTTTTTTGATCACTGAAGCTGAAATTAGTGAACAAACTTATAACAAAAGCTAAAGATATATATAAGGTGGTTGTTGTGTCAGCTTGCTCATGCTGTGTTTGCTGCAGTATCATGCACGTTAGTTAATATTTTTGCATTTGTGTCCAATAAACGCTTTCAATTTTTTGACTGTGGATTTGAAATAGACTTATTGTGTTTCTTTTATTAACATTAGTGGTATAATTCTGATGTGGTAGTTACTCTTTCTGGCTGTAGTAGTTACTCTTTCGGTTATGAGAAAGTACATTTAAGGTTGCACGTATGAATTCATAATCTGGTAAGCACATTTTGCACATCCTTTTTAGTATATATGTTTTTTGTTTGTTCTTCGAACGAATATTTTTGTCTTTAATATTGATTGTGTGCTTGCAATGCCTAGTGACACAAAGCCGAATTTTTTCTGTTTATAATGTACTTATTTTTTTAAGGTGGCACCTCAGGTCTCTTCTACCGCTGACAATTCAGATTCTGAAGGTACTGATACCCGAGATGAAACTGACGATTTTCCGTTGAATGGTGATAATGCATCTAGAAATAAAATCAAGATCTATCGCACTATCTCTAATGTTAGCAGTGAAAAAGCAGCAACTGCAGATGAAATCAGTGCTAAAGTAAGTGCCGGTATTAAAGTTTTTATACATTTTTAAACAGATTGTGTGGCAAAAGGCAGCCTTCCTTGCACGCTGTGAATGCTATAGCAGCCTTAAAGGAGTGTCTACACATGAAAGATGAGATCAGAAATTTTGTTTATTTTATGTTTACTTGCAATCGACCATTTTGACTTTGATTGGCGCTGTGCAGAGTTGGAGCAATTTAAAATCTGAGTTGATTGTTGATTTGCAAGAGAATCTAGTCTTCGCTGTGTGTATATGATCTGTTTTTTTTTTTTGACAAACTTAGTTGCGTGATTTTGGCCTGCTGTGACCTAAATTGGTATCTGTATAAATGTATCTTTAATTATATGTTCATGTTTAGCTTACAGTGTGTAAAGACTACCGGATTGCTGGTGTTCAGTTTGTTTCTTTTTAAATTTTAAAAGTTAAACTTGAAAATTCCTCCTAAAAAGCATCTACTTTTCCAGCAAGATCTTTACGAATTTTGTATTTGCAGGAAAGCGTTTCTACAACTCCTGAGAATGTAACAATAATTTCCAATGACTTCGGTGAGTTTTGTTTTTATACTCTGAAATTATGAAATCTTTACCAATGTAAATTCTTTTCCACTACTCATTTACAAGCATATACCAAGTTTTTGGTGCATGTGAATTAAATGCTTTCAAAATTTTTTCAAGTGCTGGTGTTGGGTTGTGAAAGTCTAGTTGCCTAAACTTTACAAGAAATATTTAACGAGTAGGGTAGATACAGACAAAATTTGTTTGAATGTCATTTTCTCTCAGAATCATAGCTAGGGATTATTAGACATTGACTATATTACTATTTTTCGTAAACAGGTTGAAGTTTTCTAACCATTGCATAACTTTAGGCTGATGGTCTTCCAAATGTGTGAAGTACGGCTTACGTTAAGTTGTTTTTCTCTTCAACAACTTTTTGGTGGTAAAATTTGGAAGACCAAAAAACAACATTACGTGCAAACAACACTGCCACAAAGCTGTGGTTGTTGCTTCTGTTGCGAATAAGGCTTTGTTGCTTCAACGCAATTTTCGAGTTATCTTGCACTTTAAAAATAGTTCATCTTTGCAGATGATTCGATGGTTGATGAAGATGACGAAAGTGATAATGATGAAAAAAGTGAGCGAGGTCGTTTCAAATCAGAGAGAGATGTCAAAACTATAACCATAAGTTCCAGAAGGTAATTATATGTCTTGTTACAACTGCTTTCAAGGTATTTTTGCATTAGATATAGTTTTGGGTCTTTTGTTGAAAAAAGTGCTCTATAACGTTGTCATATCGAATAAATAAATAACTTAGGTTATTTTCAAATTCCGTTGCATTAAAAATTCAACAGTAATTGAGGGAGACTGCGAAGTGAGCATGCGCTCTTCGAGTCAGCTGCCACCCGTTATACATGTCAAAGGCGATCGGTTCCAGCCGCGAATCGAACCCGTCACGTAGGATCTGTCACCTGCGCGCAGTACCGCTACGCCATATCGCTGACATAGCTTTGCATTATATTTTCGAACACTATATTAACCGCGCTATCGTCAGTGTCAAAGTTTTTCGTAATGAACCGTTTTTAATTCCTATTTCTTTTGACTAATTTTCATATCTAAACGGTATTTACTGAAACTTTAATACGTTAAGGTGCTGCAGCGTTGTTATGCATTGTGAATGATTTTAGGCGCCGAAATTCTGAGCAGCCTGATATTCCTGATACTCTCGAAATTTCGAAAGAAGATCAGGAAAAGATTGAAGAGTTTGATAAACAACAAAAAGTGAGAAGAAGCAATAAAAGACAACGAGGCTTCGGAAATCGTCGCGGCTTTTCTCCGCAAAATAGAATGGGACAGGGAATGCGGAGAAGTGAGTAATTTTGCATGTTGATGGTTCATTTTTATTCTTATTTTAACAAGAAAACAATTATGAGTAAACTTTAGAACCGTGTTGACCTGTGTAAATTATAGTAAAAGTTGCTAGAGTTACGTATGGCAAATGCTGTAGCTGTGGACAACTATGTAGTAGCGTACTTGACGGAGGTGTTCTTTTTTTCTTGCGATATCTACGATGCATAATGTGTTGGAAACTTAAACAATATTCTTAAAATGCAGCTCCTCGGTTTCCGAACTTTCAAGGCCTCAGGATTCAACGACCTCCTCCATTTTCTCAAATGCCTGGAGGAAATCAACCTCGGGGACCCTCTTTACTTGGGGAACCTCCTTCTTTAGGACCTCTCTTTCCTCGGCAACCACCGCCTTTTGCTATGCACATGCCTCCACCGCCACAATGGATGGGTCTTCGAAATATTCCACCGCCCACTCTCCCTGGTCAACCAGTGCCCCAGTTACTGGCACCCCCTACTTTGCAACCCCCTGCAGTACCGGTGCAGGCAGCAATTCCACCTTCCTCTATTCCTGTGTTAGCAGCAACCAGCCGAGATGCAACTATAGAAGCTGCTCCTGCTAGTGAAACGAATCAGGGAAATCCTATTCCTACCGTTATGTCTCAAGGAAAAAGAGCGGACAACGAAATATCGCAACCAAGTAAATCAAAAAGCAAAAGAGAAGCGATTTTTGAAGACAAAGGCAGAGATTCGCCAAGACTTTCAGTTAAATTCAACAGGTGCTTATTGTAATACTTAATCTGTGCAGACGGTATCCTTAATGATAGCGGTCGTATGATATTAGTCAGTGATATTTGTTATCACTACCGCAGTTCAGATAATGCAGCTGGGCTGCCACGGCCTTCTCAAAATTTCAGAGCATTATTGTCATGTTCATCATGAGTTTGCCTATTCTGCATGCAGCGAGTCCAACATATTTTGTGCAGATTCAGTTATAATAACGTACTTTTGTATAATTTTTTTTCCTTCAAAATTGCTGGTTGGTTATTGCATGACCCGATTGAAAATGAAACTCCAGTCCAATTAAAAAGCGGACAATTTTTCCGATATGCTAAGGTGCAAGTTGCGGAATGTTATTTATGTGTTTGTCTGATATGTTGTGGCTTGTTCTAGTGTGTATTTTTCAGATCTCGTTCAAGGTCAAGGTCGCCTTCTCCTGTTCCTCGGAACAGCAAACGGCTTGTTCTTAAACCTCGTCGTTCCCGCTCACCTAAGTCTCGAAGTAGCAGGTGTGTCAACTGATATTATAGCTTTGGGTTTTCAGAACAAGATATATTATGGCACAAAAAAAATTCTGTCCATAGATTTCAAGATATGTGCTGGAAAAACTTATGTGAGTCCATGTTGAGCATACGCAGTTGCTTGCGAATTGCAATCTCGGAAGTGCTTTTTTTTATCAAGCGTTAACTCAGAATTGCAATCTCAGAAGGGTTTTATATCAAGCGTTAACTCTTCGTTATACTCGCGGTATTACGTCGAAGTGTATAACGAGTGGCGGTCCATCTTCGCGGCTAAGCCCCTGAGTAGTACAGCTCTGAAGAAACGTCGCTGCGTATTTGACATTTCCGGGAATCGAATCTTAGACCTTCGTCCTGTTAGTGATGTCTTTAACCCACTGCGCCAAATTCAGGTGTAAAACCTTTGTTGTTTGATTTATTGTGGTGAGGGTAATAGGTCAGCCATCAAGCAAAGCTAAATCTTCAAAGGTATACTAATCTTTACTTACGTTACGTAGACGCCGTGATAAGTCTCCGAAGAAACGTCGCCGACGTTCTCGTTCTTACTCACCAAGGCGTCGTTCTCGTTCGCGGTCACGTTCTTATTCTCCTCGAAAAAGATCGCCTTCTCCACGTCGAAAAAGTTAGTCGCAAAATATTTGTATCATTGTGCAAATACGTAGCTTTGTCTAAAACACAGCACATCACCAATAAAAGTATACTTAAAATAAAACATTTTTATAGTTTTAGCATCTCCCCTGAAGAGCCTCACGGCGAAACAGCCTGTTGGGGGCTTTTAAATATACTTCTATTGGTGATTTGCTGTGTTGTATATATGCTCTGAAGTACACTGTTGAGCTCTCTGTTTGGCGCAATGGTCAGATCGCATTACATTAGCTTCGTTTTCGCTTATTTAAGTATAAAAGTCATTTTTGGCTTTTCTTCTTAATCAGCTACACAACTTCTTCATTCTATTTGAATAGGACACCTCCTGAAGATCGCACTTAGCGAGAAACAGGCTGTTGAGGTTTTAAAAACTTTTCAATAAAAAGTAGATCTGAGCATTTGATTGTTGGCTCTGGCTAAGCCATCGAGCTCTCTGCTGTTCCGACAACGCTGATATAGTAACTTCATGCAATCTATTTTCACAGATGCCCAGTTAAGCTGCAATCTAGTTTTATTTCAGTGTGGAAAGTTTTGCGAAGATCACTTCTGAGCATTAAAGAGAAACGAAAGTTCACTGTGCCGGTTGCTTAATGCAGTTTTCTGTTGAATCTGTGTGGTGATATTGAATGACATAAGGGAAATAAAGTTGTGATAGTAAAACGCAGTCAAACGCCCACTCAAGCCGTGCCGATGATCGTACAAAAAGAGTAGTTGTTTATTGATCTCAAGAAATAAAATTGATAAATAGTTATTAGCGATGACATAAACTTTTTGTGATATTTGGGTTTTTGTTTTCAACAGCTACTGCTGCAAAACCTGGGAAAATTCTTATCAACCCCCATTTCAAAGGAAACCGAAATATTCCTTCTTCGGCAACTTTGCCCCAGTCCACCCCAACAACGAGTGCAACTCCTGCCGCTGCGACTGCCCCCATTATTAATCCCCTTTTGTACTCCATTCCTCCTCCGCCGCTTCCCGTTCCTGCTAAAGTAACCTCCCTACCCCAAGCTCCCCCAGTTAACTTGAACGTACCTCCTCCCCAAATTGCTACCACTCTTGCTGCAGCCTTGCCAAAAGTACCCCCGCCATTGAATGTCCCCCCACCAACAATACCCCCTGGTGTTCCTGCTGCCGGAACTACACCGCTGAACCGTCCCCCTCCACCAATAACTTCCATCCCCCCTCCAGCGTTGCCAAATAATTCTGGTCTTTCAAACCCGGCGGTTCCTGCAGCGCCGCAGCCCTTTACTCCCAATGTTCCCCCACCAGCTTTGTTACCTCTTAATCAAGCTTCCTCTGTTATCGCGAGGCCTCCTGGCGTGGATATAACTCGTCCGCCTCCATTACTTCCCCCCAATACTTCAAATCCTCCCCCTAACATTTCACCTTCCCAAAAACCACCTCGGTTTTCGACCGGCTCGAGACCTCGCTTTCAACCGAGGAATTCTGGGCCAGTAGCACATGTACGGCCTGTGAGAGATGTTAGGCCGCAAGCAGATGCTCGGTTCCCTCAGGCTAGATTCAGTTATGGTCAAGGGAACGCAACTAATCAAACAAGGATGAGATACGATCAAAGAAACGCAGCACCAGGGTGAGTCGTAACGAATTGAAATTGAAACTTCGTGACGATTTCTCTTTAACTGACCCCTGAAGTAATATTTCGGATGGTTATGGAGCAATGTCACTTTGGTTTCTTTTTACGTTGCAATTTGTATGACATCTGTTTTAGCGAAAAACTGCGTTAAGTCTTAAATTTAGAAGGGTTGTAAACTGCTCTTATTCTCCTAGCCTTTATGAACTAGATTTTGATGCTGCATAGTATCTTTTTCCTGGGGTTGTTTTTGCAATAGATGGAACTGTAATTTTCTCATTGTTTAACTTCATTCTCTGATTTATCACATTTTGCAGAAAAGAAGCGGTTACTGGAAATAACATAAGGTCACGGCTAAAACCACCACCCACCTCGACATTAAAGACTAATCAAAGTCAAGATCAGCAAGTAAGCTCTAATTGTACAAGAAAAAAATCAAAGTTTTGCATACTCTTCTAGCTCTCTATCGAGCTAGGAAATTTTGTTTAAAAACCTAACCAAGAAGCAACTTTGGTTCAAAAACATTTCTCAAATGTTTGTTTTTACTTTAAGCGTGGTTTCTACCATCAAAATACGATTTACAGCATCTCGCTTCTTTCTCTTTCCGTCCAGTTGCTCTGTTATTTTTTGATATAAAATTTTTGTCAGAACTGGAAAAGAGAATTTACTGATAATGCTGATTATCAAGAAAAAATGCGTCAACAAGAAGAGAAAAGGAAGGAAATTCTGGCCTTAAAAGCGAGACGACGTGGCGGTAAAGTTAAGAATGACGACGATACTATTGTGAGTACTGATTGCGTTCATTTGCGCAGTAACGACTTCAAGCACGCTAAAGAGATGTTAACTTGATCAAAATTTCTCTAAACAAAAAAATTAGAAAATCTTCATTGTGCTCGCCGCACTAAGCAGAAGCGTGTTACTAGTGGCGGGTCCATCTCCGTGTTTCATCACCATGACCACACAGCTACGAAAAAACGCCGCAGCGGTAGCTAGCCATTGACATCACTGTGTGCAATTTAACCTGTCAGGGAGTCGAACCCCACACCTCCCGCGTTAATAGCGATCTCCAAATCTGTTGCAAAACCATTACGAAATGTCCTTTTCGTAAGTTTTCATTGTGAAAGATTGGCTTTCAACTGAATCATACTTCAGTGAAAATAAACTACATAATTAATTCTCGTATGAAAGAATGGATCTTAACACAGTTGTGGCAACATTTTTACTTTACAGGTTGCAACTATACGCAGCACCGCTCCCGTTATCAGATCAGTGAAAATTTCCAACATGGCTTCTGCTACTAAGCTTCATAGCATTGAAAAAATAATGAAAAGCATTGGTCCTATTGATGTAAGTAGCACAATGAATGATAAAGTTGAAATACTGAGTTTCACGACTTGAAGTTGAAATATTGGGTTTCACGACTGGTTAATATTTTATGGTTAATCCGTTACAAACTTTCAGTGCAACATTGTTCATGTTTTTTATGAGTTTCGTATGAGTGAATTTCTATAAACGGTTAGCTGAAGTCCCAAGATTTGTTTCATGATCAACTTGAATCGGTAGCATTGACTTTTCTGCTTCAATATTTTGCAGAACTTGCAGTATAATCAGAATGAACGATGCGTGTTCGGAACTTTTAAATCTGCTCAGCATGCTAAAGAATTTGCGGAGAAATATAACAGGTTAGACCAAGTTGTTGCTGAAAAATAAAACCAGACTAATTCTTATTTGATTTTTGATCAATTGGCTGTGCCTTAGAAATTTTATTCTGAGCCAGTGTTGACCAGAAAAAGCACTGCATTTGTTTAAAACGACCACGGCTTCGAAAAGTTTGGCAAACTAATTTAACGAGGTGTACGTAAAATTTTGTGTGATGCTTTGCCTTTGTGGACTAGTGCTCTGCTCAACCTGTCCTAAATTTTGGATTGAGCGTTGGCCTGTTTTACATTTGAACTTGCAGCTGTTGGAAAACAAAGTTATGGGATTGCCTTCTGGTTCTTTTTTTATTGTTG
The DNA here is from genome assembly GCA_964006365.1 of Trididemnum miniatum. NCBI lineage: Eukaryota > Metazoa > Chordata > Ascidiacea > Aplousobranchia > Didemnidae > Trididemnum > Trididemnum miniatum. The sequence continues at coordinate 7,650,336 of OZ023231.1, read as the reverse complement.
ACGTAGAGACAATATGCCACCGAACCTTACAGTTATTTGGACCGTATTTTTTAAAATGTGGAGACCTGATGTAGATTCCTATAAATGAAAGTCTGGTCCCTAGAATCAGAAAAAGTTATGAGAAAATCGTTTTGTTTTGTTTTTGAGCCCCTGCAAGTTTATTTTAAGCGTCTATCACTTTCCTTTAAAAGAAAAACATTTAATCTTCTTGAAAGCTATTTGTGCTTTAAAAGCCTATGCTCACAAAAGAAAATACCTTAATTCATTATGATTTATTAATAATGGTGTCCTTTTGGTATTTTCACTAGATATATGTTGGATTTATCTTATATAACGATATCCCTCAATGGATGATTGATGTTGGAGTCGGAAACTGATGTCTGCAAAGACTTTTATTTGATGAACAGACAATTGATTTTTTTGTTTGTATGTTGTGACCAGTGACATTGCTTTGATACTTCTACTTTTATTTTGTATAGAAGTTGAAGAAATTTTGAGCTGCTCATTAACTTAAATTTTACTTTCATAAGCTTTTCTATTCTTAAACCACAAATACCAATCATTTAATAAGAAGCGATTCATTTGACTATTTTCTAGCGGTTTTGAATAATGAATAAACTATCTTTGCTTAACAATTGCAGTTTAGTTCCTCAGGCAATCGTGCATTTGTGTTAAGTTCGCTTGAAGGTTTCAATGTTAGTGGTCCAAAAAGAAAAAAATGCGATATTTTAAGGGCTGCTAATGTTGTATTGCATATCTGTTTTTTGTAAGAATCAGTATCTAGACTACCAGTACCGCAGAAAAATTGAATATTGATGATTAACGTTTTATAGTAAAATTTATGTTTAATTACGCCGTTAATTTGTTGTGCTGCCAATTTTTGGTCAGTTGTTGGCTAATGTGAACGTAATTTCTTAATTGAATTCGTGCAGAGCGCCCAAGTTTACAGTTAGTAGTTTTGCATGTTAAGAGCTTTGGTAGTAACTGTTCTGGTGTTGCACATGTAGAATATGCTGTGATTTTTAGTTGAGATTTGGCGTATGTGATTCCCAAGTGACTGCTTGGATAATTTTCATCATAGACTGATGCAATGATTCGCTTAAATTTAAATGCGTATGTTTGTATCGGTTGAAAATTAAATGCATCACGGATAATAGTTCTAGAATAAGCCTTTTTTTTTGGACTAAGCTTTTTTTTAACAGAGTTTCACTCGATGTATATTTTCGGAAGTGAACTTTTGACTCTTTTAAGTAAGAGATTATGAGTATGAGCTTGCATAAAGCTCGTTGTGGAGTGAGTGTCTTCTGGTAATGATTAGCCTATCAATTTGCGTTGTATGTTGTTGTCTTATTTTTAAATTGTGATGATTTGAACAATATTAACAGTTAAATCTATTGCATGAGTTTAAAAATTCTCTTTTCTCAGCGATTCCCCAGTTGTTCTTGAACTCATAGCGTTAAATTTTAACAGAGAATGTAGTACGTTTACAAATCAAAGCAGATAAATCAGATTTCGAATTTTTCGGTGATGTTATTTCATCTTGGTTTGGTGAGCTGCACTACTAGTGTTTCGGAATGATTAGCAACCGCATCACGTTTACATAACAATTCTAATATTTTTACTCAATTAACATGTTTTAATTCTGTCAGTGTTTCGCTCTCTATTTTTTGCTATTTAATAGTATTTACCAACGACGAGCTCTTTTGCCGGAATTTTGATAACCTTGACGGACTGTTTTCTGGTGTTTCAGTGACATCATAAATTACGTCATTTGTTGCATGATTTAGAAAACTGCCTGTATCAATTCAATTGTCACTGATATTAGCTACACTTACAGCTTAGCTCATAAATTTAGGAAGGCAATTAAACCGTCAGTGATGGAGTTGTTTAAGAACAGTGAAAACTTAGTGCGTTTGTATTTTGTATAGATCCTCGTTTTCTTAATGTTCTTTGGCGATGTGCTTTCATTAGAAATCTGTTTGAATATGTATCATAATACATTGTTGCTTTTCGATTCTGTTTTGTGTTTTTATATTTTGTACTTAGCTTTGCTTATTCAAAATATTTTCCGAGGAAGGTGTTATGTAATTATGGAAACATGCAGTGTCTGATTAAACGTAAGTATTACCTTGTCGTTTTTTGTTTATTTATGAGGTTTGTTATTGTTTTGCGAGTGCAATTCTCAACAGATGAAATTTTTTGATGATTGATGGTTGCTGCTAGTCGCAATAAGATTGTTTTTGTATTTTCATACAATTTCTTTTGGTGCAGTATTTTACAACTATGCACGTTTGTTCTGTATTTTACTGTGTTATTTTTAATTATGTTCATGATATTTTCATTTCAGGTATTTAAGTTTACAGATATAATTTTGGCTTTCTCCCCGGATATTCGTCAATGTCATTCCGACTGACCAAGTTTTAAGCAGATTGTGGAACATTATCGGTTGCTGTATTGTGATGGTTTCACTCAAAGAAGAATAAAACTTTTTGCTAAAACTTTGTTTTTTGAGAATAGCGTAGTTTAGCATTGACAGCACTGGTATGGATGCTCAAGTCAGCCAAGAGTTTATAGCAAAAGGAACTGCGAGTGGTGTCTAAGTTAGCCTTCTAAGCATAGCCTAAAGCAAAACTCCAATTCTATTTATGCAACACTTTCCTCAACTATCTCTAAAATGCGAGATTTGGCATTTTCTTCAAAGTGATTTTTCATGCCCAAGTCAGCCAAGAGTTTATAGCAAAAGGAGCAACGAGTGGTGATGATTTCATCATCTTTATCCTCCTATCACGAGAAAGCGGCGGAGGCGCTATGCGTAAGATGAATCCAGTCTCGCTTAGGAGTTACCTTTGTTTCCGAGTTTTTCGGTTGAATTTTCTTCTGACTTCTTTGATTTGCTACTTGTCAGATTCCACCAAACAGATAATCATTGTACAGCATCTTATTGAAGGAGGCAACAACTAGACTAAAGGTACGGGACGGCGGGTGCAAGCACACATTGCTTTGGCCATTCTCAATTGGCGGCCTATTACAATTTTCAATCACAAATGATTGAACGCTGTTAAGGGACATACATGACGAACAGCACATATCCGGTACACAAAACCCTTCGCACTTCCGCTTGTGCCGAGCGTCTGGCGCGAAAGCCGCGAATACTATTTTTAAGTCTTTAGTGTGACTCGACCAGGAATAAAACCCAAGTCTCCCGACTGCCAAGCGGACGCTTTTAATCGATACACCAAGCGCCGGTAACTAGGTTGGGAATTGAACAATTAACCTTGCGATCATGGTCGTCGTAAAAACGACGCTCCGAACCGTGGCGCCACGCTGCCGACTAAAGTTAGCCCACTCAGCATAAAGCAAAACTCCAATTCTCTTTATCCAACACTTGCCTTAACTATCGCTAAAATGTAAGATTTGGCATTTTTTCAAAATGCTTTTTTTATGCAGTACGCTATAGTAGCAACAAGAATTAAGTTGGAGACTTGTATGCGCAGGGTGGGCCGGCACGTTGCCAGAAAACGATTCTGAGTCACGGCAAAGTTTGAAGGAAGAGCTGACCCAGAATTCGAGGCAAGGGCTTAGGTGGGGCTCAGCTCACTCACAGCTGCAGCATTCTGAGTGCTTTGAATTATTACTAATCTTATTCGCACTAGAAGCAGTAGTAGAAATTCCAGGGTTGTTCCGGGATTAAAAATTTGTACCACGCGGCACGAGCTGACTTTTATGCAGCCGCTCATGGCCCGGAACCTCTAGCACAGTAACCTTAACCGAGTCGGCAATTCATTTAAAAATATTGCCTGGCACGCCCAAAGCCCATTCTTTATACTTAAATAGTTGTAGTAGTATACTACCGGTAGTATCTATTAAGTAGTAGTAGTATTTTGCACTCCCAGGCTTCAAACTGCATCCTGCCGCACGCGATTTACATCAACATGCGTCACATACCACTCAGCCACCCGTAAATAGTCATTTATCAATTATAACGAAACTTTAAAGGGTTCTGAAAATTGGTAGCAGCTCGTTAGCGGCCGAGTAAGAAACAAAAGGTAGAACTGAGCCGCTAGCGGATCAGTAAAAACACCGGTTAACGGCTCGTCAGCGGGTCTCTTAGCGGCCCATGCCATCTCTACCAGGCGGATTACCACTTTCGCCATCCCAGTATCCGATACGGTCAACGGATTTGAGCTAATGGTAATCTGGTGCTGGTACCACGTCGATATCTCCGTCATTTTCCCTGTCCATTGTTTTAGCTTTTCAAAATCTTAATTCAATGCGGATAATTACGATTTAATCAAAACAAGTGATTATGACATCAAACCAATTGTGATGCAGAAAGTCTTTGGAATTTTGGAACCACGTAAACAGCCTAGAACAGGATAAAATTTAATGTTTTTGTCGAGTGGGTCCACTGTGAGCTGAAGAGATCGCAGACTAACTAGCCTAGTCTACCAGTGTGTGGTCTATTTCCTCTGTTCTAGAAATCTGATATTATTCTCTTGTTGTGCCAGGACAGACCTGTGTAGTACTGACAATTGGCAGGTTAACTGGATGAACAGAAAAATGGTGACAGGACACCCTGTAGACTAGACCTAAACAGCTAAACGTATGGTATCGCAATCTGTGTTCCTATCCTACATTGCAGCACGCCAGCATCGCTGTTTTCATCGGTTGCCTGTAACTTTGCCACATGGTAACTTCGCCACAGTAACTTGACCACAGATACTTCGCCACACTATGAGAAGGTGAAGGGAGATGTAGGGATAGTAGGAAAATGTGTTGGGGTGTGGGGGGAGATGTGGGAAGAGGTATGAGAGGAGGTGTAGGAAAGTGTGATTGGGTGTGGGGGAGGTAAGGGGAATGTAGGGAAATGTGAAGGCAGGGAGATGTGGGGAATTTAAAGTGTGTTGGGCCCCCATACCTCAACACATTTCCCTACATCTCCCCCATTCCCTCCCCGCATTTTTTCCCCACACGCCTACACACTTTCCCACTCACCCCATACACTCTCCCACACCTTCCCCACACATCTTTCCTTACCTCCCCCACACCCCAACACATTTCCCTACATCTCCCCCCACAGCTCCCCTGACCTCCCCCTACACCCAACACACTTCCTTACCCCATGCACTCTCCCACACCTCTCCCCACATCTTACCCCACGTTTTGATTATGTGTCAAAGTTACCATGTGACGATGTTACCTTATTGAAGATAACTCGAAAAGCCCAATAAAGTTTTTTACGGCAACTGGGAATTTACAGTATTGTTTCGGTGCAGGCCATGTAAATTTTCGATGTATGAAAGTGTGGCAAAGTTACCATGTGGCAAAGTTACCGGTACCTTGTGGCGAAGTTACTGGCAACCTTTTCATCAACTCCCAGTGATTCATCGAAATTGAAACGTACTCTAAACCCAGTGGTTCCCAGCCTTTTTTAGCCTACCAATGGCGGCACACTCTTAAGCTTGTAAGCCACTTAAATTTTTGTGGCACACCCATCATAACAGATAAAGAATGCATAAACTATTGATTACCGGTACTCAATAATTGCTGATATTAAACATAATTATTGTATCACTGCATTACTTCGTGGCACACCAGGTAATTGTTGCGTCGCACCAGTGTGCTGCTTCACAGCAATTGGGAACCACTGGTCTAGACTATACTGCTATGGCACACTTAAACGAGTACCAGTAACGTCTAGTATCGGTATCAGCCCCCAGGTTCGGTTAGGATTAGATTCGGTTAGGTTACCTAATTCTAACCAAACCTAACCCTAACTGCCTAACCAAATTCGGGGGCTGATACTAGACATTACCCCACTTAAACTGTAAACATCATTTTGCAATTACACAAATTGTTAAAATACACAGATGCAGTTGCAGCTCACTGGTAGAGCCAAATAATCATAAACAGCTTTAGTATTCAGGTGTTGCAAAAAAGCTCAAGATTTAAGTCAACATATGCTGAAAAAGTGTACGGTATCTAGTTTGGTTATGGTACCGGTACTGTGCTTAAACGATAAATCTGAAAGACAATGGCGATTTCTACAGGCCCACATGAGTTCAGCTGATTATTAAACAGCTAGAATTAAGCAGTTTGTTGGAGGAAAATCTAGAAACACATTTTTGCAATGTGACTTGCAAAAAAAATCTTCCTTTAGATCATTGAAAATTTACTGCAACATTAATCAGAAAAATTAATCGGCGATAATTTATCGATTATCATACCGATATTGCTTTAAAAAATCAAGAATTATCTGTGTCGCCCACCTGGGGCTTTTTTGAAGTTATCAATTATTGTTATCGCTTTAATACCGGTACAGAAAGGTTTATCATGGCCTTCTCTGCACACAGTGCAGATAATTACTTTCAGAAAAAACTGGCAAATCTGTTATTTGGTCAATAGTCCAAGTAGACCTACCGGTATCCATTTGTCTCTACCCAGGACGCATACACCCGACCTCTCTGCCCTCGCAATCGCATCGATAAAGCGATGGTGCTACTACAGTATTGAGCTTGTAGCAGTGGTAGGATATGTATCTCTTACGTACCACAAAAACAAAATTTCTAACAAACACTTGATTTATATATAACTCGGAAACATCAACAATAGAACGTCTAAAGCACTTCACAACATGAACATGGTTGACCTGTGTTAGGTTTTCGGGGCACTTACAGATTTTGGGGCATGTGCCTCGTGTTGCTGTGGCACGTGCCACTGATTTTGGGGCACGTGCCACATATTTTGTGGCATTTGCCACAGATTTTGGGGCACGTGCCACAGATTTTGGGGCATGTGCCACAGATTTTGTGGCACGTCCCACAGATTTTGGGGCACGTGCCACAGATTTTGGGGCATGTGCCATAGATTTGGGGGCACGCACCACAGATTTTGTGGCATATTGATCACTACTGCTGTTGGTTTGTTGGCATGTGAAAATGGCTTTTATCTTATTGCATATAATGCTTGTATTACTCTGTACTTACACTGTTACAGCTATGATCTGCACACACTCGGGACAAGTGTACTACAGTACTATCTGCTGTCATTATGGACAGTTGCAATTGTGACATTATTGCAACAATGCAGACAGCCAGTAGATACTGGTAATATCACCCTGCACCAGGCACCTTTCTAAGCTTCCTGGTAGACTAGTCTGTCAGTACTTAAAGGGTCCTATAGGTACTCAAACACTAGGACAACAAAGGACCTCAAATTGATGTACTAAACACCGCAAAGTACAACATAGGACCCTAAAATCGTAATGCTAACCCAACCCTAACCCTAATTTATAGTCCTTTGTAGTTCTTTGTTATGGTGCGATTCCAAGTCCTTTGTTGTTCTTTGCGGTGTTTAGTAGATCAATTTAAGGTCTTTTGTTGTACTTTGCAGTGTTTAGTACATCAATTTGAGGTCTTTTGTCATCTTTTACGGTGTTTCAGTCCTTTGCAGTGTTTAGTAGGACCGGTACTTAGACTATTCAAACTTACTGCTCTGTGCTTAACTAGCATACATGCGCTATTGAAAACTTCTGACACTTGTTTTTGTGCCAGGTGTTTGGACTTGTCCAGTACTGTAATAACAGAGTAATCCACTTTTCTGTGGCAAAACCTTTCCTTAGCTTGCCACTTGAGCTTTGTGCAGTCTAGTTCAATGATTTCAGCTGAAATATTGGAAACCTCAAAGCTTGTTTGAATGAAGGCGCATCTTATGACAGGCGAATATATCATGAGCACAAGGACTGCTAGGGGTGCTAGTGAGTTATTAGTAGGAGTTAGGGCCGAACCCTAACCCCAGATTACGGTTTAGTTCAAACAAGCCTCGAAATCTCATACCAGCACCTGTATCAGTGTATTGATTTTAATATCTATACCCCACAAAAATCACTGTCATTTTTGCAGTTTTAGATATAAAACTGATTTTAAAATAAGCACAACTACAGCAGTGCAAATAGGTAATTGACAAAAGTCTTCATGTTTTTATGTTGCTTCTAGAGCAGACAATGCTTTAAGTTTGTATAGTCTGGCCGTTGCACAGTGTATGAAATGAGTAACAACAAAACAATACTGGTTATTGAAGAAAATCGTCTTTTGGATATTCTCAAACAATTTCGTGATGATATTATGCAAGAATTCATATCCTTAAAAAAAATAATCACTCACCCAAGTAAGTCCGTAACTTGTCGAAAACGTTTAAAAAAGAATGATTCCGGTAACAAAGATAATTCCTCAGTAAGCAATTGGTCAAGTGATAGCAATAATTTTGTATCGTCATCGTCGTCAGAAGATTCTGATTCAGGAGGAAGCACTGACAGCTGCATTAAAAGCAGGCTGCAAAACCACCCGCTGAAACAAACTAGTGATGCAGTTACTACAAATGTTGTAATGGAGTCAGGAGTCATGCTTTCAAACGTCATCGTTGGCACCACAAAAACTGACCATCGTTCTTCTGATATGAAAATTAAAAAAAGTGATGAAAGCACTTACTTATGTGGAAACTTACATGATGAAATACAGCCAGTAGGCCTACCGGTAGTGTTGAAGCAAGAATCGGAAGAAATGGTGTATTTTACTTCAGGCTTGACCCCTTCTGAAAGTCCTGAATCAAGAACAGATCCGGGTGGATCAAATCCACCTACCTTTTCGAAATTCAAGATAGATGATTGTTGTAATACATCCAAAGCATCTAATGCAATGAAAATTGGTTTATACCAAAGCCAAAAAAACAATGATATAAAAAAACACAATCTTAATTTAAATTCTGGTTGCAAAATTGATGCGAAAGCTAAAAAACGCTTGCGTGAAATGGATGATAGCAATGCAACTGATGCAGGATCAAATAGGGAACACAATTTAGGAATTTCCCATACTGACAATTGTGACAATGACAATGATAAAGTAGAAAATGAAAAAGTCGTACTTTCTAATACGATGTTGGATGACGGTAATCTATTGATGGTAAAGCAAGAAGTCATTGAGGATTTTGATTATGTTAAATCATCTCGGGATCCTAATTCTGCCGTTCCACGTGAAAACATTGTGGCACAAAGTCTTGCTTTAGAAAATAGTGGTTCAGAAAAAATGTCCTCTGATGCAGATATTAAAAGTCAGGAGAAAAATACATCATATGATTCGCCTTATGCTTTAAGGAGCAAAAAAGCTTCAAGTAAAAAGAAACGCAAAATGAGTGATTCATCCCCTGTTTCATATGATGCATCGTCGCCTGTTTTCAAATGTGAAATTTGTCAAATATTTTTTATTTCAGAAGACAGTCTTCGATCTCATTATAGGTTGAGACACAAACATAAAATTGTACCTATTTGCTTTCCACCTATCCATATATCAGTCAAGGCAACCTGTGGTATCTGCAGCCAGACGTTTTCTTCTAAAAAAGAATTGGTGGTACATGCTGAAGAACACATAAAAGCTCAAAGGGTGGCTTTGAAAAAGACTAATTTTAGTTGTAGGTTTTGCAGAAAAAGTTTTCTCTCTCTTCATAATTTGTTGATTCATTTAGACACTCACGCCAAAGAACAAACACCAACTACAGAGACGAACGATAGCTCTTCTACGCAACATGAGGAGTAAGCGGAAAATCATGACAATAAAAAGCTCACTTATAAATGCAAAATATGTTCAAAATTATTCAGTTCCTCTAGCTCAGCGGTTCCCAATTGGGGGTACTCGCACCCCCTGTAGGTGCGAAAAGAGACTTCTGGGGGTGCGAGAAAAACTAGTCGTTTTTACCGTTGTTGAAAGCTATTGTTGATTCTCCCAAGCTGTTTGTTTGTGACGTCTGAAATGTGCCTGTGTGCGATTGAATATGTTCTTTGTTGAAGTTTGTGACCTTGCTTAACGTCTGTCGTGTCATAGTCTTTTCCATGTGTTTTGGTATTCATGTCTGGGTCTTGTCTGGTTCAGTTTAAAATTAGAAGAGAGCGGGTGATGTGTGAATTGCTAGTTGGGCTGATTTTAGGGAGTAGTTTGGGATAGGAGAGATAAAGTAACTGCCAGGTATGTGAGAGTAGTTAATTTAACAGAGCCGTTTTTTTGTTTTCTATTTGAATAGGGGGTATATGGCAAGCCTAGTTAATAAGTAAAATATTGTAGTAACCGGCTTTGTTAGCCTAATCTGGAATTAGTTTGCCTTGGAGGCAAGGTTGGGTGTAGAATGTTATTAGTGAGTCAGTTTGTACAGCGGTAGCCATGGCATATCTCTTTTTCTCCAGTTCTCTGCTAGTTTTGTTTTACAGTAATTCAACGTCTGTAAGTTTTGCCCCGAGTGTGTACGTAATCGTTGGCTTGAGTGTAATTTTATTTGCACTGTTTTTGTGTATTTTTAACTGTCTGTACAGAAACAGCGCGTGAGTGAAGTACGGTGCAAGGGGTGCGAGAATGATTTTTCCTTGCCTAAGGGGTGCGGGCCTTAAAACGAATTGGGAACCACTGCTCTAGCTGCTCAAGACGACGTACGAAATTGCATGACTAATAGTAGCATATTAATGTCTGAATATTTTTCATGGTTTTAGGTGTTAATGCCAGCGTCGGATGTTATGAATTTGACAAGTCTGTGTTGTGGTGCTATTTTTCTACTCAATAACGTTGCTTTACCGATAATTATTTGGTTTAAAACTAAAATAAGCTTTTTTGCATTTTTACCTATCTAACTCAGATAAGCTTATGGGTACTCGTTTATTAATTGCCAGCCACCTGCTTACCACTTAAGAGCGGAATTCTATTCGAATCAACATTTTCTGACGCTCAAAAACATTGCTACTCAGTTTGGTTATTGAAAATTCTCGTTAGCCAAGTTTGGTTGCTTGAAGCAATGCTTGTAACAGTTTCAACGCATTTTAAAAATAGTTATGCTAAAAGTTCTTTAGAATTGTGCCTGACAATCAAACAGTGTTTCTTGTGTTTTGGTTTGATTGTGTTTGGCTATTACATGAACCCTGAATCTTGCAGTAATTTTGTTTTTTGCAGATGTGCAGACTCCAGGTTGTGGAATGATTTTGTAAGCAGTTTATAAGTTCTTTCGTTTTGAACTTTGAGGCCGAAAGCATGCCACGATTTGAACTTTCTGTTATTTTTCGGCTGTTGGAAAGAGAAAATAAAATAAATGTTCTCAAAAACACTGTCAAATATCTAATTGATAATGGTTATAACGTGCGTAAGTTACAGAGTCTCGGAGATAGAGGATTGCCTGTTAAAATGTACAAAGAAGATGAAATTCACTACACAGGCAGCTATATGCTGTATGATGTTGATTTTCGAGATGAAGATTTTCCTAGCGTAAAACGCTTTTTTCAAAGCCACACTGATGTTCTCCGATTTCATTGCAGTAATCATGCACAGTTATATGCGCCTGAACCTCCATGTGATGGCATGCAACCTATTGATTACGCTGCGAAATTAGAAGAACTGAAAAAAGGAAAGAAGAAAAATCTTTCATATATGTGGAAGAAGAAAGTTTCTAGAAAATAAATTGGTTGTGACTTTGACCATACTTAAAAAAGAGTACCACGATTGTTTTTCATGTTGGACTTGAACAAATTAAGCTATTGCTTGAGCATTTCTCCACCATGTTAGTCTCATCTCACTAACTTTCTTTATTAGATTACCATTCGGCTATGCTGCTCTAGTAAATAAGTGCTCGATAGCGTTATGCATTTATTTTGCAGTATGTATAAAAACAACTGCTAAAATCATGAAGTAATGGAGCAAAAGCAAATCAGTACAATAACTTTAAAAAATCGTGAGATTGACTCCAGAGACTCCCTGAAAAACACTAGCTTCTTGTCTTACTACGGCGTTCATTTCAAGTCCTAAAAGTAACAAAATCATCTGTTTTTATGCTAATGCAACGCTTATGCTTGTTGGTTTCGTTACTACAGAATTTTTGGTGCTTACATTTTTTGACGAACTCTGAATGCGATTGTTTTATTAATTGTGTATATGTGAGTAATGTTCAAAATCTTATCGAGAAGCTAATCGTGGTGTTGATTGGTTTAATGAAATGCAAAATTTGGAATCAAGCGAAGTGTCTTGAGCTCAAAATGATGTGATTTGAGCATTGACTTGCGCCAACGAATAAAGTTGAGTAGAGCTCACTGCTATAGAATTCAGCTAAGGTTAGCTACAATAAAACAAGCTAACGCTGAATTCACCTCAACTGGCTCAACTGACCTCATAAACCAGCTTTTATGTGTTTTCTGTTTAGGAGAACTATTTATAGAAGTTGAGTTGAAATTCATCCGCCTGTTATGGATGGTGAAGCGTATAAAGATTTGCAGTCTGGTTCAATAATCTTATTAACCACCACCTTGGGTGGACTGATTCTATTGGTGTATCTGGTATGGGGAAGAGCTAAATCGTCTAAGGCTGCAGGTAGCTTGAAGGAAGATAATATCAGATCTATATGCAGGGTGTTTCGAAAAATTTGACACCATTTTGCAGTCAAATAACTTTGCTAATTTTTGTTTGAACAATATCAAATTTTAACAGGATGTCCAGAAGTAATATAAATTTTTACCTTTCAATTTTTAGGTGTTTGGGAATTTATGTAATGAAATGCCATTCACCAGCGTAGAAAAAGCGGTTTGTGTGCTGGAGTATGCTAGAACACACTCAATTAAAACTGTGACGCGGATCTTTGCTCAGCGATTTGAAAGAAGTGCATTTGGAAAAGTGCCCAACAAAAAGCAAATTTGGAGATGGCCTAAAAAGTTTAAAAGAAGGTTGCTTGTGCAGAGTAAAAGGATCTGGCCGAAAGTCAATGTCAGAAGAAACGGGAGATAAAGTTTGCCAAAAAATTGTGAACAGTCCAAAAAAGTCTACACGAGTTGCAGTTGTAGGTTCGCATTTGTAATCGCTTCACCCACAATTTTTTGGCGAACTTGATCTCCCGTTTTTTCTGGCATTGACTTTCGGCCAGATCCATTTGCTCTGCACAAGCAACCTTCTTTCTTAAACTTTTTGTGCTATCTCCAAATTTGCTTTTTGTCGAGCACTTTTCCAAATGCACTACTTACAAATCGCTGAGCAAAGATCCGCGTCACAGTTTTAATTGAGTGTGTTCTAGCATACTTCAGTACACAAGTTGTAAAATTACTACTCCTAAACTGTTTGTTTTGGTACATTTTTTTTTGTTGTACGCATGTTAAGAGTTTACGACTTATATACTAATTCCACGTTTATATTTATTGCAAAATGGTATCTGTTGTTAGTTTTGAGACAATAATTGCGACGGCTATGACATTTGACAAAAACTGGTAATTTAGGAAAAAATCGTACTAAGCTGTGCCTGTGCAAACGTTTGTTTTGTCGGTGCTTTTTTGCCCTACACCATGATGTGTTGTATCTAATTTGTCGTTTGGATTTAATTTTCATGCCTAGAAGGTTTGAAAAGTTGAGGATGTACTGTTTGCTTAAGATGTTGCAATGCCTTGCCTACTCTGCTGGTGAAGACAACTTAATTTATGTTGTCGAAACGTTTTGATGCCAGCGAATTTAGGCTTGATTTTTGCTGTGAAAAATCGATATCGTTTGACCTGTTTATTATTGCATATGCACAGGCGATGAAAATGCGAATGGTTCTGTCAGTGAAACCAAATCTTCGAACAAGAAACAAGCCCGTATGCGCACCAAACCTCCTCCTAAACGAACAACTACAGCTGTTTTCACTCACCCCTACCTTCATACAACTTTAAAGGTAATTTTACAGTCAAATGCAGGAAGTCGAACCGTTTGATTTTTCCGGTTCAGGTTTGGTTTGGGTTCAACAGCGGTTTCAAATTTCAGTTCCGGTTAAGGTTTAGATCAATTGAAACGCTCCGGTTTGGGTTCACTCCAGTAAAACGTACTTCAAAACCGGCTTATGAAGTTCCAGTTCAGGTTCGCAGTAAAATGGTATAATTTTATTAACACAATTTTAAAAATGAAAAGTAATTTTTCTCCGCATTGACAGGCCAATATAATGCATAAAATACTTGTAATAAAGCCAATTTCAAAATATTTAAATGGTTGCTAAGCTCTGACACCGGCGGTCTATACTTTGATAAAGAAATATATCTTCACATTGACGGGCCAATGTAGGCCTACTGCTTGTAGTGCTGTGCAAATAATGTATTTCTTTGAATGTAAATCGCCTTCAAAGTGACGTGTGTGACCTCACGGAGCGAGCCGCTTTTTCAATCGGTTCGATTAAGATTCGCAAATACTTAAATTATTCGGTTCAGTTCCGGTTCGCTCTTTGCGATTTTGAAAAATACGGTTCGGTTAAGGTTCGACAAAAATAGCGTAAAGCTAGTTTATAAAACTCCGATTCGGGTTCGGTTCGACTTCCTGGTCTAATGGCGTTGTGCACCGGCCGGTGACGACATCGCAATCGGTGTGGGAGGTCTCTGGTTTGATTCTTGTACCGGTTGGGATGCAGAGTCGCAATCGGCTTGCCACCGCTTCTCCGTAGTTCGGAGCTGTGTTGTCCTGGCGCTTAGACGCTGAAATGATCCCCATCACTTGTTGCACGCTTCGGAGTAATACTGCGAGCATAATGAAAATTTGATTTTTTGGACGAAGTACTTGACCGATGACCATATTTGTTGTGAAACTATTGGTGTAACTGGCATCGTTTTTTACCGTGTTGTACAATGTTGGACTTCTCTTTAGATTTGCTTAGCATTTAAACTTTCTGTATAATCTAGTTTAAGCTTTTATGAGTACGATTTCAATCTTACCTGGGAATAAAACCCGTGTTTCGATTTGTTGCTCATCATCGCTGATTTATGATAACAGGGACACGTTGGATCTGTGTTGGATCTTGATGTGAGCATAAATGGAAAGTACTTGGCTTCTTGCTCAGATGACCAGTCTATCCGTTTATGGAGCATCAAGGAGTTTGCAAGTGGAAATAAATCCGTGTTGTACAATGTTGGATTTGATCACGCGTATCGAATCCGATTCAGCCCGGATTCAAGGTAAAATTACGGGTTTAAGGAAATTCTAACTCTGCGTTTTAAGTTGGACCAACCAGATCATAGTTATGCATTCAATGTGCATTTTCTACGAAAAAAGTTGCAGTAGTACGCCTGTTTACTTGTACTACAAGTCGTTGGGGAAAAAAACGTGATTGAGCATACCTACGCAAATAAAAGTAGAGAAATAAACTGAAAAATCAGCAGTCATCGATGAGACATAAAAGTGAGCTTGGGCTCTTCCAGTCAACAGTCATTCAGTTCGTATGATGTGTCAAGTGCGGTTGGCTTCCGCCGTTAATCGAAACCGTAAAATTGTGTTACTTGCACGCGTTACCGCTATGCCATATCGCTAAAAGTGACATCAAGTTGTAATAGTTAAATTCTAGTGATGGTGTGCGTAATAAATATTCAGTGTCGCCAACGGCTTGCCGCTGCTGGGATGTTTTTAGAAAGCTGTGTTACGTAGGCGCTTAGCCGCGGAAATGGACCCCGTCACTCGGCGTGCTTCGGCGTAATATCGCGAGTATAGTAAAGATTTGATTTGGGGGGGGGAGGGGGGGTTAAGGTAGATTTGACTGTATAACAAAGAATATTAACTGTTAGAGCATGTGAAATTTAGGTTTGCCGCTCCCTTTGCTTGATACAATGGTACTAGCTAAGTCATTTTTTATTATCTTTAAGCCCTTTGTTACTTGCATTTTTAGGGCTTTATTGGCTGGTTTATCGCGAGAAAACACCATCAGGGTGTACAGACTTGGCAAGAAAGAAGATGGAACCAGTACAACGTTTTCCCCGCTCGAGAAAGATTTTCCTAAAGACATGAAGTAAGCTGTGGAAGAATTTTATTGGTAATAATCATTCATAACCGGCCGTTAGCTCAGTTGCAAAGCGCACGCTATCGGTGCGGGAGGTCTGGGGTTCGACTTCCGGGCCGGTCAAATCGACACAGTGTCGCCAATGGCTCGCCACCGTTGCGACGTTTCTTTGGAGCTGTGTAGCCCAGGCGCTAAGCCGCGGAGATGGGCCCCGCAACTCGTTACACGCTTCGGCGTAATACGGCGAGTATAATGAAGATTTGATTTGATTTTGATAATCATTCATGTGCTTCGTATTTCTTACCCATTTCGCAGGAGTGGTTTTAGGATTTTGTTAGAGTGGTAAGAGTCGCACAAATGCAAAAATGAAGTGCTGCCTAGCAGTTTGCCTTGAGCCTCTTTCGTGCAACAGCCATTGTTTTAAGATCTACTAGCCCAAAATCGTTACGAGTGGCGAGGGTTTAAAAATCGATGCATGAAGAAGAGGCGAAACTGGACTTTTGATCGTTACGGACTCCTTATTAGAACAGGATGTAGACTTGAGTTAGGGTTTGGGTCAGTTTTAAGAGTTTTGGGTTAGGGTTAGAGATAGATGTTGCAGCACTTAGTCGGTCACGCCGAGTTGTCGCCGACCTCACAGTCGCGCTTTCTCGGGAAGGAGGACATAAACATGAAGTGTTGAAAAGCTCACTGTTTTGGACGAAGTGGAAACCACTAATAATCTTTGCTCTCTGTAGGGAAGAGCTGATTAACATTGGAATTGGGATGAATGCATCAGGCGGGAGCTTTGTTATGACTGCTTATGCTGATACTACTGTTAATGTTCGGGATTTGAAAGGAAATGTGCTTCATACATTGAACACAAACCAGGGAAACAATCTCTACGCTGCTGTTTCCCCATGTGGCAGGTAAGAACTGTGGTAAAAGAATAAGAGTGGATCAGGCTAATGGGATAGCTGCTTGTGATCTCAAGTTTTTGATTGTGGTTGCACAAATTTTGGCTTAAAAAATACAACGTGGCACTGCGCCGTGAGTTTCGTTGTTTGTAAGTTGAAGCGTTTGATTAGATATTAATAGATAAGCTTTTTGCAAATTTGCATCTGTATGTGATATCGATACTTAATTTGTATCAATGTGATTTCATTAAATTAATCCTTGTGAGCTAGGTGTGGTTATACAGTTTTTCTGACCAACCAAAAACCTGTTAGTTACAAGCTTTTTTAACGAAATAATTACAATGATGTTAATGAAAAATAGCGAAAAAATTGATGTGGGCCAGTTCCTTTTGGGTTCAAAATACCCATTGTTGGTGTTCGCCAAGGCATATCGAATATAAAGTTCTCCGTAGCAACTATCAAAAAAAACCAGAATCACTTCCAGGCAGGGTCTCATAATCTAACCACATCTGCGGCACTCCGCAGTAACATGTCCATAGTCTAATTCTGGTTCGAAGCGAGTGGTAAGGTGACAGACATTCATTAAGTTTTAAAACCTCACAATGAAACATTTTGCATTCTCGCAATGTAACATCTCTACTCAAAAAACTTGTTGCGAGTTTCAAGAATAGTGATTTTGCCTGCTAAAATGGTGCGGCTTGAGGTTGGCGGCCGTTTCCCGTTAAAGTGATCCAACTGTCAAAATGGGTTTTGCTAAGTATGGAAATTGACGAGCAATGAAAAAAAGGTAAAACGAACATAATTACGTGTGTATTTGAAGTATCACTTATTGCTCTGATAAATCAAATCTTCATCTAACTCGCGGTACCACGGCGACGCGTGTAACGAGTGGCGAGGCTCATCTCCGCGGCTTAGCGCCCGGGCAACTCAGCTTCGAAGAAACGTCACAACGGTGACGACCCGTTGCCAACGCTGTTTCCGATTTGCCCAGGCCGTTAATCGAACCCCAGACTTCCTGCGCCGTTAGCGATGTCCTTGACCAATACCCAACTAGCCGGTATACTCTAAAAAAACACTTGTTAATTTAGATTTGTCGCGTCATCAGGCTGGACTCCAGATGTTAAGGTTTGGTCTGTTGACTTCGATCGAACTGGAAACTATCAAGGCGTTAAAAGAGCGTTTGAACTGAAAGGGCACAATTCATCAGTGTGGTCGTTTGACTATAACAACGATTCCACCAGGTAGACTGGTCTCTAGTTGATTAGTGATCTGAAAATTGTAAAAAAGTTCAAGCGAATAGTTTTTCTAAAAGTACTGAAGTCACACTTTGTGAAAAATGAGTTTTTTGTGATGCAAAAGAATTTCACTGCCAAAACAAGCTTCTTAAGTCCGTAAAATTTTAAACGTTTGTGGAACAATGCAATCAAAAACGTGCAAATCAATCAAAATCTAGTCAAATCTTCATTATAAACGCGGAACTTCGCCAATGCGTGTCGCGAGTGGCGGGCTCATATCCACAGCTTAGCGCCTGTGCGTTGTGCAACGCAGCTCCAAAAAAACGTCTCGGCGGTGGCGTGCCGTTGGCGACATTGTGTCTGATTTGGCCGGCCCTGGAATCAAACCCCAGACCTCCCAAGCCGATAGTGATATTTTTATCCACGACCCAACCAGCCGATTTCGAAAGTACTATTTTTGACTTAGTTACTGCTAGAACTACAATCTTAAGTTACGACTTCGCCTATTTGTGTAGGATGATAACCATTTCAAAAGATGGAAGTTGGAGATTTTTTGACACTCAAATTGAATACGAGAAAGGGCAGGAACCCTATCTTCTTCACTCTGGAAAAATTGAAGTCGGGAATCTTTCCCCTACTGAGCATCCATGTCTTATCACTCTATCTCCTGATGCAAAGGTCGCTGCTATTTCATGCTTCAGCAGTCTGGCTGTGTTTTCAACGAAAACTGGTGAGAATTTTTGACTTTATGCCGATGATGTAGCAATCAGGATGGTGAAAACTCGTCAAATGTTAATTGGGTTTGTAATGTCAAAAAGTAGCTTGATTTTTGAGAATTTAATATTATTTGCAGGGGACAAGGAACTAGAAACCGACGACGTACATTCTTCTGCGATTACTTCGTTGCGATTTGATGTTGCTGGAAAATATGTGCTTACTGCTGGAGACAGGCGAGTTTGCGAAAAATAGTAGACCATGAAAATCATATTGATTTTTAGTTGTAATTACTGTAGAAGATGTGACCCAAAATTTAATTCGGCCTGTACTGTCTTGATTTGTATTTGGTCGCACTAACTGCTCCGATGAAATCTGAATGGCAGTTTCAATTATTCAGTCTTAGAGTGCAATTGCACGTCACAAGCCCCATTTGTGAATCGAGCGGTTACTTACTGAGCTTCCAAAAATTTTTTTCATCGTTTCATGCATTGATTTTTTTATCGGCTCGCCACCGCTGCGATTTTTTTGTGCTGCCCAGGCGCTCAGCCGTGGAGACGGACCCCGCTACTCGTTATGCGCTTCGGTGTAATACCACTAGTATGATGAAAATATGAATTTTTTTGTTCATCGACTCAAAATGGGTCTTATATTTCTATACTGTTGTTCGTTAGTTATTGAGCCGTGTATGCGCGATGTTCGAGCTATTCTGCGATGTAACTGTTACATTCATAATCAAGCTTTCGCGTGAACTGCTTTTAACCTGTTTAATTGTTAAAGGTTGGTCCACTTAAAAAATAATAGAAGATGAGATAAAATTATTCGTTTACTTTAATTGAATTGCATATTGTGTGCTTTAAGCCGCTAAAATGTCTGATATGATGCATTAGGTGATTATGGCCTGTCCACACGTCCTGCTTAAGTGGTTCCAAACGCCCAGGTTTTTGATTTCATAATTAAAAGGGGTGATTATGACGTCAAAAATTTAATTGTGATGCAGAAAACCTGTGGCCCTTTGCAACCACAACTGCGCATGCGCATGTGGACAGAGTGATTGACATCGAGTTCTTTTTGTTTTTTAACTGCGGTTTTTTAATTTTTTCTTAGGCACATTCGAGTCTTCTACAATACTCTTGGCTACAAAGAGACTATTCGCGATCTTCAGGAAAGAATGAAAAAGCCCAGTGTATCGTCTGCAACTGCCGATCGTATGAAGAAGCAAATTAATGATGCGAAGAAAGCCTTGGCTGCAATCGAACAGCGGAAAGACAAAAGCAAAACCTAATTCTAATCCAATTTGCTCAAGCGCTAGTTTCACGTAGATTGCGTCAGATGAAGTTGTGCAATATCTGTTGCTTTTCGGTTTTAACGCTGTCGTCTGTTCCAAGCGATGTTTTAGGAATGTTAATAAATTTTTTAAGTACTGGTGCGATGAAAGAAATACTGGGTTCTATTTTGTCAGACTTTTTTGGACTTTGGTGCGTTGCCTTGTAATAAGAAGTCAGCAACTCAGCTCGCCAATAAGTCAATTCATACGGGCGTGCCACGATCACATGATAGCCTGTAGTGTTAGAGGGGGGGGATAAATGAAAAATTTGGGGTATCGCTTATAAACCCCCCCTTAAAATATGCTTTGACAGAATGATGATGCAAAAAAAAATTTTTGCCTATCTTTGTCGCTAACCCCCCTGTACATACCCCTTTAAATTTGCGAGCTCTCGAAAATTGCGTATTTTGCTTATAAAAATCACGTAAATACGTGGTATGGCCATTCATTTTTAATGATTTGTTGTCAGAAACACGATTATTCTTCTGAAAGTGCAATGTTGTGTCAAAAAACGTTTTGACTTTTTTTTCTAAAATTACAGGAAAATGCTATATCATGCAATTGAACATGAGTTTTTTAAAAAATTGCTGTTTAAAAGTAGCAAAAAAGTAAATTTTAGGTTGAAATGTGATGTTGCTGCCACACTACGTAGCTTACTGTGTAATTATCAGATTTTTCAAAAATAAGCTAGATATTTTTCTATGGTTAGTAAAACTTATGGTAGCAGTTGCAGGTTTTCCAATGCCGTTGCAAAGTCCATATGGTCCACAGAAGCATTTGTTTCCATTCTATCAAAATATATTCTTAGGTTTGTGGCGTAAGTTTGCAAACTCCAGCGTTTGTGCGAGCGCTTTTGTCGGAAAAATTTCGCCGGATTTGGGCATCGAAATTCGAAAGACAAGTGTCTTGAGCATACCGAACTTCGTGGTAAAGTCTGGTAGACTTTTTATCCAAGTCAATATCAGAGCGATCCATGAATGCATTAAGTTCTGCAGCTCATACAAACGGTCTGCCAATTCTTTTCAGACGTGTAAGATCTTCATTGCGACGTTTGGCAATTCTGATATTTTCAGCCATTTTCTCGGAGATCCCGTCTTGTGAAAGCTTGCACTGAGACTCACTCCAACTCTTCATCAGTATATTTGTCTTCATGGAGACCCTCCTATACTCCTTTATTAAATCTGAATTCAGCTCTACCAAATCAAAACTTTGAGCCTTGACATTTGATGAAGAAGCGTAGTCAGTACTTGGTTGCCCCGTAATTGATACGCCCTACTTGTCTCTCTGCAGCCATACTGTTAATAAGAGCATTTTCAAGAAGGTCTCGATTGAAGTTGAAAAGTAGTTTTGGGCTGGCTGGATCAAAATTCCCAAAGCCAAACACTGCTCCACGTTGTCGGAACCATCGTTCCGCCAGTTTTGGAAGTATTACCTTGAAGATTTTCACCTGTTCCCTTTTATTTGCATTTTGGCAACTGTAATTTCGTCAAGCAATCTTTTGGGCCAAAATCGGGCAGCAAACTGACTTTCATTAACAAAATCAAAAGCTGATTTTGAAATATCAAGAAGTTTGTCAGCTTCAGCGTAAATGAGATTATCATAAAGTCGTTGCATGGAAGGTCTTAATATTCTCGATATGAGGTGTTACTCTTGTACGTCAAGGCAAGGATTGGTTCAACCAAATGAATGCCGAGGATGGCGGCTGCGAGCAGGAGTGTGATTAAGCAATCAACATGTTGAAAAGCACGTAAAACACAAGCAAGCTTGTTGGTAACGGGCTCATATTTATCCAAAAAACGCCGAAGATTCAATGTGGTAGACAGCGCATGCACACGCATAGACAAATGTATTAAAACGCTCTTTTCTCAATTGCACTGCTTCATTTTTCTTCGGGGCAATATGAGCAGCAAATTGTTTAGAATAATTCCAAGGCTTATGATGAAAATCCTTGCTGATAAATCGCATCATGATGTCAAGAAATTGTTCTGTGACAGTGCCGTGTGTAGTGCTTGTGGCATTTATCATAACTCGAGTTTACAACTTGGCTTTTCCAATTATTGCTAGTTCAATCGATTTATAAGCATCAATGATTTGTCTATTGAACATCAACACCGGATGAGTAGTTAACAACGCAGCTCATCTGGTAAATGATCTGTTCCAAGATCTACAGAAAATTGTTCATCAACGCCGAAGTTATGAGTAGTAGCATCCATCATCCTAAACATAATCTTTTCAAAAAGGTCTTTAGTATTAATCCCACTACAGGATGCCAATATGTTTAGAATTGATTGCTCAAATTGGGCAAGATTCTGTTTACTCTCACTTGCAATGGGCAATGTTGGAAAGGCTCGAAATTTATCATTAATTGTCACTCCCTGGACCATGAACGAACCAACACCTTTTTTTTTTGAACCATCATCATGATATGTTATCACTGCACGTTCATCAGATTCCATAATCTCATCAACAATGCGCTTTAATATATATGTTTCAATTGCCCTTTCCGTTTCTCTGATACTGTTGTGACTGGGAGCTGTATCAATATCAATTGTAGATTCAGATTCAAATACTTTCCAGTGCCTTCCAAAAAGTTCGTTGGCGACAATTATAACCGCTGAAACTGTTTGGTTTTTAGAACGGTGATGCAAACTTATTAGTTTATCTACCGCACTGTACAACTCCGGTCTTACTTGCCTTGCAGAAGTGCGAATGTGGCAAAATTTTTGTGGCATCATGTCTCCTGCATCTTTTGTAGCAGTTGACACTCTTCTTATTTTAGTTGGTCGTGGATTGGTCGCTTCCTCTTCACCTTCCGTGGTGCTTGGATAATGAGATGATTTATTGTCATCTTCGCTTGCTGTACTGTAATCAGAAACAAGCTCTGTAGACACTGCTTTCCAAGATGTAGATTTTGTTTTGGAAGATTTTTCATTTTTTCATGTGCCAACTGCTGCTTTTGTCTTCCCTGAGTAGTTTTTTGCCATTTTCTATCAATGAAGCTAGTACATTATGACGTTCTAGTTGTTTTCTGGTTTTCTAGAAAGAGAAATTCAGTTTCTGTCATTTGTACTCCGCGTTTTTTCTCAAGTCTTTTCTTTCTGTCTGAATCTAGCGCTGATACGTCAAACAATGTCTCTTGAACTCGAATGTTGTATGTTGACATTTTTTCTTTCCATTTGTTAGTCTTTCTTTCATTTCTCGTTTGACAATGTCTTTTTAATTCGCTGTACAGATTTGATATTTTGTTAGTGATATGCTTCTCAGTTCTCACCGATGGTGTAGGCTACACATTACAAAAATGCCAATATTCAACTAAAGCGTTTGTCGTCAAAACAGCTGCATCCTTGACAGTTCTTTTCAATTTGCCTTCTATCGCAGGTCTTAAAAGGTACATCATATAGCATATTATGTCTTTTTCCGTCGGAAGTTTTCCAATTGGCAGTTCACATTGTTCATTGTACATGGTGTCAATAATTGCTTTCTGAGTCATTAATCTTGTTACAGTATTTGAGGATAGCTGAACAGACGAGACAGGTACACTACTTGGTGTATCGGTTAAGAGCGTCTACTTGGTAGCCGGTAGACTGGGGTTTTATTCCCAGTCTGGTCATACTAAAGACTTTAACAATAGTATTCGCAGCTTTCGCGCCAGGCGCTCGGCACAAGCGGAAGTGCGAAGGGTTTTGTGTATGTGTTGTTCGTCATGTTATGTCCCTTAACAGCGTTCAATCATTCGTGATTGAAAATTGTAATGGGCCGACAATTGAAAATGGCCTAAACAATGTGTGCTTGCACCCGCTGTCCCGTACCTTTACCTTTACAGCTCATTTTACTGTAGCTATGCAATATTACTTATTATCTAATGTATCTGTAAAACATCTTTGCTTGAACATGAGTCAAAGTGAGACTGCAGCTTATGTTACTAATACTGTAGACTCCAAGAAACATAGGTAGTTTTCCAACTACAGTTTTTATTTGGCTAGATAAGTTACTGTACTGCTAGCAACAGTAGCGAGAGTATCGCACATTCACTTTGAACAACAGTAAAAATGTCGTTACATTGCTTACTGGCAAAAAATCACGCTATAAACCCTTGCTGTGAACTAATTGATAGCCAATTACCCCAAACAGAAATTGGGTAAGGTTTAATTCTAATCTAATAAAGGTTATTTAAGCACATATTCGCACTCCTGATGAATAAACATTAAAAATGAATGGTTACATTACATGCTTATCTGAAAAAATAACTAAAATATGCAAATTTAAAATCTAAAAGAAATCGCAAATTTTCAAGGGGATGTACAGGGGGGTTAGCAACATACCAGACAAGAAAATCCCTTCCCCCCCCCTAGTAGTATTGATTTGAGCCCGTCGCGAAGGATCTGTTACCACGCTCTCGCTGACCATAAAGCTAACTCGTTGCAAAATCTCAGCCGCTAAATGACGCCAAAGAACCAAAACTTGTTTTAAAAATTACTTTCGATACCATAGAGCGGGACAGCGCTGTTTTGGGCTATTAGCCTTCATCATCCGTACTCTGGTAAAAATTTCCAAGCGTAGATAAATCTGGAAGGATGTTGGCTGGTTGAGGTCAAGCATTCTGACGGAAAAGTGAACCTCTTTACCGAGACAACTCATGGAAGTCGTGATGACATACCATTCAGCAGGCCTGAAAGGATAACGTCGTTTTACTATTTAAACATTTAGATGTCCATAGACTAACTACAAATAGTAAAAGCAGCATTTTTTTTTCATCCTGTTCTGACCGAAGCGCTGTGAAGAACAAATTCGGAGTTGTCGGCCATCTTCACCACTTGAAAGTGTGTAAATCCCGCCTAGCGTCTTTTCCGACGTTAAAACAGGTAAACTAGTCGGCTTGTTCGGCACACTGTCTCTTGAGTGCTGAATGTCCAGCAGGAAAGCTGCGAATACCAGTTTTTAAGTCTGCCGCGTCAGAAGCAGACGCTTGATCCACTCGGGGATTCGATCAGTACCCTGTGATTGGCGACATTTCAAGAAAAAAAAACGATTTATTTTTCAAGTCAATATTAAATTAATTTCAAAACCGGTTGATTTCGATATTTCTTTAACTACATGTTTATTAGCGTATTTAAAATTCTTTACAAGGAGCCCTTCTGACTGTGTTTATGATAGATTTATTTTCTGTGTGAATGATATCATTAAATCCCTGAAATAATGAAAATAATTAACACTCATGTTCGACGACATCTACTTGATCTCGCGCTAAACCCCTTACTTAAGTGTCGTTAATTTTATAATTTGAGGTTCTTAAATAATTCCCAGATACAGAATTGAAAATGTCCCATGCTGGGATAAGCTTCTTTAAAATCTATCCAAACCTAATCAAATTTGTAGCTTGAATCAAAGACCACAACAACAGATTTGGGTGCTGATTTATACCAAAGGTCAAAAATAAAAGTTCAATTAAGTTAGAATTTTGTCGACTTTGCATCAATTGACTCACGATTGCTATATTTTTTAAAAAGAAATCTGGCTAATGATACCAAAAAAAATCTCTTGTAATTGCAAGCTTTACATTATCGAAATTATAATCAAACTTTAGGTTACATAACTTTTAAAATATCAAATTTACAATTTCAAATGTTGTTTAATCGTTATCCTTAAATTAGAACAAGGCTATTACTGCTAAGTTTGATAAATCTTTGTTTTATGCAAACACCTTTTTGAAAACAGACCTAATTGTATGTTCTTTTTATCAAAATTGACTAAGTTTCGGAAAATGAAAAGCGTATTCATCAAGTCTGTTGTTTTTAATTTTTTTATTTGCAACTTGCGTCGTTGCTGAAAGGCTAAACCGACGTCATGAGTTTAGGCCTACATGGATAAGTGGACTTGGTGGACATGGATAAGTGGACTTAGATAATGAGAGTCTCCGTTTTCAATCGTTCTTAGTGAAGGATCTCCAAAAACAAGGTTTTATAGTCGAGAAGAGGCGGAGCCGGCGCCAGAGCAGTCGACTTAGGGGGACCAAGCGTTTGTCTGGGGGGGGGGGGGCAAAGTTTGAAATTAAGCACAAAAGCTGCTCTCTTCAAAAGAGTATGCTTGTTAATTGGGGGGGGCCAAGCATGTCGATTGGGGAGGCTAGCCTCCCCCTTGGCACCGGCCCTGAGAAGAGGGGTGCAGTTAGTGCTCATTCCGGTTACTCCACCTGTTACACTAGAGGCCGTTTACCTTCCAGTTGTTATGATCGTCTCACACCAGTATTCGCTGACAATCTATAGCGAAGGTGATATTCTTTTTCTTCTTTTTTTTTTTAGGTGTCACGACCATGCGTGCTATTCTTGTTTTTTTTTGTGTGTGTATTACTACCTTCATATCGCATGTTTTAACGCTTTGTCGTTGTGCCGTTTTCTCCTTTTCTTGAGATTCTCTTTCTGTAAATGTGTTCGACGGTACCTTCTTTTTTTCAAGAATAAAAAGCTTGATTGATTGATTGATTGAATCGTAACGAAATTAGAAGAGAAACAGTGGTAGTCGAGAAGAATCGACTAGATCTGATCGTTTTTATGTTTTTTGCTGCCGATTCTATCCGATTGCCGCCGTTTGTCTGCCCAACTCCGTAACGATTCCTTTCCGATTATGAGCGATGTGTTGGCTGAGACAATCGCGTTGCAATCGGCCTATAGTGTAACCGAAGCATTACTGAGGTCAATAATTACTCAATAATTAACTCTGTGACGGAATCATAAGGCATTCACAAATAGAACAGCAAACACAAATAACGAAAGTAATGAAAGTTACCGACTGTGAGGTCGAGAATTTCAGTTTTCGATGTGATTTTCTCAGGAAAATTTGATGCAAACAACATCGGCTCGAGTCAAAACAAATAAAAACCCACGCAAAATTCTACAAATCTCATATTCCAACGTAAAAGAAATAAAATGCGATTACATGTCTATTATGTGTTCTAGATCATAACAACCTATGATGATTTAGTCACTAAATTAACTTGAAGAGGGGAATCCATCTCTCTTTGTGCTACATATCTCTATTTAATTAAATGGGTACGGCAATATGTAACAGTCAACAATTAATATTCTTGTGGAATGCGTAACACGCATAGGGTGTGGGCCGAAGCAAAATTCCCAGACATTTTCAATGCTTGAAATAGTTACAAAGATGTTACCACTTTTTTCTTTCTAAGGCTTAGAATATTTTATTGTTGTGCGGAGTTAGAAGGAAAAGAATTATTTTGCTTCAGAATTTGTTTGGAAAACTGGTTCCGCCTTTTTCAAAAAACTTTAAAAATCTGCGCAAAAAGCCAGAAGAATAAAATTATTATACCTACCGGTAGGCCTAATTAGCTTTTCCGTAAAACGCTCGTGCTGTGCTTTTTACTTCTGCAAGAGTCCGACTATACCAAATTTTAAACAAGTTCGGAAAAGAATAATTAAGAAGATGAAAACAATGTTTTGGTGTTGCAATCACTTAATTATCAAACAGATCAGATTAGAATCAAATTTATTAGTTGTTCCTCACAAAATTCGGCATTGCCTGGCGTTACTACGCAAATATTTTTCGGGACAAGTTCTAGGCAAGGCTGGATTGGATCGCATTTCGCAGATATTTTGGGTAGTTGGTACCTCGCAGAGTGTACAATAATTGCAGGTTCTTTTAATTGTTGTTGAATTGGAAACGCAATGGTTTAAAACCAGCCTCGACAATTTGTACGTATATTATGTAAAATGTACAGTTATTACTGGTCACAGTTTCGCTGTCCAGTTTTGCTACTGCATGGTTGCCAACCTATTGACTTAAATGCTTGTTTTTCGCTAATTTGTATTAGCTATGTGGAACTGTGTCAGCGTAAACAAATAAACTTACTTACTTACTTACTGGTGCAGCAGCTTGTGAAAATATTCAGTTGTAAGTTTACTTGCAGAAAATTCAGCTTCAACCGATCGGTAACTGGTAATGTTCGTAAACGCTGACGCCATTTTGCAAAATTTTTGCGTGCCAACATGTACTGTATGGACCAATGGGAAAGTGGCGCAGTCTGTTTAACATAAGTTACTTTTGTTAGCAGTCATTTCACATTGGATTGAGATGCTATTTACAGCTGCGTTCACACGAACAGTATTAGGTGAAAGGGCATAGCTGGGAGGCGGGCATAGGCGCGGGAAGTGGGGTGCCAGGGGGGGCTCAAGCCCCCCCTGAACTTTTTTTAGCCCCCCCTGAACCATTTGAGCCCCCCCTGACAACTAAAAAAATTATGCACTGAGTGCGACGTGATTAATGCTCGCAACGTACATACGTAATGAAGCAAATATTTTTTAAAGTGCTTTTAACCAACGAAGAATCACTATTCTTTTAAAAATCAGTCAGTTATTATTCACTTGGTCAACGTAAAATTTGGTAAAATTTTCAATGCTTGAAGTTCATTTTTAACCGTGTTTTATATCAGCGTTTGCAAACCTTTACAGCAGTCATGGACGATGGCCCAGTAAAAGTATAATGGCTGTCAATTCTTGTAGCTGCCAAACACTTTACGCCAAACTACTCTGAATGCTCGAATGAAAGTCGCTACTGATCATGGGAATTACGTAAATCGTAAACGAAAATGCGGTGAAGTGCAAAAAAACGGTCCTCAATCCTTCAGATGTTCCGAATTCCACCAAAATTTTTGTGAAAAGCTAAAAAAAAGGTCTTCACGGCCCGGACGCGTTACATGAACTGGAAATGTTGGTGGCCAACCTGATTTGTGTACATGCCAAATTGACCCGCGATCGACAGCCAAGCATCCAAAGATCGACCGGTACATCGCGATCGACTGGTTGGGCACCCCTAATTAAGCTTATATGAGCTGGTGCAAGTTCTCTTCTGGTTGAGTTTTTTAATGGTTTTGAATTTTTTCTACCAACCCAATGAAGCGGCTAAATCACTACTAAACTGGCACCGATGATCAGTAGGCTACTCGATTTGAGGGGGATGCCATCCCCCCTGAAAACAACACCATCCCCCCATAAAACATTTTAGCGTAAACCATTCCCTTACAACTATAATGACCATCTCTTTTTAGGTCTGCATGAAAAGTTGTAGCCTACCACCCCCCATAAGTGTTTTCACAACTCGAGCACTGCCGATGATTGTTACTAAAATTGAGCTAGTACGCCTACCTAAATACCTATATCTACACATCTCATTATGTTAAAAAATGGTTCAGTGCTTTATTTTGATTGTGTGTTATTTGTTATTTTTAAACCTCAATGGGGCATTGTTTGTTGCATGTAACTCTGATCAGCAAAGCAAAAGTTAGATCGGGCAAATTTTGTTTGCCTACTTTTTGGTTTTGTGATTGAGGTATTTGCATTTTACAAATACATGAGTTTCGAGCATGGTTAGAAAAGCGTAATGGTAGTAAGCAATCTTGTTTTCCATGATAAAAGATTATCTTGAAAAAATTCCGGTCACTTGAGCGGCATGCAATTGATGTCTATCAAAATAGGTCTGCTGAGTGTCCTGCTCTTAAAAACGTGCGTTCGAAAAAAGGGGGGTCTGGGGGGCTTCGCCCCCCAGACGTTGACACGATCTTACTATTTTGAGCCCCCCCTGTCTAAAAAACGTTCCCGCGCCACTGGAGGCGGGGCTTTGGCCACCCGATATTGACGTATCAAGAGCTTAATTTTAGAGACTGATCACGTAGGGCGATAAAAATAGGGCCTCTCAATGTCTAAATCCGGCCTAGTTTACCCTAAAATTTTTCGCCTGGGTCAGGTCATGCAAAAAAAAAATATTGAAAACCGGTATGGAACCGTTTGGTTCTACTGTACTACGTTACAAACTTTAGTAGCCCACCTATGGCACGCTTAATTTTGATAACCTCAGTTGGGAAACATTGCTGCGGAGCCGATTTCTAATAACTTGCTCTTGGCTTTTCTGATAACATTTTTTGCAGTTATTTTTCAGACAAGAATGTGATTCAACAACTACTCTTATAGAAAGCGAAACTTATTTTATGTGATGACAGTTGAGCGTTCCCTAAAACACTTGTACAACGGCTCGCTACCGTTGCGATGTTTCTTCAGAGCTGAGCTGGCAGGCGCTAAGCCGCGTATTAAGGCCCTGCCACTCGTTACACGCGTGGGCTTAATACCGCAAGTATAATGAAGATTTGACTTTTTGAAGCTGTGGCCAAAGCGGCTGCAACGCTCACGGCAAAATCGCCAAATTTTAACTTTGTGCTAACCAGGCAGATTTTGTCCAACAAGTTAATTGCTCTAAACTTTCTAAAGCAATTTGCGATTTTAATTTTAGTGCAACCGCAGTTTGTAATCCACGAGCCAAGTTATCGACCAACGAGCTTGACCGCGTATGCGCTGTGTTTCGGCGGCCAAACAGAACGATTTTCACGGATGTGTAGCAGTGTTTCACATGGAGAATGGCGGCTTATTTGCAGCACATCATACTGTCAGCTTTTGCAAGATAAAAAAAAAAGTATAACTTACTAACGGATGGTGAGTCACGGTAACAATCTCACTACCCGTGAAACTCCCGTCCCAATTTTTCATTTTTGTGGATAAATTTTTCGACTCTGTGCAGTGGGGTATTGATTTGAGATGAATAATTAAATTACTGAACGGAGTCAAAAGTTTCAAAAACCGAAAGAAACACGGTTTGCTGGTTTGCCCATTGAGTCTGTAGAAGAACTTAGGCTGCAGCATGCTCGTCGAAACTCGAAAGTGATAAACATGGGGCAAAATACAAATAGAATATAAGTAGGGTGCAGTGTTTCGTAAATATTTGTTATTTGTTTCTGCCGAGACTTGCAATACTTTCTTTTATGTTTGACGTTTAAAGTTCGTGAAGCCTTTTCTGCTTTTAATGTTTTATGCATCAATCATACCATAACTGTTTCGATTTGTTGACTTAGCAACTATAAAGAAAAACTTTCTCTGATGTAAGTTGATAAATTATGCACAAAAAATAGCAGTTAGAATATTTGAAATGAGCGTAATAATGGAAAATCGAAGTGAAAGAAGATTTTATGGCAAAACAAACAAATCACAAAATAGCAAAGACTAAACGTTTTTGCTCTATTGTCAGTCTGTTTTTTACAACCTGTGTGATATCTCTACCTCGTATTTCGCTTGGCGTGTGTCCCTGTCTACTAATCACGTAAAAGGAATTTAAAAAATTACAGGTCTGGCTTTGAGTGGCTTCACTAAGGCCAATCGATCGAAAGACCTCGATCTTGATTCCAACCAAGTTCTCACAAACAATTAATTTCACAATTACCATTTCAGCATTGGTTTTGCGTACATTGCGAAAAAAGCAAAATAAAAATCTTTATCATCCTCGCAGCCAGAGATGGGCATTTATCGAGATATTTTATCGGCGATAGTTATCGTTATCGCTCAAAATAGTTTGGATTTATCGATTACCGATATCGCTTCTGTAATATATTTTGTTATCGCCGATAAATTATCGCGATAAACGATTGTTTATGCACCCAGTGTAAAGTTAGCGAGTTGACGCAATGAAAAAAATACGCGGTATTCATAAAGTTTTGTTGCAATTTAACAAAATTTCTCTTTGTTTTGTTTGATGCCACGGCAGAGTCCGTGATCTGCTCTCTCTTTTCTTGAAAAATCTAGAAAAACATTTTTGCAATTTGACGTACAAAAGAAAGCTTCGTCAAACACGTCGAAAATTTACCGCAACATTTATCGGAAAAATTTATCGGCGATAATTTATCGATTACCGATATCGCTTTAAGAAATTGAGATTTATCGATTATCGGTACCGTCCAGGGCTTTTTTGAAATTATCGATTATCGTTATCGCTTTAACACAGAAAGGTTTATCGTGCCCATCACTGCTCGCAGCATTACGCCAAAGCGTGTTAAGAGCGGCGAGGCCCATTTCTGCGGCTCCGCGACTCTGCGTTCGATATAACCCGCTTTGGAAGCGAACCTCAGACGTTTCGCACCGATATCGATGTGGCTAACAACAGAGCTAAAGTTGCAATGTAATACTGTAACTTTCTCGTAATTCCTGTTTCTCAGTTTTTCTTATTGGTAGGAAAGATAATTGGAAATCAACCCATCATTGAAACACTTCAGTTGAACAAGTTTTCTTTAGAAGAGCTCGAAAATTTGACAGAAGTTGAAAGATCTTTATCAGCAACCACACATGAATTTATCTTATCTAAGGCCCATTATGCAGCGAAAAGTGATGACATGATACACTAAAGTGATGGAAAACGTACGCTTTGTACTGGCCTAGTCATGCTGATTGTAGGCTTCACTGCATCTTCATAGTCATCATGATGAGACCTATGAAATAATTTCGACGCAGCCTTTTTTTGGAGTTGGAGCATTGGCGAATTCAGGGAAGCTAAAAGCGCTCAAGTTTCTATGATTTCTGGTTATTCATATTTAACCTATGTATGAATAGCCTACTTCGCCTCTTTTTGACATGCAAAGCTGCAAGATAAACGAAACTAAAAAAGTTAAAAATTTTCAGGGTCTACCTCTGAAAAGGAAAGATGTAACAGCCTGTCCACTCTCATTTTTTCTCATTTTTTTTCATTTTTCCGTGCTTCTTCATTTTTTTTTTCATTTTTTTATGTCAGTTGTCATTTTTTTCATTTTTTTGCAGGCGTGATGATCTTTTTTTGCTCTTCATTTGATTTTGCGCGGAAAATTGGACATCTGCGGACGTGATAACCTGTTTTTGCTCCTCACTTGATTTTTCGTGGAAATTTGGACATCTGCGGATGTGATGACCTTTTTTGCTCCTTACTTGATTTTGCGTGGGAAATTAGATATTTCCGGATTTTTTTTAGTAAATATGTCATTTTTTTTCATTTTTTTCAGCAAATTGCCATAATTTTTTCATTTTTTTGGTGATTGCTAGCTGAACAGCCTGCATAAGTTGACCTAAAATAAGAAGATTAACTATAAGCTTTCTCGTATTCTACAGTAGAGTAGGCTTTGTGAAATAATTTTTTTCAGACTTTCAAGAGGGAAAACAGAAACTTTTCTGAAATTAACAAAACTGACAGAAATACTGGTTCCTAAATTTTGGGTTCAAACAGAACCAGACTTCTACGGAGCCAATGGCTGCCAAATCTTTTACCCATGAACTTACAGCTGTCGGTGAGGAAGGTCAGGGGTTCAATATCCGGACAAGTAAAATTGGACACAGCGTCACCAAGAGCTCGCCACCGCTGCAACGTTTCTGCGGAGTCGGAAACTGTGCTGCCCTTACGCTGAGGCGCGGAGATGGACCCTGCCTTTGGTTTCGCGCTTCGGTGTAACTCAACAAACGTTTAGGAATCATTCGTGCTGCTGGCTCGACTAGACGACATTCCATTCGCGTATGTTCTTCCAATTATGCTGTGTCACTGTTTGCATTTAGTTAACTTGCCAGCTTTGATCAAAACCCAATATAAACTAGATTACTATAGGTCGCCACTCAAGTTGGAACGTGTGTTTACTAGCTCAATATTTGATGCTACTCTAGTTGTTATCTGTAGCCTACTTTGGAATATCGCCACGTTGAACAGCGATTTTGGTTTGTAAAGTCGGATATAAAATTTGTCAGTTCAATATCAAAAAAAACTTATGCTACTCTGAAAAAAAGCAGTAGCAAAACACGTAAATGTGATGAGAATGAAAATCTGAAAAACTTTTAAAGTCACAAAATTTTTTAGAGCTATGAAAACGCCGCTGTGATTTGTTATACTGTGATTGACCGGCGTACATGGCGTAGTGGTTAAAGACATCGCAATCGGCGCGGGATGTTTGAGGTTCAATTCCCGATGAGGTCAAATCGGACGCAATGTCGCCAACTACTCGCCTCCGCTACAACGTTTCTTCGGAGCTTTGTTTCTCGTGCGTTATTAGCCGCGGAGATGGGCTCATCACTCGTTACACGCTTCGGCGTAATACCGCGAGTATTACAATGTGATGATTCTATTTCATTTTGCTGCAATTGCTTGCTATAAATACTGGTGGAAACGACAAAGAGCACTTTGTAAAGGTTAACCAAACCCCAACTCGAGTCATACGAGTAGAAGATTTTTTGTGTCTTTGTCAAAAAGCCAACTGACAATAAAGTCTAAACTAAGAAAAAGTGCTGCGAAGACAGCGCTGTAAAGTTCCAGTTTAATTTCTCAACTTTGGTGAAAAGCATAAATTAAATAAGCACAAAATAAAATTTCTGAAACATCCAGGAACCGCAGGAAGTTGGAAAGGCTAAATCGATCTCACACACCCTGCTCTATAGACCACCTATAGCTTGGCGCAATAACGAAAAAATAAGAGCATGGCCATTAACTCGATTTGGATGTAAATTGATAATTATCGTTTCCTCACCGACTTACTTTAAAATCACATTTTAAAGTTTCAAGCTGCATTACCAAATAAATAAACGACTCTATATGACTGTTTCAATAGAAAAGAGCAAAACTCGCCGTAATTGTTAACATAACAGTGATAATTAGTTTGTTTAATTTCCTCCAATTAGATTACGATGATGTCAAATATCAACAATCTATTAAAATTCTGTTTTATAATGACGTCAATCTAATAAGCACAAGTGACGTGATTAATATTTAATTTTCTAGCTCCTAAGTACATCACGTGATCCAGAGACGTCACGTGACTTTTTCCAGATTTAAAGAAAACTGATATCTTGTTTATGCAATCTAGATAGGCTAAAGTCTGTAAAACGAAATTGCATCTGACTTTTAAAGCTCGGAAAATAAGAAACTGGCAGGAAAACCGTCCAGTTGGCGGAGTGATTAAAGACATCCCTAACGGTGCGGATAGTCTTGGATTCTATTACGTGCGCGGTCAAATCGGACCCAGTGTCGCAAACAGCTAAATTTGTTGATTTAAAGAGAATATCTTTAGCTAAAAATAACCAAAAATTTCGTTTTCAAGAATTGCATGATTTTTTAAAATCTGTCAGCAGAATCGTTATTCCGTACTCATAAGTAGGTAGCGTTGCCAACTTTAAAGATATTTGCTGTCTTGTAGTGCCGCAACACAACGCTTGACTTTTCACTTTGCTTTTATTATTATTACTATTCTTAGTTACAGTTTTATCCCCCTATCACGAGAGAGCTATTGAGGAGCTCCAAAACGAACTCGTTTCGCGGAGTCCGCCGTCCGGGAACCATCTGGATACCACTTAAATGTGTTAAAATACCGCTCAGGGCCATGTAGTCTTGGCGGCATTACAGCGATGTTTCCGTCTTGTGTTCCACGTTGTTCCCTTAAAACTGAACGTCAAAGAGCAAAGCTGTAAATAGCAATTTTGGAGTTTTTGATTTGCACCGGCTCAGATCCAACCCCGAGTCTACTGATGTGAAGAAAACGCTAATCATCTGATTGGTGGAGTATTTTCCACACAGATACAATGCTGAGTGCTAGGCAACAAGCGATATATTTAAAAACTTTGGTATAACTCCTTGTAGCATCGAACCTGAGTCCCGGATTTGTTCTGAATCGAGCCGACACAATGGTACCGCCAAAGTGAAAAGATCCAGCTATTTGGCCTGGTGATTCGAGCTACGTTTTGCAATAAGAAGACAGGAGTTGAATACTCGGTCGAGCCATCTCAAAGACTTTAAAAATGTTATCCATAACTCAGCGTAGAGCTATAATCAAAAGCAATGGCAGAAGTAAAACATATTGCTGTCATTATAAATTACATAGCTTTGGTGATGAGAAATTGTTGCTGTCATTGGATGTCAAAACATAACCCAAGTGTTTCATCATTTCAGTAACATTTCTCGGCAGTTTATGCTTTGGAAATTTGGAAGTTCGATTGCTTGAACGAAAAACCCATATTTCTCGTTTCGAAAAACTCATATTTCATACTTATAATTAAATTAATCATCAGTCCATGAAAAAGTCTACAACAAGTGATATATATTTTCAAAAATCAAAATCAAATCTTCATTATACTTGCGGTATTACGCTGAAGCGTGTAACGAGGGGTGGGGCCCGTTTCTGCGACTTAGTGCCTGGGCAACAAAGCTCCAAAGAAATGTCGCAGCGGTGCCGAGCCGTTGACGACACTGTGTCCGATTTGACAGAACCCGAGAATTGAACCCCAGATCCCCGGGCCCAAAGCTGTGTCTTCAACCATCATGCGAACCGTCTGGTTGCTACTTTTTTGCAGTTGGGATGAGTCAGCTCGTATTTGATTGCAGCATTCCAACCCGGTTCAGCTTCTTAATATGGAAACATCACAAACGCGCAAACAGCATGCCAGCGATGTCAGACTACTGGGGTAGAATTTGGACGTGAGAATTAATACCGGAAGTAATTGTCACGCGTCATAAACAGAAAGAAGTGCTCCAGAAAACGAAGTAGAATTCCGGGAGTTTTTCACACGCTGTTCAATCCAGGTGCTATTATCTCGAGTGACGTGCAGTGTGATGACGTCATAGCAGGCGTTTATTTAGTTGTCCCAACCAAATTAGTAATAAAGTGTTGAATTGTCAACATTAGAAGGGCGACAAAATAATCGAATTCAAACGTGCTTGACTTAATTTTTTTTTAATTTGAAACAAGCGATCAGCCGGCCTTTCGTTTACCTGCCACTTGAACTGATGAGGGCAAACCAGTTTTGACAGATTCCTAAACAAATCTAGGCGCTCACAGACGTTTAGTGAGGTCACTGATTATTGGTTATTTGGTTTATTATGGTAACATCAAATGCACTTACCTAAAACGATTACTAACCAGCAATTACACATTCTACATTTGGAAAATGTCTTCACGTTCACCTCTTAATGATATATGACGTAAAATATAATCAACAAAAAGTATTTATTAAACCTTGAAGCTTACGGTTAGTTGCCGGTATTTTCCATTCCTTACAAAGCGAAATTCGCGGTATTGTGTGGACGATGTAAAATCTTTGCCATTGTGAGTATAGTTACGCATGAAGACTCAATGTCCAAAGTAGACCCAAAGTTATTACGAGGGTCTAAGAATCCTGCGTATACTTATAGAAGCGCTGCAGTATTGATATAAACAACTAAATATTTAGTAGGCGTGTTAGCGACTTCTCACTTTTCCGAATGGATACAGTAAATTTGTATGAAAAATTTGATAATATAATTACTTACAGAGTTCTCTAGACCCGCTTATCCTTGGGAGGGTCGTGGGGCAGCAGTTCGAGTTTGATCTTCTAAGTTTAATTTGATTTATTTACGTTTACATCAATTTTCTAAGAAAGTTTGTGTAAATTACAGGTTATCTTGTTGTCTGTTTTTGCTGTTTGAATGCAAACATGGAAACACACAATACACATTATGTAAGAGAAATGACGTAATTAGTTGGTTGTTTTATTATTTGGTGAGAGATATATTTTACTGCGAGTTTTTTTACCTTTGATCAATTTATCTGGAAAATTTACTCCTATTTCGCCCGCGATTTAGCAAGTAAAAAAATCACTGTGTTGTTAACACCAGCCGTAAAAAAGTTATTTTTATTTGCTGCTTCTTCTTAAATCAATCACCATCAGCGTTTATTTAACGGAGCAAACATTTTTTATACTGATGACTTCATCAACTAAAAAAAGATTGCCTTCTTTGCACTTTTACTGAGAGTTGAAGGATGTGTAAACCGTGAAATCAAAGAATTCAATCTTCATTTTACTCGTGGCGTTACGTTGATGCGAGCAAAGAGTGATGAGGTCCATCTCCGCAACTTTGCGCCTGGGCAACACAGCTCCGAAAAAACGACGCAGCGGTGGCGAGCCGTTGGAGATATGCGGTGTACAAATTGACCGGTCCGGAAATCGAACCCAAGGCCTACCGCACCATTGTCGTTGTCTGTAACCATTAATCGCTCAGCCAACCGTCGATGTGAAATATCATTTCTTAATTTTATTTATGATGTTTTGAACTTGTTAGTTGTGGCACAAAAAGTTTATTCAATGTTGATAAATTGATCTAATCAATAACATTAAATGATGCTGAAAAAATAAGCTTTTCTTGCGCAATTTTCAATAAATAAATAATATTGCGAAATAAACAAATGTCTGAAGCTTTTTTTCAAAAGTGAACAAAAAGTTTGTGGCATTTTTCTCCAGACTTTTGCGAGAGTAAAAAAAGTCGATAAGTTGCAAAGAAACTGCAATATGGTGTCTAAAAGTCGGCGTGAGCTCGCTGAAACCGGAACTGTGAAACTGTTCCCTCGACCCTAAAATGTTGCACTAGTGGAGCTAATATTAGCCGTAGAAACTCATCTATACAGTTTTTCCTCTTTAAAGTAATCCTTTCTATTTTAATATTTGCGATTTATTTTATTTCAATCAAGCTTATGGCAGGCTAATGTGTCTCCTTATCAAGTTATTTTTTTCTATTTTTGTTGAAATACTTTGTACGTAAATTTTGGTTGGCGTAATAAACTATTGCGCTATGTGCTTTTCCACTTTAAAGGCGTTTAACAAGTACACCGAAAGCCATCAATCGATCATTATGGTATGCTCATAACAAATATAATATCGTAACTTCAAAAGTCTGGAAGCCATCGTCTTATGCCGTGTCAATATGGCAGCGATGTTGACAAATTTCACGACAGTTTTGAACAAAGCGAGTCCATTAAGTCGTTTTGTCTTGATGTGAAAATGGAATACTTTTAAACACCTATCACCTCAGATATTTTGTTTATTTTTAAGCGTTTGCAAACAGTGATAAATAAGTTTTGACACATGAGACTTAATGACAGAATGATTTGTTTGTGCGGAGAACCTCTCGGCTATAGAAAAGTACTCAATATTATTCTTTGGATTGAGTATATCACTTACTATATCAAATAAACGGCAATCTTATCAGAGATTCGAATCGGAGAAGACAAAAGACTATATTTGCTTTGTAAATTATGAATTCATATTATGACAGGTCCTGCATTGTTGCACTGATTTTTATTACGATTTTTCGTCCGAAATTCTGGTAATAATTACGCGCAATAAGAAAGTCTATTTTTAGAAAATTACATTTCTACCCATCAATTTTTGATAAGCTTTTACTTTTTCTTTCGACGTTTTGCTTCAAAGTGTTTCGTTTTATCTTTATAAATATAGAAAAATTTTGTTCATGAAAATCTCTGCGTTTCCGTTTACCTAATATTTCATAAATTAAAAAAGGTCAAGTCTCGGCCAAAAGATACAGAAAACACTACAAATATATTGGGAAACTAACTATTTCGTTAATACTATTACTCCTTTGAGTGGAGATATTGTACTTTACTTAGGTCTTTGACAATTCTACCGACACGAGGCACTTTTTCAACGCTTTAGCTAATTTTGGCAAACTGCAACAACATTAAGAATTCGGATTTTTTCAATCATAAGATTGTTAATTTCGAAACTCAGTGCTTTTACAACACCAAAATATTGCTGGTAATGGAAACGGATATGTGACACAAACGTCCCAGAAAAAAAACAGCCAAAAAATCGCTGTGTTCAATATTTAGGTGGTTGAAGGCAGGGTTGGGAAAAATCGATTGTAATCGATATTCGATTGCGATATTCTTTACTTTTTGTTCATCGAATGCACTGGAGCCTTTACTTTTTTGAATGAGTATCGAATATGGCCAGGTCTTTACTTTTTTTTCGGCGCAATTCGATATTCCATATTCGATTCTTTTTGTCCAGGTTACTTTATCTCACTTTAGTAAATTTAAAATAATCGTCGGTATGTCATTTCCTCGTTTTTGCTGAAATATTTTTTTGGGCCAAAAAAACAAAAAATAAAATTTTTAATAACAAAGTTGCCTCGCATCAATAATGTCGTATACTATGTCCGTTGTTTGTCTGTAAGTTACCGCATGAATGTGAGGACATCACAAAAAATGCTTGGCGTACTCCGCTAAATGCTCAGTGAAATATCGAATATCGATTACAATATTCTTTATTCTTTACTTTTTTAAACTACATCGAAATCGATTATTTCTTTATTTTTTGGTGAACTATCGAATATCGATTATTTTTTTACGTTTTTGGGTATCGATTCCCAACCCTGGTTGAAGGTGAAGTAGACGGACGACCCAGAGCCTGTTCAAGATCTTGGCTGATCTTGCCTTAGAATTTCATAAAAGCATCCACCAAAAATCAAATAAAATCTGCATTATACTCTCGGCATTACGCTGAAGAGTGTGACGAGTGGCGGGGCCCATCTCCGCGGCTTAGCGCCAGGTAATACAGTTCCGAAAAAACGACGCAACGGTGGCGAGCCTATGGTAATACTGTGTACGGTTTGGCAGCCCGAGAATCGAATCCCAGAGAATAGCGATCTCCTCAACAACTGCGCTGATTGACGCCACCGGCCTACCAATCGTTTCAAAACATGTGTAGAATCAGCAGCTTGGGCTTCTGCCTTATCAACCCGTCAGGTAAAAGCAGTATTACATTTACGAGCATGCGCTTTATAGTCGCGAGACCTGGGTTTTATTCCCAATCGAATTGTATCAAAAATTTTCAAAAATAGT
Source organism: Trididemnum miniatum (assembly GCA_964006365.1). Lineage (NCBI taxonomy): Eukaryota > Metazoa > Chordata > Ascidiacea > Aplousobranchia > Didemnidae > Trididemnum > Trididemnum miniatum. The sequence continues at coordinate 7,609,875 of OZ023231.1, read as the reverse complement.
ATTTCCGACTGACGCTGGGCACTGGCAGTAAGTGTTCGTGTTTGAAGCAAACCCGCAGATTTAGCATTTATTCTGCTTGGCATTTACTGTAGAACTCGGAAGCTAAAAACAAAAAAGTTATTTGCTAATCACTGCCAACAATGAACTAAAATAAATGTTGGTGACAAAAAAAAATTCATTTGGCTAGAAAGTCATGACTAAAATTGTTTTGGCGTGATAAAAAATGAAAAGGAAGTGATCAAATAATAGGCGAAGGTGAAAGGGAACTGGCTAAATGCTAAGAACGGCTCTGAGTCGATAAATTTCAAGCTTTAAATGCCACATGATTAAGCATTTCTTAGATTTATTTAAAGCTATTTTTGCAGGATGTGCGTTTGCAGCATTGAGTAAATGAAATTGTAAAAATAGTTTTGTTCATAAAAAATAGAAATGCTGCGACTGAAGATTCAAATAAACCTCAACCGAGAATTACCGCAAGCATACAAACGGATTTTATGCGAATTATTAATCGGTTTTGTTCAAGAGGCTATACCAGAAGTTTAACGCTATAATGTACTGTAATACCCATCACTTGCGCAGTTGTTCCATCAATATCTGTGCGGGAGGTCTGGAGTTCCATTCCTTGGCCGGTCAAATCGGACACTGTCGTCAAAAGACTCGCCACAGCTGTGACGTTTCTTCGGAGCTGTGTTGCCCTGGAGCCAAGCTGCGGAAATATGCCCCACCACTTGCTACACGCTTCGACGTAACGTCACGAGCGTAATGAAGATATGATTTTTTTATGGTGTTCATACTTAAAAAGTAACTTAATACTTCGAGGTTTGGTTCTCTGATCATTGGATGAAACTCCGCTCAAAACAGAAGATTTTTTTGTAAATAACGGCTAACTGAGACATGGACGGAGAAGCAGCCAGCGCAAAATTTAGAAGGAGACGAATTACTGTAGAATTGATCAAATGAGGTTACAAAAATTAAGAATTTTTGTGAGAATGTTTTAAGCAAACTTCAGATTAGGGTTTAGCAAAAAGAATAGGGAGGCGTTGCTCCAGTGGCCTACCCCCGTGCCTACGCCACTGGACATTGAGCAGTAGATGCTGGACCATTCAAGCATTGTTTTGCGACCAGAAAGCTTGGCCCGTTACACTACAATAAAAAATTGACTGAACGCCATTGAAACAGAACGTACAATACTTGCCAAAACACATACCCTTGCCAAGTGCCTGACAGGGAAGTGCGATTACTGTTTCTAAAATCTTCAGTATGCCCTGACTGGGAGTGAAAGTCAAGTCTACCAGCTACCAAGCACATGCTCCGAATTACTGGTGAGTATTGCAGTACTGGTGAGTATTGCAGCAAATTTGAATCACACAAGAATCGAAACCGAAAATCTAACTCGAGAACTCAATTTTCTTTGCGAAGACATTGCCCCAAATTGTAAACCATAAAACCCTAAAGGTACATTTATACCAGATTAAAAAAGGTTATGACGTAACCCTTGCAACTTGAATAATGTCGTGGTCAAAAACATCGCTATCAGCGCGGAAGGTCTGAGGTTCGATTCCCGGGACGATCAAATCGGACACAGTGTCGCCAACGGCTCACCACCGCTGTGACATCTCTTCGGAGCTGCGTTGCCTAGGCGCTAAGCCGCGGAGATGGGCCCCGCCACTCATAACTCGCATAGGCGTAACACCGCGAGTGTAATGAAGATTTGATTATTGTTTAAAAGAAGGGAAAAAAGGTCGCAACCGAATAAAAGCGTTTGTCGCTCGACAACTTGCTTCAGACAGAAAATGATGCGAGGTAGTTACAAAATACTGGTCTGATGTCGCGGAAAATACGCAGGGTTTATTTCCTGACAGGCTGCCATAAGTTGAGCTGCTTTGAACAACTTTATGGAGTTGTTATTAAGTAATTAGAGACGTAACAGCCTGCAAGACGAAATTGATTAGGCTTTTCTCAGATCATGCTGCAGACATGCAAGTTTGCTGGAAATGCATTTTGATGGAACCCTGAGTCAGAGGCCAGAAAATATAGTGCAATTTGTTTCAGAAGTATAATGAAAAAGTGAAATTGTTGTCCATCAGTTTTTCTTGCTGTTTTTAAAGCCAATAAATAGATTATAGTTTAAAAATATCGCCTGAGAAATATACAGTACACAAAGTTTCGGTAGCCTTAGCCTAAAACCGATGTAATAGAAAGAAAATGTTTTATTGGTAAAACAATCATGCAGAGAAGAACAATTCGGTTGATTGGCCTAAATCGTTTTTGAAATAGATTTATTTTTCTGCTATTCCTATAAACTCTGTCCTTACTTTCGTGAATTCAACAGCCAATATTAAAATTTTGACATTTGCAAATTAAAGCAAAGTCTGGTGTTATGTTAAAAAGCTATTTCAAAGAAGCATTGCTAGGTAGAAATTTCACAACGCATATGCCCATAAAAAATTTTATTGATTTTGAATTCCTGTGTAGGTGGCAAAAGATAAAAGACACCGCAACTTCAATTCCATTTTCCAAAGCCAAAATGTTTTTCAAATGACTGGATGCAGCTGCAATTACCTGATGAACTCAAAGCTGATTCTAAAGCGCATAACCCACCAAAAGAGTTAAAAATGGGACAGGTTTTCAAAGATTATCCTTTACCCTACGTACCCTCACCCCTCAAAATAAGGGTTAAAGGCGATGGTGTTTACTTGGTTCGAGGACCCCTTTAGCAGTGGGTCTACCTAAAATCATTCCAGAAAATTTTTTCACCATGAATCCACTCTCTTCAACAATAATCGCTAAGTCGTTTTACATTTGTTTGCGTTTGCGAATTATTTGCGTCGGTTACGTAATGCGTAATTTACACGCATCACGTTGTTGGAGACGAAAGATTTGCCTCGAGAAGTAAACAAACTTCTTATATTGCGCCACAATGGTTAAAGCCTTTAAATGTTTTAATGTGTTGCAAATTGGTGTGATCTGCCGGTTGAACAAGTCTACAGAAATAAGCAGGATTTAGCCTAAGTAATAAGGGATTTAACCAGCCATGCAGTCACAGAAATAAGCAAGATTTAGCCTGAAATTCGGCAAATGTAATGGTTGATCACGATTATTAGGCAAACTATTAAATAAGTGAGGCAGTTTTTAACGGAAAATTTCCACAGTTAGTGAGGGAGACTGTTAAGTCAGCAGCCACCCGGTATATGTGTCAAATATGATTGGCTCCAGCCATGAATCTAACTTGTCACGTACGATCTGTTACCTGCGCGTGGCACCGCTTGCGCATATCGCTGACGAGGTTATTTGATGCTGATTTGATTAAAATGTTTCACAATTTTTGCAAAAAACAGAGAAGCAACTGAATTTTTTAAATATTGGGATAATTGAGATCTAAATGCTTGTGTTCAGTTATTATAAAAAGCAAACTTTGCTTTGAACAGAGTCAGCAAGTCCAGTCATGGCAGGATTAGCAGGCAGGGTGCTTTTGTTATTATTGGCACGCTTGTTGACTAATCGTAGTTACTCAAAAGCTCTTTAATTTTATGGATTTATTTGTGTGTTAATGGTTTTGTAAAATTCTTAACATACAGTTTTTCTTGTCACGTAAATTGCCTTATGTGATTTTCGCACAACTTTCAGAGTAGTCACAAGCAAAATAACGTAACGGATAGTTTACTGCTTTCAGCCATGCATGGCACAATCCTACTACACGCAGTGGTACCCAATTGTTTTTCACCCCACACCCCTCTGAATTGATGAAAATAATTTTGCACCCCCAGTTTTATAGATATCGCATGTTCTCGTTTTCTTGTAACCTATCCTTTTTGCGTATTCATATTTTGCATTCTTAATAGATTCTCGTGCCGCCAGCAACAGTTACTCGCACTCCCTGGGGCTGTGGGTACCCCAAAAGGGAAACAGCACATTTCACGGAGGAAAAGTGAGATTTTTCAAAAAACTGCCATTTGACGCAATAGAGTTGAAATTGGACCCCCACTTAAAGAATCTTTTGCGAATGTGAGGTGGGGTAAGCTGGGGTTAGGGATTGATTATATCTTTCTTTGATGAAAGCAGAAACGTGAAATAGTATATTTGATTCTTGGCATTGAAGGGCGTATTACAGTTAGTAAGTCGGCGAGAAAAAAGCGACCATGTTAATCTATGACTTTGCCGTTTTATTATTGCTATGCCGGCAGTCTGGCGACAGCCTATTCAACTTCAATTGTTCATTCACACTCAATCTAGTTTGTCATAATTGGTCAATATATTTTGTCGTAATGTATTTAAATCAGATCTGTTTTATGTGCGACAATTTATAAACAAACTAAAAGCACAAGCACACAAAAATAGGTTTTGATTTAGGCTTTACAGAAGCAAAGCGATTTTATCGAAATTTTCACCCCACCTTACGCGTAACAATACACATATTACACTTGAAAGGACAATCGTTTATTATATTCATTAATTTCAAATATTCAATCGATATTGTGACGCAACATCGCGCCCTTTAAACGTTTTGTAGCAGCTTGATAATACAGGTTTAAGAGTGGGCTGCGAAAGTAAACTGTTATTTTGATTCTGCAGCGACCACTGCTTGATTTGTACCGTGGGGCTAACAGACAGTCAGAAAAACCGTCATACATACCGATCAAGCCCCTTCATTTCTCTTATTTTTACTCTTTTCATCAGGTTTTGAGATGCCGTTCCATCTTTTTAGGTTAAGCCTACCTATATCCATCGTACAAAAAGTGAGACTGAATCTAAGCTTTGTACAAGTTGGCTCTACTATAGATTCTTACCAAGAAATTGTAGGCATAGGTTCAAGACCCGAGCTGGTATTACGTCGTTTGTTATTCATATCAACTAAGTGTATGTTTTTCAATGAGATCAAATTGCAAGGCTAACCATGAAGCGAAGAGAAACCAAATTGACCAAAAAAAAAAAAAAACAGCATAAAAAAGCAAAAAAGATCATAGAGTGCTTCTTGGTTTAAGAACATTTTTTTTATTAAGCGTTGACATATTGCTATATTACAGACGATTAATTCATGCTTATTGACGATAGCTTCTTCTGCTGAAATTGAAGTTTTAAATACTTTTGGAAAAGTGATGAAAAATTTGCACATTCAACTTCTATCAAAGCTACATTTATAAAAAGAAACATCACCCGAAAAGTCGTACTGAACCTTTGAAACTGAAATATTTCATGTTTGAAAAAGTACATTGTGACAACGTGGCTCTTTTCAGCATGCCAACTGAAACATCGTGCCGAGAGCTGTCGTGCCAAACTCTACCTTCAAGTTCCCAGCATAATACATGCACAACTCGTGCCAAAAAAACGAATCATTGTCAATTATTACCAGACTTTTCTCAGGTTGGGTATGAGTGCAGTTGTCCAACCCTTCGTGGTCCTGCAGCAATGTGGACGCGGGGCTGTTTGAGACGCTATTCTTGGTTTTCTTTTGGGAAAATCTTTCCGGATTTTTTCACGCGAAGTCATGCGAATTGTAGCAAATTTCATCGTTTAGGCCATCGAGCAAATGAAAAAAATTTTATGCGAAAACGTGATTTTTTTTCTCAAAATAATTTATTAGTGTTTTTGTATGTTTTTATCACTTTATTTTTTATTACCATTACTGACGCGGCTCCTCACCCGAGAAGCGAAAGCCTCCTTGTACGACCTGCCTCATCTTCCGTGCAGGCGAATCGGACTAAACTTGCAAAAGTTCACGCGGATCAATTAACTCCGCTTTCGTACCAAGAATCCAATTCAGACCCTTTATTGGAGCCATTGTTTGACCAGCCATCACCTAAAGTTAGACGAGCGTCTGAAGTGAGAAGGAGAGAAAGAAAATATCGAAATGGTAAAAAACAAAGAAAAAACAAGCGAAAAAACAAGGAAGAACGAAAGAAAAACCACAAAAAAACGTCGAAAGACGCTTTAACTCCGCAAGAAATCATTCGCAAGCACTATACTGACCCATACAAAATGCCTTTTGACGCTTCACCGAGACGACAGCGATTATATAATAAAAACGGGGTTTCTTTCCATCTTGCTGTGTGGAGGAATGGATCAGTGAGCGGAGAAAAATCTGATAAACGGAGTCGTTACAGTAAGTTGACATTATATTACGTCTTTATATATGTTTACAGTATGTGTTTGGACTTTCTATTTCGGGTTAAGTGGGCGCGTTTATTTGCGGGTTGAGGTGAGGCATAATGATATCATAGCAACAAAGAAACTTGCGAATCAATATACAGCAAATAGTTAGTTGAATACAATGTGTTAGCTATTTATTAGTAATTACTCAATTATTTACTCATATTAATGTTGCCCACTCGTTTGCGATGATAAGACAAAGATTTATCTCTGTTGATATGAGCCCCACAATTTGATAGTCAGTGCAATTTGTTAAGCAAATCATTTAGTGCAGAAAACATCATGTTCTGCCTTTTGTCAGTCTGGCTGGTTTCATCTTTTTTAAAACTGATTTTTTTTCGGTACGTGTTAACTGTTACACTACGATCGTTAACTTATCAATTTTTTATCAGACCAGCCCACCTCCGTCACAATTTGTTCTAATTAAGAAAAAACTTCGATAAATAGTTAAAAAATTGATTCATCAAAAATATCACCCAACCTAGTCCTCTTTACAATGTTTCGGAAAAGCGTTTAAATGATTTTTCTGGAACTCTTTTTATGATCAATTGAAAAACATCTGTTGCCCAAACTGCTCGCGAATAAGCTTTGTTTACTACACTGATGACAGCTTTGAAGGTGAAATAGTAACAATTCGATGTTTTGCAAGTTTTCATATTATCTTGAATAGCATTTTGGCGCATATCCGAACGTTTTGGTAATTCTGAGTCAGGACATGGTCAAGATTTATGCAGCAATCAACCTTGCGACGCTACAGGCCTCCTTCAAATTTCGTTGTAACAAAAGTAGCTGCTTCGTGTATTGATAGATTGCAATTGGATATTCCTGTTATCCCAGCTGCCGAATGTCAGCTGTCAAACGTCATAAATAGGTCATCAGATGGATTGTTTTTGAATTTCGTTGTTCTTTGCGGTGTTGTGCAGTTTGATGCAGATTTGGCTGTTTTGCTCAGGTTTAAGATTGTTGAATTAAAGTTAACTAACGCCAAGATTCTCACAGGTCAAAACAATTCTTGTTAATGCCAAACCATTAATGTAGTTTCAGTGGCATTGCGCCAAAGTGCTTTGTGACTAGCAGTACTTAAACTTCAGTTTATCTTTACTAGGCACTAATTACAGTTCTAAAAACAACTGACAACATTGAAGCTCTGCCCATTTAGCTCCAGTGTCTCCTAGTTAATTAGTAGCCATATGATGACCCATACATAATCACCACGGGGAAGTCAACAATTAAATACCCGGGTTATCATTACACATGTTCGGTCAAGTTAGCCTAATGGACCCGATGTGTTGTTAAACATCGTCGTACACGTGAACGAAAAGCGGCAAATTAAATGTCGTAAAAACTGAGCACATCGTCATCACGTACGTAATGCCAGTGACGTGTTGCCTACAAACAAAATTTAACTTATCATCATTCATTACTGGCTAAGGCGTTAGTTATTATTTGTCGCAAAGGTGTAAAGTCTTCCTACAAAAAGTTAACAGTTGCACCTGGCAAAAACTTAACAAAAAGCAAACGAACGAAATTGATCAAAACGTTGAATAGGCGAAGCGGTGCTGGACCTTTATAAGTGCTCCGGCTAATCACAAGCGAAAGACCGAAGTAGTATTTAAGTGAAAACGAAAGCATTATTAAATGAGATGAAACTTCGTAAATCATTTGCTATCACTATTTACGGTTGTTACAAAGCGCGATGAAGCCTTCCAAGCTACAACTTTTATTTTCATTTACCGTCACTCGTAACGTTTGGAAATTTTTAAAAATTTAGCTGGATACTCCTCAATTCATAAGTGAAACTGTGAAATAAACTTTGTGTTGCGGTAAATGGAAATTCACGTCAATTTAAGGTTTCACATGGCCAGAATTGTATTTTCAGGGAACTAACTACTTTGCTTTGCACCTTCAACTTAATGCATGAAGAGATTGACTAAAAGCTAAAGACCTAACCGCGTATCGAACCAACAAGCATAAAACAACGTTTTTAGACCAACAGCAGATCGTGCATCTTTCCATCTCGAGTCTTACGAAATTTATGAAGCAACAGCACAGTCAGCCATTAGTTACCGTATTGCAGCCTCTAAGTACTGACGGACAATAATGCGATGGGGTTAACTGTGTCCCATCAATTGAAACCGATGATTTAAAAAAAGGTTTATAATTTAAGTTAAAGGCTAACTTTTGCTCTACTCTATTTTCGCTGTTGCAGGCTTGTTGGAAATCCGAGGAATTAGTGAAGGAGGTATTGTTTCAATCATGGGAGTTCAAGCTAGGAAATACATTTGTGTATCCAGAAAAGGAGCTGTGAAAGCAAAAGTAAGTATTTTTACAACGTTCAATAGCACAATCGTTGTCAACCTAACTGTTTAATGCTATATGACCGCCATCACCGAAATCATCTACAACAGAGCAAATGTTTCTACTTACCACAGACTGCAACATATGATTTGTTTCAACAATGCTGAAACAAGATGATTTGTTCTACATTGTTGAAACAAATCAAAAACACTAAAAAATCAAAATCAAATCTTTATTATACTACTCCGAAGCGTATAATGAGTGGCGGGGCCCATCTCCGCGGCTAAGCGCGTGGGCAGCACAGCTCTGAAGGGACATCGCAGCGGTGGCGAGCCGTTGGCGACACTGGATCCGACCGGTTCGTAAATAGAACTCCAGACCTCCTGCGCCCATATCGAATAGTTCACCATTACTGGTACGCCAGCTGGCTGGTATGACCGCCAACACCGAACAATCTACAACAGCACACAAAACTCAAAAAATATTGCATCTGCAAAATTTCATAAATGCGCTAAAGCTCTTGTGGCTTACAGTAGAACAACAAGGCTGCAAAAAGTAAACTATGTTGAAACAAAGCGCGAGTGCAGAATTTCCGCCATTTGGCTCACTTTCGAATACACCGGTGATTCATTGCGATTGGTCGGTGGGCTCTTACGTCATAATTACCGGGGAAAATCGCCCGACTGTCATCGGAAATCATGTTCGGTAATAATGAGTTACTGATTACATATTGGTAAAAGTATTTTACGTAATAATAACGGGTTGTAATTTGGCGTTTAGCTACTTAACGTTTTTGGGGGATTTAATTACCAGAGTGTCCTGAGCTATTAACTCTATAGCCATTTGCGCTCTAAAAAATTAATTGTGTCTGTTGTGGCCAAGGGTGTCGGCAAAAAGGGCTGCTGTGCCCATCCATAAAATAAAATACAACCAATAAAAATACTCTTGGTCCGCACACAACAACAAAAACAAATCTGTAACGGATCCACCTCCGCGTCTTAGCGCCAGAGCAACGCTGTTCCGAAGAAACGTTGCAACGTTGACGAGCGGTGAATCGAACCCAAAACCTCCGGAACCTGTAGCAATCTCTTCAACTACTGCGCCGACCACAATCTTAAAATAATTGAAAAATTTTTTAAATTTTCAAACAACGGACAACAATGTAACCTGCTGCAATTTTATAAGTATTCAAATATGAACTAATCGATTCCTTTTTTGACTTTAGACCAATTAATTTAAAAACCTTTGTATATTCGTAAGTCCTGCAATTCTTCGTTGCTGAGCGATAAGTGTAGCAGCTATGGACATTTTTTTTTAAATCTTTCATATGGCCTGATCGCGTAGCCAACCCACTCTTCCATCTGCAGAGAGAGCGGGCAAGCTGCTTCACCAAGAAGTGAGCATGAACTTGGGGAATTGCTTTTTTTTTAATCGTTGGGACGTACCGGCCGTTAGCTCAGTTGCAAAGCGCACGCTATCGGTGCGGGAGGTCTGGGGTTCGATTCCCGGGCCGGTCAAATCGGCACAGTGTCGCCAACGACTCGCCACCGTTGCGATTCTTCTTCGGAGCTGTGTAGCTCAGGCGCTAAGCCGCGGAGATGGGCCCCGCAACTCGTTACACGCTTCGGCGTAATACGGCGAGTATAATGAAGATTTGATTTTTGATAATCGTTGGGACTGCATCAATTTCTTACGTGCTTAGGCCATCTGCGCTGTTAAATAGGAGCTTTTTTTAAGCAAGAAATCGAGATTTTAAATGAAATATGTGGTTTGTGCCCAGCCATTCTTGCGAAATTCCCCACTTGTTAACAGCTGTTGCTAAGGCTTACACTGATTTTATCGCTGTAACTTTTTAACCACACGCTGTCATAAAACTTCTAGAAATGCGCTTGCTTCTCAGAGCTAAGACTAGCTCATAATCTTTTCAAAGGAAAAAAATACCTAGTTTCAAAATTGTGTCGTCTCATATGCAAATTTTTTATCGTTTGGGAGTAGGCATTGGTTAAAATGGCAACTTGTATTAATGTCTAAAAACACTGTCTCAGGGCCGGCTTCAAGGGGGGCCTGGCCCCCCCAATCGACATGCTTGGCCCCCCCAATCAAAAAGTTTACTCTGTTGAAGACAGCGGCTTTTGTGCTTAATTTCAAACTTTGCCCCCCCTCCGATAAAAGCTTGGCCCCCCTAAGTCGACTGCTCTGCCGCCGGCTCTGCACTGTTTAAAAAATAGGTGTGCAATTACAACTTTTTTGTATATTCTGTAAATATTTTTGCTGAAAAAACGACCAAGTTATTTTTACGCAATGGGTGCATCGCTAATGCAGTTTTTTTGGCGATTATATTTCGTAATAAAACTACAAAAAAATTTTGGCGTAAAAATTGTAAAAATAATTTTGCGGTAAAAATGCTAAAAAGAGACTTTATTCATAGAATAAGAATGACAATGAATGCAATATTTGTTTAAAATTGGCCACTTTCAAACGCAATAAGATTTCTATCAATCAGTTTTGTGATGAAAAGAATCTTTTGGGTATTGGGTTACTAAAGGTCGTTATGGTGAGATAAGGGTCACAGGGCGCCCAAAATTGATACATTGCTACTAAAAAGCGCAACCACGTGAGCGTGGAGATGAACTTTATTTTAAAGCACGACCAGATTTTTAAGTAATGTGTTTCATATTCAGAAAATAATGCATTTTTAAGTTTGCAAGCATACAAAAAATATGAGATTTTGTAGATATAAAAAATGTGCTGTTGTTAGACTATACAGTTGATATTTATTGACATTGCAAAAGCAGAAGCGCAAGTGCGAGTAGATAAATGCGCACACTGTTTCGATCATTCAGGTCTCATCAGTGATGTCGGTGTGACTAGCATTTGCTCGATACTAGCAAAAATGATTGACTAACCGATTGTATTTTTAGAAACGATTCAATTCCAAACGATGTCAATTTAAAGAGGAAATCCTCCCCAATCACCAAAACACTTACGAATCCCTCTCTTGCTCCGGATGCTTTCTCAACTTAAGAAAAAACGGGAGAGTGAGAAGGTTGAAGAAAACAAATCCCCGCCTTACTCAAGCTCATTTTCTACCTCGTTTGATTGCTCGGAGTCGCTCTAAACGCCTCCAACAAGCAAAACAAGGAGAGACTGTCACCATTACTTTTTCAGCTGATGATATAGAGGGTAAAAACACAACACTACCTTTGAATCAAGATTTAAAAAAAAGAGAAAATCTTGTTGAAAGTAATTCTGTTCCAGATAAAAATGTGCTACCTAAAAGCAAAGAAAATGCTAATACAGAATCGAAACATTTAGAAAAATTAAAAAGACGTCGAAATAGAAAAAAGACAAAAAAAACGATTAAAAGCAGGGAAATCAAAGAAAATCAAAAATGACGAGTGGATGCTAATTTCAATACTTGAGTGGTAAATATGGCTTCAAAAGCTCCGAATGTGCGTTACCACCACACCCAAAAATGCTACTTTGGGCCGTGAGAGTAACGTCCTTGCTAAGTCCCACTGACGCTACGGTCATGGGCAGTTGAAAAACAATGGGACTGTGGGTTTGGAAACACTTTCGCGAATTGCTTTAACTACTACAAAGCGACATGAAAGTTTGAAGAAAAAAACGTTGACTTATAACGATATCGTACAAGTATGATCTCAAACCAGCTTAAAAGCTTTAGTTTACATAAAAATAAACCGTTTTTCCGCTAGAATGTATGAATTAATTAGTGTAATGAATATAAATAAAGATTTCAGTTTCAAAACTTTGTCTAACACTTTTCAATATGAAGCGAAAGCTATAACGTTGCTTTTACTGTAAACTAGTATTTATTAGTTTTTGTTGTAATTGCGGCATTTTTATATTTATCAATGCTTTTTTATTGATTGTTTGCGAGACTTTGAAATGTCTTTTTGTTACGATTTACGATGTTTGTTTTGTTTGATACCCAACTGTTGAGCTTTAAGAGCAGGCATCTATGGCTGTGCTTAAATTTTTTATTTTTCTAACTTATTTTTATTGTCTTCATGTGTTTTATGATGTCACTACTTACCTAACGTGACGTAACGAAAAGTAAAACTATTACCACAAACAAATAAGTTTGCCACACGTTTATAAATATGAATATGGTTAATAAATTCGTGGTAATTCAAAGCAATTTGAGATTTTAAGAAAGGTATCTGTGACAAAAGGCTAAAATCACGAGACCCAAATGTTTGATGACTTAATCCAATGTGCCAAACCCATGCATGACGGAATGATGCTTTCATGTTCGAAACTTACCTGACTGTTTTGCAGCTCTGTTTGCCTGAAATTTTTGTACTAAATTTTATAGTGTAAACGTTGAAATGCTGTTCACTCAATCGTTGATTCAATTGTCTATTTCTGAACTGTGTGCTTGTATTTTGCGTTTTTACTGCTATTTTTGAGCGAGAAGCTACAGTGAAAAAAAATTTATTTATTTGCAATTTTTTGTTCCTGCTATCTAAAAGTTTTTAAAAACCGATTATCATTATCAGTGACAAGCATTGCTTTGACTGTCTGTACCAATGAATACATTACAGATATGCAAGGTTAAGTACTCAAAGTATTCAGCTTTCTGATCCGAAATCTTGTCATCTCGCATTCAAAGCAAAATAGAGTGTTAATGAAATATTTGTAAAAGTAGCTTACAAAAATTTTATATCAAAATGAAATTTTTATTAAAAATAATTAAAAATCAGCCTTTATTATACTCGTTACATTACGCTGAAGTGATCTCCACGGCTTACTGGCTGGGTAACACAGCTCCGAAGAAACAAGCATTTGGCCACACTGAGTCAGATTTGACCGGCCTAAGAATCGAACACCAGACCCCCCATACCGTTAGCGGCATCTTTAATCTCTACGCTAACCGTCCCCAGGGCCGCCGAGAGTCAACGAGGGCCCCAGGGCAGGGAACCATTGCGGGCCCCTTGTCCAGGGTCGTTGAGATTTGGGCCCATTTTTTCATGTGTCTCCAAAAAAAAGGTCACCACGTCCGCAGATGTCCTATTTTCAAATCTAATGGAGAACAAAAAAAGTCTTCGTTTTGCGATGGCGCTTTGTCTGGCCAAACTGCTTGTCAACTTTTTTGTTTCCGGGCCCTCAAAACATGATGGGCCCAGACAGTGATGGGATTCAGGGGGTTCGCACGAACCCGTTCTTGGAATGTCAGGTTAATCAGCGAGCCCGTTCTTGCTTTTTTTTAGTGACATTAGACCTTTATGAGGGAACCTGTTGTTAGTAAGTACGATACAAAAGAGAACCTGTTCTTAAATTTTTGAATCCCATCCCTGGGCCCAGGTACTTTGTACCCCCCTGCACCCCCTCTCAACACCACTGACCGTCCCGATATTCGCGGTATTACGCTGAAGTCATAGGTGGCGGAAGCGGGGAGGCCGGAGGGGCCAGGACCCCCCCGCTTTTTTTTTCAGGGGGGTCCTGGGGGGGGCCCTAATTCACGCGTTTATTTCTACAATATTTCCTCTGTATGAATGTGTTTGAAACGCAATACACCTAGCATCAAAATTAAAACCCGGGAAAGAGTTGAAATCCAGCGATGTTTTCTTTGAAAATTTGTTTGTGGGATGGGGGAACAAAACCTAGAAGCGAAACCTGCGGGTCTGAAGCCCACATAAATTAAACATGTCACATGTGGATAGGTTAAATATAGATTGTAGGTATAGGGCCGGATTACACATAAGCTAAGCAGGCTGAAACCTAAAGCCTCGGAGAAAATGGGGGCCTCATCACAAACAATGAAGACCTAATTTTTTTCTCTTCGCCGATGCTTTCAGTGGAAAACAGAACATCTGAGGACATGTATACCTTTTTTTTGCTCGTTACTATACCGATAGTTTCAGTGAAAACAGGACATCTGAGGATGTGAAGACCTTTTTTTGGTCTTCCAATCACTGTGATCAAATAGCCTAGGGCCTCTCATTGTCTAAATCCGGTCCAAAGGAGCGTATTTAGGGGCGGGGCCATTGTGCCATGCCCCCCGCCCCTTTTGACTCTGCCTTTTAGTAATCAAGAACAATATACTAATGGTGTCAAGTGTCTGAAATATGCCACACTCTTTTGATGGTTTCTCTAGCTTATGGCCAGGAGTGAATCCAGAGGGGTAGGATGAGGATTATGCATCCTCCCATCAAGCCATTTTCAAAAATGTTTTTCATGCATACAATTCTTCTATAATTTCGAATCTCTTCGATAGCTATCAGCCTTACATCTTAAGCACGCATAACTAAAAATGTGCGAACAAAATGTATCATATTCGGCGAAGCACTCAAAATTAGGGTCATAAAATTTAAACATAATTTGCGTGAAAATTATTGAAAAAGCATTGAAATAGCCATTACATCATGTAAATTTTCAAAATTTTTCCGGGAGTGCATGTCCCCGGACCCCTCGAGAGCTTTTCTTGTTTCTTTATCAGCTTCAAATTAGTTCTGTTGAAAAAAAAGACGCTGGAAAAAAAGTGGAAATTATGCCCCCCCTCTTTTACAATTTCTCGCTACGCCACTGCCGGCCCTGGTTGTAAGTGAAGAAAATCTGGTCATTGGTTTTGGGCCCCCCCACTTTGAAATGCTTCCGCAATTGCTGGCTGAAGTGTGTAACATCTCCGCAGCTTAGCGCCTGGGCAGCACAACTTTGAACTACCAAAAAGCATTGTGGCGGTGGCGAGTCGTCAGCGACGCTGCGTCCGATTTGACCTGGCCAAGAGTCGAACCCACAACCTCCCGCACCGATAGCGATGACTATCCTCTACGTCAAATTTTACGTCGTGTTCCACGAGCGCTTGGTGTATCGGTTAAGAGCGTCCACTTGGTAGCCGGTAGACTGGGTTTTATTCCCAGTCGGGTCATACTAAAGACTTTAAAAATAGTATTCGCAGCTTTCGCGCCAGGCGCTCGGCACAAGCGGAAGTGCGAAGGGTTTTGTGTATGTGTTGTTCGTCATGTTATGTCCCTTAACAGCGTTCAATCATTCGTGATTGAAAATTGTAATGGGCCGACAATTGAAAATGGCCTAAACAATGTGTGCTTGCACCCGCTGTCCCGTACCTTTACCTTTTACCTTTACGTCAAATTTTTTCAAAAAAAAATTTTTTTTAATTCATCGAGCTTTTGGTATTGGTCGCTATTGTTGTATAACTGACACGCTATCAAGCTTTTAATTAGAGCGTATTCGGGGAAATAGGGCGGGGTCTTTCGTGAGTTAAGCTTGATTAAAAAATAACTTTTTCTTGACGATTGATGCTGTAATCCTGGCTATTCTTTCAGTAATCTACTCGGCATTAAAACTTTCTTGCGAAAACAACTCGTTTTAGAACTGCAACCACCAAAACTGGATGGATAAAATTGGGTTTCCTGATTATGCTTTCCTCTGGAAGAGAACCATCAAAACCAACTTTCGATTTTTCACGTCATATTTCTGACACGAAATTGATATCGCTGATAGTCAATGTTCCCTCTAAGCTGTGCGCGTGTGCGCGCGCACACGGCTTTCAGAGGCTGCGCACACGTATAAATATACTGCGCACAGACATATCATGACGAAGCAATGTTCTCAGTTGGCAAGTTAAGGAAAATTGTTCTTGGACCTGCTAAAAGGACGCATTTCTTCGCAAATTGTACCGTCTACCGTGAGCGAAAAACGTACCAGCAGTAACATAACTAACAGAAGTTGCGCAATTTGTTTTCTGTAGCTGCCGTATTCAATTTATTCATGGGTTTTTGCACAAACGTGAGTCATTTCTAAAAAGTGCGCACTCGTCAAAGTTTCTGCGCACACAGACTACAATAAATTAGAGGGAACATTGCTGATAGTCTTATTAAAAAACAAAAACAAAGTACCACAAATGGTTTCGCCCGACAATGCTCTTCAGGGGTTAAACGTTGATAGCTTGATTAAACGTAATCAGAGCAGAAGGGCATTTAGGAGGGTAGGATTGTGCCACAGCACTCCCTTTTGACTTTGTTTTTCAGTAAAAAAGAACAAATGTTTTTAAGTGACTAAAATATGCCAGAATCGTTTGATAGCTTTTGCATAGTTTTTGCTTTCCCACCCCTTTTGACATTTTGCGCTACACCGCTGAATCAGAGAACTGCAGGGCGGCGCAAACCACTAACTGAAAATGGTGAGGGAGACTAGCATTTTTACTAATAATAGGTAAGATTAGCGGACTGCATTGTGAATCTAAATTTGAGTTGAGTAAGTTACTCACTTTTTTCGAAATGATCCGCAGATGTGTAAATGACTCCATTTTTATGATTATAGCTTATAATAAATTTGGACCAACGGCTACCAAATAAGAAAACCTTACTTTTTCTACTTGATACAGCAGAATTTTCGTGTGCGTGATACAACTGTCAAGCCAAAAAAATATATATTCCAGCGCAAATTAATTGACTCGATTGGAAGAACACGATTAGTAGAAAATCAAAACAATACCAGCAAAGCAAAAAATTTGGTAGAAGCGTAAGAATCACTCCGCTTGTAGTAAAACATAAATGCGAAATGTTTTGATTTCTTTAACGGATAAGTGAATAACGTTTACCATTGGTCCATAGTCTTAGCTTTTGCTCGCTAATGTACAGTAAATCAGAGTTGTCAATGGGCCGAAGATGTTGAGCCCAACCCGAACCCAATTTTTTAAGCCCGAGCCCTACCCGAATCCTAATTTATCAACCAGTCTGAGCCCGATTAAAACCCAATATCAAAAACATCGCTATAAGTTTTGAACAAATTTTAATAAAAAAGAAACTGAATTTTACCCATCCACCGTCACACCAGTTACGAACAGCAATATTTATACAAGGCTTTCTCTTTGCTTTATTCCAGCAATCGCGAAAGCCCTATCACTCACTGAAAATCTCGATTTTGCTCCGACTTCCGGTCCGACTGAAGCCCGACAGTTTTTCAAAAGCTAAGAGTCCGAACCCGATTGACAACTCTGATGTAAATTCATGTTAACGAGCTAGCATAGTCAAGGCTGCTGAGTGAATTTTTGGGAACCGGGGCATTCATTCCTGTTTCCACCCCCTTCTAAGCGCTTCTGAACTTAATCGAAGCTAACGCCGCAAATTTACGGGTTTGCTGGCAGAGCACTAGAGCAGTTAACCTATTTATAGCAGCCCAGCCTCTAAAGCTACGCCTTAAAAGGGAATTCTATTTTTAACTCGATTAATGGACAGACTTTAAAAATATGAAATGGAAGGAATGTTTTTTAATCGACCAGATCTTGTAGCCTTGTTCTTTTGAGATTTTTTCCAACGCCTTTACCAACCTCATCTTTTGCAGTCAGGGGTGTACGCACTGCGTACACTGCGTACTACACTCCGTACTGCGTTGTACGCACTGTACACTGCGTTGTACACTGCGTTGTACACTGAGCACTGCGTACTACAGAGAAATTTTTGGAAGTAGGGCGGGCGTGTGAAGTTTTCTACATTAAGGTACCATTTTTCTAGTCGAATTCATGAAAGTTTTCGACGTGCATTGGAGAAGGTTTGAAGAAAAGAGGTGCATAGAAGCAGGAACCTCTGCATGCGACTCTGTTTGCAACTGAGAAAATAAAACAAACTTGAGAAATCAAGCGTATGAAATTTCTACCTATTATCACATTCTTAAGGCATTTTAAATCTTCTTCAGAACGCATGTGAAACTTTTTAAGCAGCATCCAAGGATGGAAACCTGGCGTTGGAGTGATGTCAGTGTCAGCGTCGGTGTGGTGAAAAGTAGGTGTCAGGTTTTAGTTTTGGTTTGGTTTCACGGCTGTTGAAAAATAGGTTCCAGTTTTGGTTTCAGTTTTGCTTACGCACGGATTCGGTTTTTGGGTTTCAGTTTTGGTTTAAGTTTGATCCAAGAAAGCTGTTTTACTTTGAATGATGAATTAAGCGTTCTAGTGTACTTCTTGGCGCTTTTGCTTTATTACAATGATAAGCAGCAGCTCATATGACCAACTGAGTAGAGCAATAGCTTCAGAAGTTGTCGGCTTGGGTTTAATTCCGAGTCCGGTGAAACCGAAAACTCAAAATTTAGTTTTCACAGCTTCTATATTTGACGCTCTTCATTATAAGAACGATGCTGTTAATGATGGTGATGACAATTTTTAAAACTTAAAACCTTAGAAAATTTAGAACAAGTTTTAGTTTCAGTTTCGTTTTTGACTTTTCAAGAAAAAACGGTTTTAGTTCAAGTTTAGGTTTTTAAAAATTTGGTTTAACAGGTTTCAGTTATAGTACGGGTTTCAAAAATTTTCTCTAAAATCGAATTTTTAGATTTCGGTTTGGGCTTTCACACTTGGCAGCAACTAATTGATTTTAAGGTTATATTTTCGTTAAGTACACGTATCATAAGATGACATTGATGAGCATGGAACTCGCATTATTTCATGCCCTTATCACTTGGCCAACTCTCGTCTACGAATTTTTTGAGGCGATCTCATTGGCAACTTAGGTTTTGTTTAAGTGATTTTGATTTCTTCATTTTTATTCTCCTGCCAAGAGGAAGCGACGGAGGCGCTATACATAGGACTAATCTAGACTTGCTTAGGAGTTGAATTTGTTTTCCAAGTTTTCCGGTTGAGTTTTTGCTTCTGACTTCCTTAATTTGCTGCTTGTTAGATTCCACCAAGCAATTTCATGTGCGTCGTGCAATACTTGAGTATCGATCCCACAAAACTCTGTTTAAACCAGCTGCATCAACCACCTGGCTATCTTCATTCTTCAAGAGCACTGCTGAGAATTTTACCTTGCATAAACCAGTAATCTCACAGCGACACCTTGTGGTTAAATGATTATATACGAAAGAACCTGGACAAGGTTTTTGTTATTTCGCGACTGAAGTTGGGAGACATGGAGAAGCTGGTGCTTTGGCTCAGAAACTGGTTATGTGGGTTCGATGCCCAACTAGGTCACCTCCCCTGTTGCATGTAATTCATTACAAAAAAAACTATGCTGTAATTGTGAGACTTGAAAAATCTTGAAGTGTCGTCAGGAAATTAGCTAGTCAGGGTAAGCAGGAGAGAAAAAAAGCGTTGGGAACCAAACTGGGATGGAAGTTTGCGTCAGTGAGCAGTGCGCATTGATTTATCTCTACTCTTCTTTCTTAGCAATTAGGCCTACTACGATTAATTTTAGGGTGTGCGCATTGTCTTATCTCGACTCATCTTTCTTAGCTGCTTCTACAATTAATTTTAGGCTGTGACTGTGAGGTATATAGGTACTCGTCCAATTTCTTACGAATTTAGCATGTTGCGACGGTAAGCCTTTCTAGTGTAATCGCTGCAATGCAAATATCTTCAAAACCGGAAAAAGGTGCGTGTTACAAGACCCAAAAATTAAAAAAGTGCACATAATCAACACTTGCAGTAGATGACCTGAACAAATACATAGATTTAGCTTTTGTTTTTCATTAGGAATTATGAGTTGCCTCAACTCAACATTAACAATTAGTCGAGCATTAGCTGACAGGGGCAACTCTTTGTATTTTCGATAAGCACATAAAAATTAGGTTGTTTCATTCCCGATGCCACGAGAAAAATTGACTAAAGTTCACTATTTGCACGATTATTCTAGAGACACCACGCAGTTCAAATATCGATTTGCAGCTGTGATCTTTGTTTTGACTGATGTGGGTACTTACCACTTAACCTACCTCTAATGCCAAATCAAATTTTCATTATACTGGCAGTATTACGCCAAAGCGCGTAATGAGTGGCGAGGCTCATCTCCGCGGCTTAGCGCCTGGGCAACACAAAAACGTAGCAGCGGTGGCGATACTGTGTCGCATTTGACCGGCACGGAAATTGAATCAAAGACCTTCGCCGCTGATAGCCGGTTCGATTTGTTGTGACCTTCATTTTGACTAACTTATTACCAATTACAGCTAGTGGTTTTAGTAGTTAACTGAAAGGTTTGATTTGCAAGAGTCGCGGTCTTTCTTGACCCATTTAAGCAACCGACATCGTATTTTTAGTGATGCTGTATCAAGCTACACGCACCGAAAATCAAAAACTATGCTTTATCCCATACGATAATTAGCACGAGAACAATGTATCGCAGCCTATATTTCTATACTTTTACAGCTCATACTTCGTTCTTTCTAGAGTAGTTTGGAAAAAATAACAAGAATTTTTGCAACAAAATCAATAATTTCTTATTAAGGAATTCACCAGCAAACGAAATAATCTACGTAGTCACACAGTGTAATAAAAAAACAACAAACAGTGAAAAATACCTCAATCAAACATATATTACTGTACGTTCTAAACAGATATTGCCGGGCAGTGCAAAGATGTAGTGCAATCACGAGGCCGCCCCATCCCTCACCGGGGTCCTGGTACTTCCCCCAGCCATTTCTCTATCTGGGGAAGCGGGGTTACATCTACGAAGAGTTTTTGACGAATAGCGCTCTTGCTTTTCCCCATGTAGAGCGGAATATGACGTCATAGCGTAAGTAGGATTTCCATTTGCGTCGTGAGAAGAGTCCGTACGTTTTGTAATCGGAGGCAAGACTGATGGTGGTCGCACAGCGTGTATTTTAGAGGATTCTGTGGCGCTAAAAAACGGAGTAGGATCTGGCATTGGACTTGGGCTGAAACGTAATCCGCTTTTGCGTAACGGACGTCGAAGTTTGTCGATATTAACAGCCGATACTGAAGACGCCGACGAGGGCCGACCGATTAAAACAGGTTCGACAGCCTTAGTTGGATTCACCGACGGACCATTCGAACCTGAACTGGAAGGTCGGAAGTTGGCTTCAACTGATTTTGAATTTCTATGAGGACGTGAAGATTTCGGTTTGTTCGGAGGAGTAGGAGTAACAGAAGGCGAAGGTTTCTGCTGCACTAAAGAATGGATTTTGGACTTCGCTTGATGCAGTTGTGCTGTCAAGTAGCCGATAGTATTGGAACGAGATTCTAGCTCACCATTCAAAGCACTGATCCGATGATTCTTAATCTAAATAAATCAGAAAGCGTTTTCAGTTAAAAGTAAACTTCAGCGCTTTAAATAGGGTTCGTTTCAAAAAGCAATTATATTACAATTTCTAATATCTACGACCGCAGGTAAAACAGCTGCAAGAGTCTCTTCACGGTACCGTTTTAGTTTAGGGCAAATTTTAAACAATGGTTTACAACGGTCTTTGTTTGCCAGTAAATCAGGGGTGAAGAACCAACAAAATTTGCGTGCTACATCAAATGCAAAATAATAAAATGTTATAGGCAGGCCAAGTTAACTTGAAAATTCTGCAGAAAAATATCCACACTTACGTGCAAATTTATCAAACATCGCAAATCAGTTTCTACTGCAAAATCAGAGACTACTAGGTGATCTTTACGCAACAAATTTATGAAATGACTGATCGTGTGGCACTGTGGCAGTCTACAAAAGCACCAGCGTTTTCAGTACTATGTTGTACAACCGCGGGTTAGAAAACTAAGCGGGCCGCAGGCACCTCAGTTCCCACCCTAGTCGCAATCTAATTTGTTCAGATTTAATATGCACCAATAAAGTGACAAAAATCATGTAGCATTAGTTTGCATCTGATGTTTAAAGCCTGTTAATTGCTAATCGCATAAGTCAGCAAGCGCAGACAACTCAATACATCACAATAGTGATCAAACTCCTAACTCAATAGCTTGAAAGTAGTCTTACCTCTTAAGATCAACACACAATTGCGTAGCGTAAGATACGAGTTATTGAGCTGAGAGGTACTGCGCTTTAAACAATACGACGAAGTAGTCATGTGTATACCGTATAGCGACCAAAATAATGTGGTGGGTAACATAACCTTTCACCCTAACAACCATTAATACACCATACACTTGCTTACTAGGAGTGCCTCCAAAGCAATTTCATTTTAAAAAAGAGAAATAGCAGGCGAAGTGATGACGATACCGTTGCTACTGCGGGAAGTTTGGGGTTCAATTGCCGGGCCGGTCAATTTAGACACACAGTAGTATCACAAACGACTCGTCATCGCAGCGACGCTTCTTCAAAGTGCAACTAGCGCCCGGGCGCTAAGCAGCGAAGATTAATCCCGCCACACGCCAAACCGACTGTTCTTTTTATTAAACAAAAGCAATTATTTCATTCTTTCCAGACGCTTACTAACTTCGCAAACAAACGAAATTATAAGAGTATACCCTGTGATACCGAAAATTAATATTATAGTAAGTGTAACACTAACAGCAAAAGTACTGTGTTGTCGACGGAAAAGTTAACTCTAAAAATAACGTTAAATAAAAAGCATGTAAAACAGGTTAACCAGCCTACTCTACGAGTTTCCTGACCTTAAGTTCATTGAGATATTTCTTTTCTTGTGACAGAGCATGGCTTTCAAGCTCTACAAACTGCATATCTTTTTCCTCCAAAAGTTGTAACATTCGAACTTTTTCCTTAGTAAGATCAGAAACATCATTATTCAACTTCTGAATTTGTTCTTCACAGGCACGATCTGTGCAAATAAACACATTTAAACAATCAAATAAACACAAATTAGAAACTTTCTTGTGGCAAATGTTTACTTCATTCTGTGGCGCAAAAAGTGGATTGCAACGCATAAATATTGGCAAAAATTACTACAAGCAGTCCAATTGATTTGTCCAAAAGAAATCTAACGTATTCAGTTAAGTAATCGTTGGTTCATTATGTTACACCCAAAGCTCGGTTCAACTCAATATTCATAAATTTTCTCTAGCTGAAGAATAATGATGTAACCAACTAACTATGCAAGAGTAAAAAATATTGAGCCAATGGTCTCGAAACATTGAAATTAGCTGAATAATTTATAACGTCTTTAAAAGATCCTGAAAGAACCAATGGTGCAAAAGAGATAACTTGTTAGGTCTAGGAATGCACACAGCATTTTCTGCTGTAGCAAAGAAAAAACGCATTTTTGTTTCAAGTATAAAATGCATGTACCTGGCTCTTCTTTGTCTTCTTTCATGGCAACTTCAAAAGTCAATTCTGAAAACATTTTCTTGAGTTAAGAACTGGTGATTAACTAACCATACTTGAAGGTAATCTCACTCAGCAGTGCAACAGCAATTTTTGTTTTTTTAGCAAAGATTTTTTCACTGAAAATTCAGCACAAACAGACAAAAGCTTGCTTCTGCAGTAGGGTGCGGCGAAAAAATCTAATTTTTGAATCTTAAAAGTGGTTTTTATATTGTCCCCAAATATGGAGCAAATAACATTGGAACTAATTTTAGGTTGATGCATCCTCTAGTGGCTGTGCACATCTGCCGAACGGTAAAAAATTGCCAATTTGGCCATATCTTAAAAACCAGTTGAGCTAGAAAGCTGGTTTTGGGATCAAAAGATGCAGAACTAGCACTTTCCTATCTGCTCTAAGAGGAACTTTCTTTCTAAACTGACCAGAAAAAAGTTGTAGGCAAAGAACAGCTTTTTTCATGAAAATCATGCATTTGCGCATATGCAGTACGGGTAGTTCATCTTTGCAGTTTGTAAAAATTCTAAGAGTTAAAATAATGATCAAGTTGGTTTCAGTTGGTCTAATTTATAACCTAGTGCTAGTAATACTTGCGTGCAGCTGTGCATATGTATAATGTAGAGGTAGTATTTGACAAGTATTATCCACGCAACCTGCAAAGATGAACTACCCGTACTGCATATGCGCAAATGCATGACTTTCATGAAAAAAGCTGTTCTTTGCCTACAACTTTTTTCTGGTCAGTTCAGAAAGAAAGTTCCTCTTAGAGCAGGTAGGAAAGTGCTAGTTCTGCATCTTTTGATCCCAAAACCAGCTTTCTAGCACAACTGGTTGTTAGGATATGGCCAAATTGGCCATTTTTTTATTGTTTGGCAGATGTAGTTCCAATGTTATTAGCTCCATATTTGGGGACAAATGCAAATACCACTTTTTAAAACTCAAAAATTTAAATTTTTCACCGCACCCTATTCTGCAGCTAACAGGGAAGATTAAAAAATTAAAATTACACACCACGTTTTCAAATACTGCAATGCTTTTCATTGCTATAATTATAATTGCTGCAGAACTCATTATGTCAATTTGTTCAGATCACAAAGCACATGTTGCAAAATATTAGCAGTTAACAATTTACATAACAGAATACACTGCCGTCATTTGGAATACACACCCATTATCTCCACTTTTACACTTTTCCAGAAAATCACGTTTTAGTTTTCAGGTTTTTTTAAGAATGTTCCTGATTGTCGATTTTTTTAATTTTTGGTTTGATAAAAGTGCTTGATCATAACAGTTTAATGATAAAGTTTAATGTCAATAATTTCAATCAACGAATGCATAAACAGCGCATGAGATTTGCGTTCGATTTTTATCTAAATTTGCATTTAACTCAATGAGCTATTACGTCACGATTATCATTGTTTCACATTACTACGCACAATTTTTTCACTAGTGAGAAGAAAATTTTTGAGAAATGCACTAAACTTTGTTTATGACGCAATAACAGATTAACAATTACGAGTGGAGTTAACAGGTTTTGTCATCTACTTATTAAATTTTTTGACAACTTTTTGCACAGAAATGGAGTTGATGGGTTTCGCCACCATAGATAACTTGAAATCGGTTAGGAGTACAAACTCGAAATTTGCACGCAAGAAGAACATTGGTATAACGATTGAAAAAATACAAAAAAACGAAATTTCAAAATTTTGGAGTTAAAATGGGTTTTGCCAAATGACAGCAGTACACCAAAATTAAACAAAATGACGTCGACAATTAATTAAGAAACAAGTCATTATTTTCGTCGGCCAACACAATATCACACCTGAACACTTCTTCTGCAAGTTGTGGATTTCAGTGTGCAAGCCCTTTAGGGTAGTAGCATGTTGAGTTTCCATAAAAAGCAAAGATTTCCGAGAAGACTGTAACTGCATTTGCAGTGTTTCAATCGTTGGACTAGTCATAGTGGAGCCTTTACAGATCAAACTCTCCAGCGAAAATCCACTGTTTTTGTCGATTTTATTCCAAACACATAAAAAGTTCTAGTCAATCACATTTTTTTAATAACATCGTATCTTAGCTGAAAAATTTTGATACAATATATACATTATAGTCAATCAAACACTGCATTAACTACTTTTTCTCATTAAATTATGCTCTTATTATCAATCTCATGATGTAGATTTTTCGAAACTAATGGGATTTGCTTGAAACATCTAACTCATGGTAGGATATTCTTCAAATTTAACTTGATCAACAGTGATTCTTTTTCGCTTAATTTTAATAATATACTTTTACTGATTCAGTTCTTGAGATCAAAAGTCTATACAATTTTGATAAAAATGCTTTTCAACACAATTACCTTAACAAAGAAATTACTTTTTTACGCAAGACCATTTTTGTTTACTGGTATTTGTATCACACATACTGGACATTAGCTGTACAATCAACATGAATGTGTTCCAGAGTTTCAAAACAGTTCATATAAACTGTGTGGTGAATTCGTATATTTGCTCCACTGCCTAACTCAGGGGTGGGGAACCTGCAGCCCACTTAAGTTTTGAATGTGGCCCGCATCAAAACTTTGTTAAGTGTACAACAAACTGGTAAAATAGCAAACATCAAGATTTCTTAAAAACTGTTTCACATTCAAGTACATCTTATATATTATTTGTGGCATAAAAAACAAGCAAAAGTCTCTAAAATACATACTCACTATGAACGTTTAGTAAATTTGCAATGCAATATTGTGTAGTTTTAAGACAAAATTTACAAATTAAAAGTAAATGTGGCCCGCTGAAAATATTACGCAATCAATGTGGCCCGCTGTGCTTTGCTGGTACCCCACCCCTGGTCTAACTGAACTCAGTTATTGAATGTGTTCTAGATGTTATTTAATAGCATGTCCATGACCAGTTGCTCTATTGGCTCCAAAAGTTGAGCTAATGCAGGTAAGAAATATGGAAAATGCATGATTTAATTAGCAATTGCATTTTCTAAAAAGTTAACTACTGCAATTAAAATTTCTGTTATGACTATATACCACAACTTAATAATTCAAGAGTAATTTAATAAACAAACATTGCTAATTATTTTCCAATGGTGTTAAAACCCACATGCTTCACAGTTTAGTTTTCAGGGTTTGGCAAACCATTTAAAATTTAAGCTCAAGCATGGTTTGGAATACCGCTGTTTAGATTTAGTAGCCAGAGATAACAAATTTTTAAGGCATTAAAGAAGATGCTTTTGTTGTATCATCATCACCATACAGGTATCAACTTAAAAAAAAGACAGTGGTTAAGGTTACATGACTGTAATTTTCATTTTCTGAATTCAAAGTTACGTGACAAGCAATTTTATTCTATTTCTTTTCTATTCTATTACCTTTACGAACTCGATTGTTAACCCCAGGTCACACGAATCCGAATCGAACCGAAGTGATCCGAACCGAAGCCGCGATGAAAACTGAACCCAAAACTAGTGCAGCGCTTCCCATCACACGCTGTGCTATCCACTGAGCCAGTGGTTCTTAAACTGGGTTCGACCGAACCCCAGGGGTTCAGTGAGGCTGTAGCAGGGGTTCGGCTAAGATCAGAATAAGTTTTTGCAAAAAGGCATACAGTTGTAGTAAATGACTATCTCTGCGTGGAATGATGCATCCCCCCACCATACTTTTTCAACGCTGTTTTTGATGAATACAATTTCAAACCTACTTGATAACAATCATCTTTACGCCTTAAGCACGCGTAAATCGAAAATGTGCAAACAAAATGTATCATATTTGGTGAAGGACTTAGAGTTAGAGGCAAAAAAATTAAACAAAATTTGCCATAAAAATTGTTCAAAAAGCTCTAAAATGGCCATTACAGTGACTAAAGTTTTGAAAACTTTCCGGGGAAGCATACCCCCGGACCCCCCTAAAGCCATATTTTTGTTCCTCAATTTGCTTCAAATTAACTTTCCGGAAAAAAATACGCTTAAAAAATGTAAAAATTTTATGCCACCCTCCACCGCCTTAAGAATATTCTGAATACGCCCCTGACGTGAAACATTTTCAAAGAGCTTATGCTTTTTTCCGATTTAGACGTCTAACGTCTTTGCACTCATGTAACATTCAACCTAATTCAAAACTGCATCCCCCTCTAAAATTTTCTGGATCCGCTCTTGGTTATAATTAAGGGTTCGATGTATGCTTGCATGACACCTGTTGGGTTCGATACTTCCGACAAGTTTGAGAACCACTGCACTGAGCTATCGAGAAGTCGTGGCAATCTAGCCCAAAGTGGCAAATATAAACTGATCCTCTCAAGTAACTTTGAATTCAGAAAACGAAAATTACAGTCACATAAACTTAGCCACTGCCTACAAAAAAAATTGTTTGCGTGGACTATATTCAGTATATATTTGTATTTTTAAGACCACTGGTACCTTCATAGATCAAAACAGTAAATGCTGATTTTGCACCCAAATAACAGAACAATACTGCAAAATGAAAAACACACAGTATATACAATTTACCACATCCCTACCAGTTTTAATAATGAGAAAGATTGTAAGAAGCGAGTTGGCACATTCACAGCTTCAAGCTTTCACGAATACTGGCAGTCTGGTACGGGTTCTACTAAACACCGCAAGGAACTACAAGATACTACAAGGAACTACAAGGCACTTTTAAGCCTTTAAAATGCTTGAAAACACTACAAGGAACTACAAGGTACTTTTAAACCAAGTACAAAGTAGCTGAATACACTACAAGGAACTACAAGGTACTTTTAAAGCAACTACAAGGTAGTTGAAAACACTACAAGGAACTACAAGGTACTTTTAAACCAAGTATATACAAAGTAGCTGAAGACACTACAACAGCTACAAGGAACTACACGGTACTTTTATAGCTACTACAAGGTAGTTGAAAACACTACAAGGGACTTTTAAACCAAGTACAAAGTAGCTGAAAACACTACAACAGCTACAAGGAACTACAAGGTACTTTTATAGCTACTGCAAGGTAGTTGAAAACAGCACAAGGAACTACAAGGTACTTTTAAACCAACTACAAGGTAGTTGAAAACACTACAAGTAACTACAAGGTAGTTTTATAGCTATCACAAGGTAGTTGAAAACACCACAAGGAACTACAAGGTACTTTTAAACCAACTACAAGGTAGTTGAAAACTGCACAACGAACTACAAGGTACTGTTAAACCAAGTACAAAGTAGCTGAAAACATTACAAGGAACTACAAGGTACTGTTAAACCAACCACAAGGTAGTTGAAAACACTACAAGGTACTTTTAAACCTACAAAATGCTTGAAAACACTACAAGGTACTTTTATAGCTACTACAAGGTAGTTGAAAACACTACAAGAAACTACAAGGTACTGTTAAACCAAGTACAAAGTAGTTGAAAACACTACAAGGAACTACAAGGTACTTTTAAACCAAGTACAATGTAGCTGAATACACTACAAGGAACTACAAGGTTCTTTTAAACCTACAAAATGCTTGAAAACACTACAAGGAACTAAAATGTACTTTTATAGCTACTACAAGGTAGTTGAAAACAGCACAAGGAACTACAAGGTACTTTTAAACCAAGTACAAAGTAGCTGAAAACACTACAAGGTACTTTTAAACCAACTACAAGGTAGTTGAAAACACTACAAGGTACTTTTATAGCTATTACAAGGTAGTTGAAAACACCACAAGGAACTACAAGGTACTTTTAAATCAAGTACAAGGTAGTTGAAAACAGCACAAGGAACTACAAGGTACTGTTAAACCAAGTGCAAAGTAGCTGAATACACTACAAGGTACTTTTAAGCCAACTACAAGGTAGTTGAAAACAGCACAAGAAACTACAAGGTACACTTGTAAATCAACTACAAGACATTTAAGGTAATTTCAAACCAACTATACAACCCTCCAACCCCCCGACTCCAACACCCTCGACCCCAACCACCGACTCCAACCCCACCCCCCAACCTCGTGACCCCAACACCCTGACTCCAACCCCCCCTCCCCAACCCCCGACTCCAACCCCAACCTCCCGACTCCAACCCCCCTGACCCCACCTCCAACTCAACCCCCCGACCCCACCTCCAACTCAACCCCCCCGACTCCAACCCCAACGCCCTCGATCCCCCCCGACTCCAACCCACCCCAACTTCAACCCCCCCGACCCCAACATTGTACTTGGTTTAACAGTACCTTGTAGTTCCTTGTAGTGTTTTCAGCTACTTTGTACTTGGTTTAACAGTACCTTGTAGTTCCTTGTGCTGTTTTCAACTCCCTTGTACTTGGTTTAAAAGTACCTTGTAGTTCCTTGTGGTGTTTTCAACAACCTTGTCGTTGGTTTAAAAGTACCTTGTAGTTCCTTGTAGTATTTTCAGCCACTTTGTAGTTCCTTGCGGTGTTTAGTAGGACCGGTCTGGTACCAGTTAGGCAGTTACCACAACACAAGTAGGCTTATATGCTTCAGAAGAAATATCTGCATCCAATCTCACACTTGTTCAAGGATGATGCAAGAACAGCTATGTGCTTTGATATCCTCAAACCTCTACCAATAACTTGCATGACTACAAGTTGAAGTCGAGTCATGCCAGCATTATTACTGCTTAGTGGGGACAAAAGCTCTGTACAATGTGGTATTTTTCACTTTTTCTCATAGTACTGTACCAGTACCACTATATACCGGTTCGGTATATACCGGTACCTGGTAAACTGGTAAAAGCTGGCCCACCATACTGATAGCCTCAATGCAGTAACATACAGTATCTGGTCAGCACAGAGCAGTCAGTAATCAAGCTACAGATACCTACTGTACCTGCTGTACTGTGAAACAGTGTTCCCTCTACAGCTCTAGGATTTTGACTAGTGCAAATTTGCCCAAATGATAAACTCATTGAAATTTTTGCCCAAAGATTTCATTACTTTGAGAACCCCTTTTACAAGTTTTTTGCATTAAATTTGCTTTTCCAAGATGCAAGCTACACTCTTGCATTAAAATATTCAAGTTTTTTGTTTAAGTTTTTCAGTTTTGCATCATATAGCCTAATGTTAATTTCTGGTTCAAAATCAGTAAAATTTGCCCAAAACTTTCACATTTTTCTCAAATTTCTCACTCTACCTGTTTACAGGGAACACTGCTGTGAAAGATCTCCTCAATACCGGTATTGTACCTAATCATGCTTCTGAACAACTTAGCCTAGACTACCACTGTACCACATGCTGAATTAATACGGTATTATTATCTGATTATCAGTACCAGTTACTTGCCAATCCTCACAGGCATCCAGCCAGCTGCGCTTCGCTGTCGAGGAGCGACACTCTCCCTGGCTAACCATGCCACCCTTAACCCTGATCATATTCTACATGAGCAGCTGGTCGGGAAACAAAATGCGCACCAAGGAAGGCTCAAATCAAGACGCCTGTTTGTACCCGCTGCACAGAAACTACTGGATAGTCTGATCGAATCAGACATTCGTGCAGTGCAATGGATGGATTATGTATGGAACATGGAGTAGCCTACTTGAAAAGTGCATCAAAGCTTCATGCTTTTATTCCCAGGGCCAGTTCTAAGCCTCTTGGAATGGGTATGCCCAGAACATCTTCGTAAAACTGAATTGTCTGTGGACTGGCGTAGGGCGATTCCATACATCCATGTACATTTATGTACATACATGGGGTGTTGCTCCTTCACCGAATTGTGAGTGTGGTGCCTCTGAGCAAACTGCAGATCATATCATTTCTACATGCCCCCTACATCGTGCACCAAAAGAAATACAAAGTCTGTTGGTCCTGGATGATGACACTCGACGCTGGCTAAAAATCAATGCCGTCAACATCTAAACCGTCAGAAAAGGATGCCCAACCACATGACGACGACAACGATTAACAGTACTGTACGCACTGTGCAATCATAGACCTGTAGATTCATCACCACTGTTCATGACTAGACTTGTTCCTGCATTGACAGTTGATGTTGACTAGACTTTAATGCGTGCAAGCTATGCCCAGCAATAGCAGATAGTGTACCCCAGTCTGCCAGCATACTACGGTACCACCAGACCAACAGCCAGTTGCCATCTAGCCTACTGATCCAGTAACACAAAAATTCAATGTTCCTCCAAAGCAAAGGCAACAAGCTACTGGAAGGCTATCACAACAATGTCCTTGCCCGTCGCTTTGTTAAACCAGCAACTTGCAATGAAACAAAAGTTTGCAATGACAACTTCACTGCTTAACCTGTTAACCAGTTACACAGAAGCACAGAACTAGACTAGAGCCCAGGCCTAGAATTTAGATTGATGATGGAAAGCTTTGAAGATGGAATGTTGCGGGATTTTGAACAATTTCGGATTATTCAATTCTCCATTCCAAATGCAAAGCATACGAGAAGCTAAATACGCGAAAAATCATTTTCAACAAAACCGCTACAGCGTTTTTGAAGGTCACGTGATGCGTAAAGAAAGTATAAGTACAAAAATTTTACGGCCCCATGGCAACAGTGAGGTGGTGTAGGGCAGTGCTACGCAACCTTTTCTTACTCACGGCACACTAAAAACCATGTCCAAATTTTTGCGGCACACCTCAGCAAAAAACCGCAGAAAATTTACACATCAAATCACTGTAACTACAGTTCAATGGGATCAGCAGTTCAATGGGATGCTTGGGGTTGTGGTAACGAGCTCAATCGCTGCATGTTGGGCTCTATATTTGAAATGGCAACTCGAAGTTCCCGATCAATTTCTTTCAAGCATGATCGTTTGTCATTTTTTATCAACACCAACGTCGAAAAACTTTGTTCACACAAATATGTGGTGCAGAACTGGAGAAGAATTTCGAGAGCTTTTTCCGAAATTTGCCTACATTCTTTTCCAACAGCTATCCAAAATTCATCGAGAGTAATATCACGGAATTTCAATCGCAGTGTTCTGTCATTTCGCGGTTCAAGAAAGTTTTCTTTAATAGGCAATGATAATTTTTGCGTTGAAATTTCAGCATCAACAGAAAAAGGATTTCGGATCCAATCATATTGTTACGAGTTAATTGCAAAAAAATAATGGTCATACAAAGCCAAATGCTTTGTTACATCAAATCCGGAAGAAAATTGCAGCAGTGGGCAACTGGGCGTTGGCAGTCGCAGGACTTAACGCAAAGGTGATCGCATAGGTCGTGGCGTATCGCAACGAGCTCAGTGTGCAGCCGCCTTAACGTTGTTCAAGGTTGCTCGCACTTCAAAATTAAGCAAAGTTAGTTGTAATATCAGCTTCCAGCTTGCGTGAGAAGAAAAATCATACAAAAGTTGTTTCCTGAGGTTAGTCAAAGGTTAGCACAACGGGATCGACGCGTCGAGTGAAAGCTGGAATTTTTTATGTTTATACTTTCAAGACTAAGTGAATAATTCGTAATTGGCAATAAAACGCTCCTTATCATTGAGAATGCGGGGAAATCTAGAT
The DNA here is from genome assembly GCA_964006365.1 of Trididemnum miniatum. Lineage (NCBI taxonomy): Eukaryota > Metazoa > Chordata > Ascidiacea > Aplousobranchia > Didemnidae > Trididemnum > Trididemnum miniatum. The sequence continues at coordinate 7,576,983 of OZ023231.1, read as the reverse complement.
ACATTTAAGAAAAAGGTTCGGTTGCTAACAACAATAATCTGTTGTACAACGTGCGGGTCTCTTGGTAGTTATGCAATACGATACGAGAAAAAAGAACCCAGCTAGCCATGAACATCTGGGCCGGATCTGCTAGTGATCTGGCACCATCTGGCGGCGCGCTGCCAGGTCACCACCAGATCATGTCGAGATCTGGCATGGGGGTATGTGCCATGCCAGATCTGCCATAGATCCCGTAAAGACCGGGCATGGTTTCGTGCCTAAACCCAAGTCGTGCCAGATCTGCAATTGATCTTTTTCAGCACTGGCAGGGCATCGATAATAAAACATTTGTTTGGTTGCGGATAACAATAATTCATGCGTTTTTTTGGACAATGAAATTGCTACTCTAATTTGGTAACAGATTTTTGTTCCCTGGTGGCTGAAACTTAATTAATTTTAGTTGAATCTAGTTGAGCTGCACTTGTACTATGTATTATGCTTATTAAGTTGTTCGGTCATTTTGTAAGCGTAAGCATTTAGCACCTCAGTCTACTACTTCGTAATGTGCGAGGGCTTCCACTTAATTTGTTATTATTATTTGGCAACCTTGCATTGGCAGTCACGTGCCTACATCCCTCTTAGGAGAATCGCGTATCGACACCGCGCATGCGCGCTTTCCACGTGCGAAAGCATTTTGCGGCAAGCGCACAAAGGAGCATAATCAAAATATTGTTTCCAGGTACCGGTATAACAAGAAACATAAAGGATATGAAACAATGAGAATATGTGAAGTATGAAGATAAACTTTAATCAAGCTAATAAAATTGGTACAAAATAATACAAAATACACTGTAATAATAATAAAATAGTGCAACAGCAGCTTTTGAACAAACCTACTTTTAGTTTGTACGGTATTGTGTTAGAAGATTAGATACCGGTATAGGGCTGTAAGTTAACAGTAGCTATTTAAATTTACAGCAGCAGCTGCTTGGCCTAGTGCAGCGTTTCTTAAAAGGGTGAATGGTGCATGAGATTTTTGCAAGGGTGAACTACCGTAATAAATAGAGTCGAATGAGGGGTGAGCCAGCATAAAATAGAAAGTTTGTCTGGAAGCGATAAGTCATCCTAATAATTTTACTGTACTTTGTAGTGATACAGCAGTATAATAATTAGGTGCTCAAGTGTTAATAGCGTATCAGTTGACTATACCTAGCTTTTCTGTTATTTGATAAGATCATATAGCGCTTGTTAAGATCACAGTGATCTCTAGCAATTCCAGTTATCGGTACCGGTACCTTTTCCCTATGGTGTGATCTTAACAACACCCAAATTGCCTGATAAGTGAATGTATTGCGGGAGAGGCAACGATATTTATTAGAGACCTACCAAATAGTGGGTGTTGTTAATATCACACCGTAAGGAAAAAAAGGTACCGGTAACCAGAATCGTTTGTGTGCATCGACGCCGAACGTTTCCCTAAAGTGTGATATGATATTATCTTCACAAGATCCAATGATATGATTAGAGGGGGTGTTACTAAATAGTACATGTCCGCGATGTCCACGATGTCCGCGATGTCAACGATGTCCGCGATGTCCCAAATTGCGATGTCCGCGATGTCCCAAATTGCGATGTTCGCGATGTCCACGATGTCCGCGATGTCCACGATGTCCGCGATGTCCAAGATGTCCGCGATGTCCACGATGTCCGCGATGTCCCAAATTGCGATGTCCGCGATGTCCACGATGTCCGCGATGTCCACGATGTCCGCGATGTCCCAAATTGCGATGTCCGCGATGTCAACGATGTCCGCGATGTCCGCGATGTCTGCGATGTCCACGATGTCCGCGATGTCAACGATGTCCGCGATGTCAACGATGTCCGCGATGTCAACGATGTCCGCGATGTCCGATGTTGCGATGTCCGCGATGTGCGAAATTGTTCAGAATTAAAATGTGCGAAATTGTTCGAAATTGTTCAGAATCAGAATGTTCAGACTGTTAGACAAGTGATTTCATGGGCTTTTGTTTGACCACAGTCGCAGACGATGGAGAAGATGAACTTTTAAAAGAAAATAAAGACTGAGACTGCAGTAGTCTGCCTGAGTACTAAGCTATATACTGTACTTTGTGATTACCAGGTGATAATTCTCAGTTTGCAATCACTAGCGTATTTAGGGGGGGGGATAAAGGGCGATGGCCCCCCCCAAACAACCTTACAAAAAAATATAAAAAACAAAAATTAAAAATTAAAAAACAAAAAAATAAAAAATTGGAGTTATGCACGACCGTTTTGGTAAAATTTCGACGGGTGGTTTTCGCTATAGAAATAATGTGATAATCATAAGTGCTGTATTGTGAGCTCACAAAAACCACGTTGCTCAATTCTGGAATGTCTTTTATTGCGTCACAATTTTGTGTACTACCTTGCCACAAACCCAATCACGAACTCTTGCCCAGTGTTCATTGTTCAATAGTTACTGTTTAGTGTTCAGTGTTCATAGAAGTTTGACTTAATTTCGAACTTCCGAGATGGTCAGGTGCAAATAAATTGAGAACAGCAGGTACTGCCCTTGATCGTGAAATGCTGTGAGTTTTTATATTTAATAAACAAATGGTAAAATTTTTAATTAGCATGGTTAACGACTTTCGCCTTACATACGAGTACGACGGTAATACCGAAACTTAGAAGAAGGATTAGCATAGAGGGCAATGGCGGCTCGTGAGTTTGAAACTAGGGGGTGCTGCCAATTTTCAGAAAGGGGACGTGGTCTTGCTCTTGCGGCTGTTTATGATAACGTGGTGGCCTGGCTGAGAGACAAGACGTGCTCTAGGATGAACTGTTGTAGTTCGGTCTGGGCCGTCTGGCAGTTTTAAATCCAATAAAATCTGCTCCAAACGAAGCAACTGAGAGCCTACAGGTTTAGTTTATAATTAAGATCACGGATGTATTGTTCTGCAAGATTGATTGTCGGTTTACACATAATTTATTATATTGTATTATCTTAGTAGAAAAAAAAAACTTATTATCTCTGCACCTGCATCAAGAGTGTATTCAAAACAAAATAGAAACGTTAAAAAAGTTATGTGAAAATATTTAGGCTAAACTCCAGCCAGTTTTGTAATGGCATGATGCTACAATTGTTTTAGTCGTGCGTCACAAAAAATGTCGAAACGCTTAAACCCAAACAGTATTGGCTTTTTTTTCAACAAAGTCAGTCGAAATGAACCAGACATAATCACTGCTTTGCCCCCAAATTCGCCGACTTCGACTGATGAAAACACAACATCTTCATCACCAACAAATATAATGATAACTCTTTCGACAGCGTCGTCAAGTTCAACCAACCTCAATCCGAGTTGCTCTACTAATCAAGAGCTTCCTATGGCAGAAAGAGCAGCAATTTCAGAGTTACCTACAATAACTTCATTTCAAGACATAGGATTAGCTGTGGATACCCCGAATCTAACGCGCCAGCAACGGTACCAATTTTTAAAGACAAAATGGAAAGCTCCAGAAGGATTCTCTTGGCCGTTTACAGAAAGAATGGATAAGGGAAAGCTACGCAAAAAGTATTTGGGCTCACAACATTTCGAAGGTCGTTTTGATACATTTTCATACTCCGAATCAAAGCAAGGAATTTTCTGTAAAACTTGTGTTTTATTTAATACCTTAGAGTCAGTTCGGGGGTCAAAAATTAATCGTCTGGTGAAAAAGCCCCTAAAAAAATATGCCCATTTAACAGGTAAAGATGGCTATTTAACTCAACATCTCAAAAATAAATTTCATGAATATTCGGTTCAAGCAGCTACAGATTTTCTCAAGACAATTGAGTCAGGCTCTGATATTTCCTCCGTACTAAACCAAGAAGCTGCACGACAACGTATAAACAATAGGAATTGCCTGAAGCGAATTCTGCAAGCGATTGAATTTCATGGACGCCTAGGATTAGCCTTGAGAGGCCATCGTGATTCTGGAGAACTTCTCATCGAAGAGAGTCTTTTAGGAAACCTGAATTACGAACAAGGAAATTTTAGAGCTCTTCTACAGCTAATGATCAACTCTGGAGATAAAACTTTACACGATCACCTAAAAAATTCTCCTAGAAATGGCCAGTACATTTCTTCATTGACTCAAAATCATTTGATTGATGCGATCAACACACACATGCTGACTCAAATTGGAGAGGAGGTAAGACAAGCAAGATATTTTAGTCATCTTGCGGATGAGACCACAGATTCATCACACAAAGAGCAGCTTTGCATCTGCTTAAGATATTTGTATAAAGGCAAACTTGTTGAGAGATTTCTTTGTTTTGCTGAGGCAGAGGATCTTACAGGCTCTGGCTTAGCAAAGCAACTGTTAAAAACTTTGCAGGAGTTTGGAATTGACAAAAATAATATGGTTGGACAAGGTTACGATGGGGCATCTGCAATGTCAGGCATCAGAAACGGCGTGCAAAAACACATTAGGGAAGTGTGTCCTTGTGCAGTATACATTCATTGCACATCACATTGCTTAAACCTGTGCTTGATGAAAGCCTGCCAAGTTCCTCAAGTTAAAGCAAGTGTCACATTGATGAACGATACTACAGTGTTTTTTAGCGATTCTCCTAAGCGGTTGCTAATCCTACAACAGGCAATCTCAGAATGCTGCCCTGAATCTTCTCGTTCACGATTGAAGAGTCATTGTTCCACGAGATGGGTGGAAAAGCAAGATGCTGTTTTTGTGTTTCGAGAGATTTTTCCTGCGATTTGTCAAGCGCTCGAAAACATTGAATCTTCTGGTGGTAATAGCGCAGGAAAAGCTACGATCACCCTTCGTGCAATGGATGGAGCATTTTTGCTGACCGTGGAAATGTTACACGTCGTTTTGGAAGTAAGAGCCAAATTGAGTGAAAATAGTTTTTGTACACTTTTACAACCGGCAAAAATAGCGTAGTGATTGACGACATCGGTACGGGAGGTCTCCGGTTCGATTCCCCTGCCGGTCAAATAGGTTGCAGTGTTTCCAACATGCGCCACCGCTGTGACATATTTTTACGAAACTTTCTTTCTGTGTTGCCCGTGTGCAAAGTCGCGGAGATGGGTTTGTCAAGTGCTAACTTATTTTACGCTTCGGCGTATCCTCGCGACTGCAATGTAGATTTGTGTTAGATATTGAATTATTACTGAGTTTCAAAATTACATAAAAAGTTCATTCACATTTTTTACTTTGCATTCACATTTTTCTCTTAACATATAAGTACTACAAGAGCATTTACGCAGTCTTAGACACAATAAATGCAGTAGAGATAATTCTTAATATTCAATTTTTTTACTTAGGTTACCAAGCCTCTTTCTCAGCTCTTGCAGGGTCCATCACATACATTAGATTCTGCGATGGTGAATGTCGAAACTTGTGTTACTGTCTTGAAAGAGCTGCGAAATGACGATGAACTTTTTCATTCGCTGTTTACTAACGTGTCTTCAACGCTGGGTGAAGAAATTCAAATGCCTCGAAGAGCATCTACGCAGAAAAACCGATCCAATATTCCAGCTGAGACGGCAGAAATTTATTTCAAAAGATCAGTTTTTTTACCTCTTCTTGACAGCTGTATTGCGCAGATGAAGGAAAGATTCAACAAGCACTGCTTATTGTCTACTAAATTTTGTAATTTCTTACCGTCTTCAATTAGTGAAAACCGGGACTACGCCATTAACGAGATCGTTGAAATGTACCAGGAACAGTTGGATGTGGAAAACAGCAGTTACGTAACAGCCGCTATTGAGTTTCAACGATGAAAAGCATGTTGGCTTGCAGTGGCAAAGGAAAAAAGACCTTGTACTGCCCTTCATGCGTGCAAAGCTGCTGGGAAACTCGGTACTTATCCTATTATACACAAGCTCCTTCGAATTTTTTTAACGCTACCTGTAACTACGGCATCCAATGAGCGATGTTTTAGCTCATTGAAATATTTGAAAAACTACTTGCACTCAAGTATGACGGAACGGCGTTTGGGCGGTCTAGCGCAGTTGTACCTCAACAAAGACATTTTACTCAACCATGACACGATTATTGACGAATTTGCGAAAGTTCATCGTCGCATAAAGCTGTAGGCCTAATTTCATTAATCATTATCCACCATTTATATCTTAGCCTAATGATTGATTTTTCATGTTTATGTACTTGTCACGAGAAAGCGACGAAAGCAGTACGCACAGGACAAGTCCAGATTTTACGTTTAAAGTGTTGCCATTTGTTTCCAAGTTGTTTGGTTGAATTTTGCTTCTTGATGCAGCGGTAATTCATATTTAGGCCACTAAAGTGTTTTCGTCTCTTCTATACTGCCTGCACTCAATGCAAAAACGGTACGTTCTTTTTCCATTAAAAGTGTGCTAAAAATCGGTATTTTTGAATGAAAAGCGTGAAAATCCTTTGGCGGCTGGGGGCTCCGCCCCCACACCCCCTTGCCTCCGGCGGCTGGGAGCTTAGCCCCCAGACCCCCAGCAGGGTCCTCTCTTGGCGAGTTTCTGCGTACGCCACTGCATCAAAGTTGCTTACGATAGTCAACAGACAAATGGTTATAACTACCAGAACATGTCTTTCACGTTCAAAAACAATCTGTACTCAAACTAAAAACTCAGTTTGTGATTCGCTACTCTGCAACTTTTTAACTGGTCAAAAGTTGGCCCCCCCCTTTTGTAAATTCTAAATACGCCACTGTTTGCAATGCATCAAAGTGCAAACAGAAGGCTATTTATTGTTGTTAAATCGCTAAATCCAATGTCAGTTGGGCAATGACTAAGAATAATACTGATATGTGAACATACTATCAGTCAGTCAGTGGCGGTTTTTGCTTCACATTGTGGAATAGGCTATCAGTACCTCTGAAATTATTGGGTGGGAAGTTGAAACTCAGAACTGGATCTGGGGTTGAACTGCCTTAGCTAAGCTACCGTGTGAGGGCGAGGCTACCCTACCATGTCAACAAAAAGTTTACGTAGGATGGGTACTGTACTGGGTATTTCCGCAATAGTTCTATTAGGAAAAGTCATGAATGATTAAACCGTTAAAATGTGTTTTTTTATAGTTTGTTGATAGGTTATCAAATTTCCAACAAACTGCTCAGTGCTACTGTAACGGTATTCAAAAAATATTTTAGCATTTAGCTTAAAAATGAATTATATTTAAGTACCAGTACTCATTGTCAATCGGTAAGTCAACCCTCCTCTCTGCCTTTCTTAAGACTACTGGTATTGGTTACGATATTTTAACATTTACTGGTACTGTGTTGTTGCAGGTATTTTCAAATAAGGAGTTGCTAAATATTGCTTTTACATATTTAAACAACTACTAGAATGGATCCTGCACATGCAAGAAAACAAATGAAGTATATATTAGTGTGGGGCAATCTGGTAATGCTGGTTTTACGCTGAATGTGGTCGAATTTGCACAAAAGTATGAATAACTGTGCATAATAGAAAGTTGGTTGTATTGCATGATTAACAGCAAGAGCATTCACCAATCACCCTGAAAGTATACTCAGCATTCAAGTCGTCCTTGATGTTTAAATAAAAATTTTAGGGGTGAACAATTTGACTTATATACCCTTGAAAATGCATTATTTTGTGTTGATCAACAAGTGCCTGCCATACTAATATGTGAGGCAAACTCACTTGCTCATCACACCAACAAAAGTTTATATGTTTCCATTCATACATCGAGAAAACAGTGAAAAAATTAATGAACCTGTGAACTGGGTCCAAGCATCTTTCTCCCAGTGGACTACAGATATTAGGTGTTTAGAAAATGTTATACAACATAAGTAAATGTTGGTGCTAATTGTGATTACCGGTAACAACTTGTGGATACTGTATGGACACGTTTGGTAGATGACGGATAAGTAGTTCAACAACGATCTTTTCAAGAATTTGAAAGCTGAAGTTATGGGAACTCAGACGTCAAAATCACTTTAAAAGCTATTGATTTATGGTTTTGGAAAGGATCCTCTCGTCAGCAACGAAATTAAAGAAAAAAAGTCTGAACCCACAGAAAAGATTATTTGCAAGGATGATTTGGGGAAAAATAAAAACGTTTTGCTAATGTTCTGCAACAATATCTATATGGTTTTATGTACATTACCAGGACTTGTTGTTGCCTGTTGGTGCACAGTAGCTTTGGTCACTGTGCTTTTCATCGTCTTTTTTTCCGGCTTGCTGCTTATGTTGTTTTTTTTTGTATGCAGTTTTGAGTATGTTTTTTTTTCTTTTGTTTTTTTGCTTTATCTCTGGCTGTTGTGCTTTATTTATTCTTTCCTCTGGGCTAATTTAGCCTGAAATAAACTGATTGATTGATATGATCATAATAAACTGAATAGGTTTATTTGTATGTTTTACATTGCGTGCTCAAGGCAAAGCTATTATCTTTTATTTTACTTTCATCAAAGTTATTGATTTTCAATCCATCACCTTTTTTAATTACACTGTATATACGTTTTTTTCTTTCACTTTTCGCAAGTGATTTGTTGGCAGCATAATCAAACGGGATAAAGTTGTCGGTTGGGTGAGTCAATGTGAGCTAAACTGTAAACAAGAAAACAAAATGGCCATGCCAAATAAGTAAATCCAGCTGTTCATTACGACTAGTACCAGTACAGTAGCTTCGATAAAAATTGTGATTAAAAAGCATACCGTACTCTATTGTTGTGGTAATATAATCTCACTGTTCACCCTAATCAAAATCATGATTAGTCTTGATAATTATAGAGGATGTAGAATTACTAGCGTTTATGCAACCATTAAAAATTCTGGATTGATGTCTCTAAAGTTTATGTTGAACATGACATAGTTATCATTGTTGGGTATGTGTCCATGGTTATGATGTTCGTTGCCTAGCTTTTGTTGTAAAGATATTTTTATTGAAGGAGCTGGTGAAATGGTATCAATCAGAATGGGCTCTTTTCTATTGAGGTCTTATAATTAGCTTTGCGATGCTGTTTAACACATAAATTAGCTTTTATCAAAAACGCAGAAATGTTCTTGAATTACTTATGAAGTGTTACTTATTCTGTTGATATTATGTCATTGGTAATGTGCATTTCGAAATGTTTCCGTCTTTTAATACACAACGAAAGTACGTGGATATGAGGTGGGTAAGAAAAGAAGCATGGTCGAGGTGATAAGTGAGACACGATAATTGGCGTTGAAGAATGTATGTCGAATTGTCGATGGCCGAATGCCCGCTTCTGGAGCTGTAGACTCGAGTCAAACCAATAACTTTAAAATTGGTATTCGCAGCTTCCCTGCTTGACACTCAGCATTAAAGGGACAGTGTGAAGAACAAGTCGGCAAGTTTACTTGTTGTGCCGTTGGGAAAGGTTAAAGGTACTTAGCGGGACTCCTCCATCTTAGTGTGGTAGATAGATGGCTGGCACCTTCTAAACGAGCTTGTTATAGCGCTTTGATCGCTTTCTCGTGATGGAAGGATAAATATGCCAACCCCCCCCCCAAAAAAAAAAAAAAAAAGTAGTCCCATCATTGACCAGAGATGCTGGTGAACAATGGCGCTCTTCGTGCTGTCTGAAGGGCAGTCGCACCAATACGAGGAAAGGTAAAGGACAGATTAAACTGTGTGCTGACTGTCCTCAGCTTATTAGTTGTTGATTTTTAGCCTTTTGGTATAACAGCGTGTTGTAATTCGGCAGCCCTAAAATATTCAACAACGTGATTTTAAGGACTGTAGGGAAAATATTTACAACCTTTTGTAAACGCCTGATTTCAGACGTCTCATCGTGGCACAATTCGACTTCTATTCCCGTACGCCGGAAAACTCATATCAACACAAAAATAACAACTATGGAAAACGATACACGAGGCAAAACGGATTAACGCTTAGACATGCCAGTCGATTGTGATATGGCATGGCTGTATGACTGATAACATCAAAAATAAACTTGGCCTACATAAAAACGAACCAACATAGCAACAAAATAACCACTGGCTTAGGCTTCTACCAAAAAAGCCGAATAATAATGATTTATGTTCAATTTCTGCTCAAAGTCTCGGTGACGAAGATTTTGTTCGATTTGAATTGACTAGGCTATTTGTTGGACGGTGGACTTTTTTATTCGGCTTCAAACTGTCTCTTATGCGGTGAACGCTGAACGTCGATATGGAAACTGTGAATAGTCGACCAAGTTGTAAATTATCGGTTGATCCAGTTAGGAGTCGAACTTTTAAGTTTTCTTTTTCGATGCAGACACACCTAAAAAGATCTAAAAATGATTCCTGAACTTCCCTTACACATGACTTGCAGCTGCTGTAGCACCAACGCTACGTACAAGCAACAAGCATATGAAGCACTGCTGTGGCATAAAATCAAAAGTTATTCAAAATGCATGTGATTTGAATACCAATAAAGTTCGACTGTCAAGGAGGCTCCGGAGTTTCACTGGTATAGTGGTATACCTACATACCAAGGAACGTCGTACTTCTAACGTTGAGCTCCAACAACGAATTACGTAACAAGCCAAACTTATTTTTACCATATTTGGAGTTGCAAGACATTGCGGCGTTCCCTCTGAAGTTTTTTTTGGCTTGAATGCAGCCGCTTCTACTAAAGTTATCTGCATCCGGTTCCAGTTTCCGGCTGTCGGAAACCTTTGTCGGCGAATCCACTTCATCTTCCAACTTCCGATTCCACATTCTTGGAAAGAAACTAACATCAAAAAAATAAAAATTTGTAATAAAGCTTCGATATATAAAAAACATAGTTCTGAAACGAGCTCTGCTCGCCCATGAGCGAGCTCGTACTTGTTGCTATCAAACTCGCCTTTTTAACAGGTACTCATAAGCCTCTGAGCGAAGGTGCACTTATAGTTAAAAAGAAAAGAACGCATCGCATATTCACAAAAGCTACTTACACCCAGGGCCGGATTTACCAATAGGCTAGGCAGGCTGAAGCCTAGGGCCTCGGAGAAATAAGGGGCCTCGTCACGAACAACGAAGACCTTCTTTTTATCAAGATCTTTTTTTGGAAATCGACCATCAAAGACCTTTATAGGCCTAAACGTAGAGACAAGACCTTTATAGGTCTAAACGTAGAGACAAGAGCGTATTTAGGTGGGAGCATTGTGCCTTAGCCCCCTTTTTGACTTTGCCTTTTAGTAAAAAAGAACAAAATTAATGGTGCCACGTGACTAAAGTATGCCATACTCTTTTAATGGTTTCTGCAGCTTATGGCCAGGGGACTGGGATGAGGGGTATGCATCCTCCCACCAGCCATTTTCAAAAATGTTTTGATGTATACAATTTTTTCCATCATTTCAAACCTTTTTGATAGCAAAAAGCCTTACGCCTTCAGCACGTACATCGAAAACGAGCGAAGAAAATGCATCATATTTGGCAAAGCTCTCACGAATAGGGTCAAAAAATTAAAAAAAATTTGCGTGAAAATTATTCAAAAAGCACTAAAATAATCACTAAAACATTAACTGGCGGCCCGCGGTCCAAATCTGGACCTTCCAAATGCTGAAGCTGGACCCCAATAAAGTTTTTAGCCAATCAAATATTTTCCAAGTGATAACGTAAAACTTTATCATAAATACAACAGAATAAACCTTAAAAATAGGCGAGGTTTTTGTTTGTCCTGTTGTAACCTTCTCGTGGGTGCGATCGAAGAGTTATGCGTTAATTAAGATATAACTTTAACTAAAATCGACTGGTTAGTGTATCGATTAAGGATAACGTAATCTTTGTGGCAGGTCTTGGGTTGGATTCCCGGGCTATTTACATTGGACACATTGTCGCCATCAGCTCGCTACAGCTGCGATGTTTCTACGGAGCTGCATTGCCTAGGCGCTAAGCCGCGGAAATTGGCCCCACTACTCGATACACGCTTCGGCGTAATATCCCGAGTATAGCGAAGATTTGATTTTATTTAAATTCTTATCTTACAGCGCGCCAAAAATAGCGACTGAAGGCACTTTTCATTTAGTATTTTTAAAACAATAATGGATCGCAATGGAAGGTAACAAGTAAAAAGATAACGATAAATGCGATGGAGAGCCCCGGTGTTCATGGTATTACGCCGAAGCGATAACCAGCGCACGTGGCAGGGCCTATCTCTGCGAAGTAGCGTCTAAGCAACACACCCAGGAGCGGATCCAGAAAGCTTTGGTGGGGGGATGTAATTTTGAATTAGGTTGAATGTTAAGTAAATGCAAAGACGTTTAGACCCGCAAATGGGCGTAAATAAGCCTTTTGAAAATGTTTGATGTCAGAGGCGTATACAAAATTGTATTTGAGGGAAGGAGCACCAATTTATGTCACTTTTTCAAGCGTATTTTTTTCCGGCAGAGTTAATTTTAAGCAACTTAAGTACCAAAAACGACTCTAGGGGATCCGGGGGCATGCTCCGCAGGAAAAACTTTGAAAATTTCATTTTGCAATGGCCATTTTAGTGCTTTTTGAAGAATTTTTGGGAAACTTTGTCATATTTTTGGTCCCTAACTTTGAGTGCTTCACCAAATAACATGATGCATTTTGTTCGCACAGTTTCAATTATGCGTGCTTAAGGCGACTAAGACGTATTGCTGTGAAGAGGTTCGAAATTATGGAAAAATGTTATTCATCCAAAACATTGTTAAAAATGGCTGGTGGGAAGGAATGCATACCCCACTCCTCCCCCTGGATCCGCTCCTGCACACACCTTTGAACTCCAAAGAAACATCGCAGCGGTGGCAAGCCGTTGGCGACTTTTACCCTGTCCACATGTCCAGTTCAAGCAGCTCCGAAAGCCCACGGGCTGTCTGCGTCACAATTGAAATTTTCATGTCGTAATCACTTACTTCAACAAATTGACTAAGAATCAAAAAATGGTTATGATGCCGCAAGCGTGTCGGTCATTAGAACCACTCAAACTCGACATGTGGACAGGGTAACTACGTCCGATTTGGTAACCCGGAAATTGAACCCTAAACCTCCCGCGCCGATAGCAAGTCTTCAGTTATTTAGTCAACCGACTAGTATATTTTTTTTGCCCTAATCAAATCAGCCATGAATTTGTTTCTGGACCTTTGCAAATAATGAAGTTGTCTTTCTGGACCGATCCTGATTATAGTTGAGTAGCCCTGCACTACAGCATGTAAATTTTCAAAATTTTTCCGGGGGAGCATGCCCCCGGACCTCCTAGAGCCTTTTCTGTGTCTCAATCAGCTTCAAATTAGTTCTGCCGAAACAAATACGCTTGAAAAAAATGTGGAAATTATGCCCCCCCCCCCCATTCAAAATTTCTCGCTACGCCACTGCTCAAAGATGAGTCTGATCGTTGCTCATTAGGGCCTCATTGATCAAATAGCCTAGGGCCTCTCATTGTCTAAATCCGGCCCTGCTTACACCCTTTATAACAACCATAGTAACACGAAACCATGAATACTAACTCGATACGAGCTAACAGACAGGCGTCCTGCCATACAGATCTTACTCAATTAGCTGCAATACTACAACTATAAATCGCATTATATCGATACATGAAAAATACTATTATAGTCACACTAGTCAAACCCCCATCATTCTGAAATTAAGTTATTCCTAATTAATGAAGCATGAAAAAACGGTAAAAAATTATGAAGGCATAGATAGTGGCATGGCATACACATCAAAACTAGACCTACCTACATCTCTAATTAAATGAAAATGCCTCATGAATCGCGAAGTCCAGATTTCTGAGAACCTTAAATATTGAAAGTGGATATTTTTGCCACACCATTATTTTTATGGTTGATATGTTCCACGAAATTAAATCTTTAAAAACATTGAAATGGACCAATGGTGTATACCAAAATAGAGTTATGGAATGGCATATATAATATATATGCAGTTTGTGCACTATTGGATTGGTCCTGCATTTTTCTTTTGGCTTCATACATACGCCTTGTAGAAGTCTATTTGGAATTTACGTCATGGCACATATGTATTCCGTTGGCCCTTAAAGGGTCAACTAAGTATTACATATCGAAGAACTCTATCAACACTTTGACCAGACAATAAACATCAGTCTATGACAACGCAGAAAAATCTAATTTACCTTATCAATAGACTATTGGGAGACTTTTGGGAGTCACAGACCTCCAGTTCGCCATAAAATAGACCGTTAGGAACGTATAGATAAGAGCACGCTGATATTGAAAGTGCGAACTTGCGATCCTGAAAATACCGTTATGTGCTTAGCATCAAAAACTAGAACCAGCAAAATATTAAATGCAGCTAGTTATCTTGCAGGTTTCGTGGGTAAGCCTCACTTCAATCACTTAGCGTGATTTCCAGTAGTGTATTCAGCGGGGGATTGTTTTATGCCATGCTTCCTCCCCTTTTGCCTCTCTTAATTGGATTTTCACAAAGTCCAGAAGGAACGGCAGTTGAAGATTAAGCAACTGCTGGAGCATGTGGTCGTGCCCCCTCCCCTTTGAAACTTCTCGCTATGCCACTGTCAGTATGGTACAGATAGCCGGAAACTCCTAAGCTAGTTCGTACTAGCGCTTGATCTCTTTCTTGTAACAAGATAGGTAAATAACATGCAATTAAGCTCAACTGTTTCATTCTAACCTTTCTTTACTTAAAGCCCAATTATAGTTTTGGCGAAGGCGGGATAACATGAATCTTATGTCCCCAAATCACAAACTGGGACGCAATCAGGAAGACTAAAGGAGCAGATGCCCTACTTTAGCTGACAACCAATATTTTGCAGAATACACGCTGGATTACCGCGAGGCATCAACAACTGCCACTACATTCACATTTTTCTTAGTCAAATCATACAATTTTACATTGTTTGGCGTAACGCCAGCGCAGGAGTTGGAGAAAAGTAATTGTAACTTCCACTACAGTTGAATTGACTAGGATATTTGTTGGACGGTGGACTTTTTTATTCGGCTTCAAACTGTCTCTTATGCGGTGAACGCTGAACGTCGATATGGAAACTGTGAATAGTCGACCAAGTTGTAAATTATCGGTTGATCCAGTTAGGAGTCGACTTTTAAGTTTTCTTTATCGATGCAGACACACCTAAAAAGATCTAAAAATGGTTCCTGAACTTCCCTTACACATGGCCATTGGCCAAACTTATTTTTACCATATTTGGAGTTGCAAGACATTGCGGCGTTCCCTCTGAAGTTTTTTTTGGCTTGAATGCCGCCGCTTCTACTAAAGTTATCTGCATCCGGTTCCAGTTTCCGGCTGTCGGAAACCTTTGTCGGCGAATCCACTTCATCTTCCAACTTCCGATTCCACATTCTTGGGAAACATGAAAGAAATAAAAATGTTTTAATAAAAAAGCTTCGATATATAAAAAGCTAGGTGATTCTGTGGGTAAGTTTAATTTCACAATGATAATGACTTGAATCCAGCTAGCTTGGACGGGTGTTTTTGGTCATTGATATAAGATAAAAATATGTGATGTTTAAACCAAATATTCTCACAGGAAAGGCAGTAATTGTAGAAAGGCAGTAATTTTTAGCACGGGAAATTTATTTTCCCAAAAGGCAGCGAAAAAATAGCGAAGAACGAGGTTTCCATAGCAGTTTATTGCAGTGATAAATTGTAAAGAAATTATTTCATAAATTATGCTAATCATAATAATGGACTATGGCTTTTAGAAAATATTTTGATAACGTTCCGATAAAATGTTTAAAATAATTTTTAGCACGGGAAATTTATTTTCCTAACAAGCAGCGAAAAAATAGCGAAGAACGAGGTTTCCATAACAATTTATTGCAGTGATAAATTGTGAAAAAATTATTTTTAATTATTAAAAAAAATTAATTATTGATCATTGTTAAAAAAATTATTACAATTATTAAAAAAATTATTTCATTAACTATGCTAATCATAATAATGGACTATGGCTTTTAGAAAATATATTGATAACGTTCCGATAAAATGTCTACAAAAAGAAAAGATAAGCCTATGTTTCCATGTGGTATGTGTCAGTTGGAATGCAATACATCTTGTATTCTATGTGAAACATGTAATTCATGGTACCATCAAAATTGTGTCTCCGCCTCCCAACCTACGTGGGATCAATGGAAACTATTAAATGATATCTCGTTCGTTTGTTCTGCTTGCTACCAAAACAGCGACAAAGAATTCGACTTCTTTAAAAGTGCCTCAAGATTGAATCAGGTAAAACAGTTTTAATTGTATTTTCATACATGAAACGAGCTTGAATACTTGAAGCGCATAATAATTTATGAGCGATGATGCGTGGCGATGCACTGCATGAAAATTCAAATTATTCGTGAGCGCGCTTAATTTTAGGACTGATTAAAATACATTTTTTTCAAATGTGTTGGCGCTAGCTTCCTCTTCAATTGAGTGTAAACACAAATTTAGCGAATTCTATTTGGGTGAAAACTACGAAATATACTATTTTTTCGAGCCATCTAACGGCGAAAAATTTTTACATCTTTTCGGATAACAATGCCAGATGGTTAAGTAAAAGGCAACTACCAATCGCCTGATAATATTTGCAATTCGTTTGGTTATAACACCTTTGTGGAAATAGTCTAGTTAAAGAGCTGCAGATCTTTAATAGTAAAAACAAAAACTATGCACGGTCGTTATTAAAAAACTCTAAATTGCGTCCGCAATAATTCTGAAGGAGAGCAATTATTCTGATACTTCTCTATAATAATGCGCTGAACGAAGTGTGCTTGCCATAGCATTGTAGCACAGTTCTTTTCAGACCTTTCAAAAGTTTATCACATATAAAACGAAAAAAAGCGCTCCTAAAAGTAAGATATTTTGGGGGTATGGTTCATCGAAAAAATTTTGATAAAATTGAATTATTAGTGGCGATTTTAATACATTTCGAACAACTCTGAAGGCAATGTTTGAGTAATATTTTTTCGCCCCAATTTCGACTGTTTGAAGACAATGCATTTTTATATAGGCTAATATTCTATATAGGAGTAGCCCACGTGAGCATAATTGTACACCAAGTAGGCGCATTATGAAAACGGTTCGAATTCTTCAAAAAATAAATTCGCACTTTAGAGCTTTCCGGCATATCTTCGGAGATAACGCCCGACTAAAGTTTGTTAAGTTAGTATCATTTTATTCTATCGTGGTGGGAAACTCTTAACACAAGCGTGAAGATTTGTGAACACAGGAACCATCCGTTAAAATTAATATAGTTGTGCACTTTTTACGCGAAATTAAAGGGAAAGCACGTGGCTCTTCTTGCCCCTCTGCGGACTCCCATCGTTTCACCTTTGCTAAACGTTGGCAGTACTACAAAGAAATCTAGTCGATGCTATCAAGCTTATTTCATACTGATGTAATTATAAGTATCGTTAAACATGATATAAACAAGGTTGCCATATCGTGCTTATTTCTAAGATTTGGGCTTATATTCAAGAACAATGTCTTGCAAAACATAAATGCACTTATGTGCAAAAATGTACTTATTTTCAATTGCCGTATTAGTTTGTTTAGAAAATGGGTTAATAAATCTAGGATTTGCATACTTTGTTTTGGCTTTTTGATCAATAAATAGATATCACAAATAGAATTCTATTTGAATAAACTCGCAGCTGATGATTGTCGTACGTGGTGGCGGCATTAAACACCGTGTAGTGCTTTTGCAATTTTAGCAATGTATGCTCTGGTTATTTTAATTATTGAGCTCTGTATTAAGATACAGACATCAGTCAATTTGTATACATATTACGCGTATAAAAATACTCAATTTCTGTTAACTTGAGAACCGTTATTTTAAAGTTTTTTCAATGTGTTAATCGCTAGCCGAGATTCATACCAAGTGACAGAAATAAGATTCTTCTAAAACAAAATTGTCATCGCACTTTGTCATCACGTCATCGCATGTCTATTTACGTCATCATAATTTCATCGCAAAGCAGCGTGTTTATTACT
The DNA here is from genome assembly GCA_964006365.1 of Trididemnum miniatum. Lineage (NCBI taxonomy): Eukaryota > Metazoa > Chordata > Ascidiacea > Aplousobranchia > Didemnidae > Trididemnum > Trididemnum miniatum. The sequence continues at coordinate 7,559,092 of OZ023231.1, read as the reverse complement.
TGGTGTAGGCAGATGGTAACCCTGCGTGTAAATAAGATATTAGTTCAAAAATAAATGAGCTTGTAATCGAATTGCTTTGGTAAATGCAAGAGCTGTAATGCTGAAACTGTAACATCTGTAATTGCCGCCAATGCTGAGCACTAGCAGCTCGTGCTGTGATGCTTGTTTTCAAATTATCACACTACAGTTATTCATTGAGAAACGCGCATTGAAAAGCAATTACGAACGTATAATTAGAAATCCATTCCGTTAAGCCATTGGCTTTTAATTAGTCTATACCAAATGCTGTAAAATTTGTATTATGAACAATTTACCGTTGCATACAGAACAAGAGTTGCATATCAAATTATTTATCTTGCCCATCACGAGAAAGCGATCAAAGCGCTATAACGAGCTCGCTTAGGAGTTGCCGGCCATCTGTCTAACACGCCAATGTGGGGGAATCCCGCTAAGTGCTTTTCTCAACGGCACAACAAGTAAACTTGCCGGCTTGTTCTTCACACAGCGGGGAACCTGCTTGAGTGTCATCGAGCTTACACTTGTCACAACGAGAGGAAGCTTATCATACAATTTCTTTAAATTCGTCTTCGTTCTTGAAGAATTGGGCAAATATTGTAGTGCACTTATTTAGACTATAGGACAAATTTTACCTGCTTAATGGAAACGTTTTACGTTTTAACAGTCAAACGCTTATCGCTTTATGGCAGTGATTGTCGTGCAGTCAGTTCTTATCACTAGGGAGGAACTGCAAAAAAACATTTAAGATCATAGCGGTGGAATAAACTTTAAAATGTCAACACAAAATTTCCGATTAAATTTAAAAGCTGCTGGCATTTCGGGTTATAATTTTTATATAGGCTCATATTCTATGTAGGAGTAGCCCACGTGAGCATAATTGTACACCAAGTAGGCGCATCATGAAAACGGTTCGAATTTTCCAAAAAATGAACTTTCAGTTATGTAATCAAATATGAAAAGAAGTTTTCGGTTATTTCCAAACAAAACAACACCAAAATGCGACTGTTGTGAACAAAATCAGAGAAATTGAAGGATTAGAGGTGAAAAAGGGATATACGTTATTCATAAAATTTGTGATATGCGTTCCTAATACCGATAATAACAGAAATTAATGTTGTTACAGGCTGCAAACATGGAAGAGAAGGTGTTGAAACAAATTGCCATTAGAGAGAAGAAATTAATTGGAAATTTTAAAACGAGCGAACCACGAAAACAGATCAGTAAACGATTAAGAACTCACCAGTATTCCGATTCTATATTAAAGAAATATTCAAATATAACACACAAAGCTGCAGTCGAAACTACTGGTGATGGTAGCTGCCTCTTCAACGCCACTTCCATTGCTCTCTGCGGAGATGAAAGCCTGGCAACAACACTTAAAGTACTATGCGGTATTGAGATGGTGAACAACCAGTCCATCTATATCAACCATTCACTGGCACGGGGTTTTGAATTGGTTAGTCCTGACTACTGGGACAGCTGCAGGGATTGTTTCAAAAACGGAGGGTTTTCATCTGCCTGGACAATCCTTGCACTATCCCAGGTGATTGAAAGAAGAATCATATCAGTTTATCCAGCGTGCAATGGCCCAGACGATATGACAAAAGAAATTTTAAGCTGCTCAATATCGGCGAGAAGTTTCTCCAATGACGACCCTATTTACATTATGTGGACGAGGATGGGTCCTACCTCCCAAAAATGTTGGACCCCCAATCACTTCGTACCTCTTGTGAATAATGAATCAGTTGATAATCGAAACCAAGACGACATCTGCTACACCATTTCAGAGTCGGACACCTCAGAGAGTACTGCAGGCTACTTTAAGAGCACTTTATCACCAATCAGGGGAAACAACCAACAAGTCATTATAGATGATGGGGACCAATGTAGTTTCAGCTTCCCCACGACATCCTACCACAATAAGGTCACTTCCACTCCTGAGAAATACAAAAGAACGGACATTAGTAACATCAAGAAAAAAGAACCCAACTACGCTCAAATGCACATGGAAGAAGACGAAATAGAAAACATTTTCCCCGAAAAAATGAAAATGGAGAACGATAAAAAATTACCATTGAGAAAAAGAAAACCAAAACGAGAATCAGAACTCATTGCTAGTAAACGATCCTTTCAGGAAAACGTGTTTGCAGATGAAGCTATTCTAACATCAGATTTGGATGAAAGTGATGTAATTGAATTTACCACGAGCATAAAAAAAGCAAAACTTCATTACCAGACAGTAGTGGAAGCAAAGAAACCCGAAAACGCAATTTTTTCCTATATAGATGATAAAATTCCTAAACTAAACCGGCCTACAAAGATTCCGTCACTTGCGCAAGAATCGAAAGAAATCGCAACCGCTTTAACATCTTTTTCAAGTAGCAGTGATTTTGTTGATGACATTGAAATCCAACTAGATAAGTTGTTAAAAGAAGCAAAGAAATCGAAAACATCTCTTTCAAGAAGCAGTGATTTTGTTGATGACATTGACATAAAACAAGATGAATTGTTAAACTTTATAAAACCAAAAAAATCAAGCATCAACCCCCAAAATGATGAATACCCTCCGAATGACTCTATGACAAGCGAACCATATGATGACGAGACTTACATGAAACATGATTTAAAACAAAACTCTTTGCCGTTTGGCGAATTTCTAACCACCAATCAGGTGATTGTTCTTTTGCTTAAAAGTGGCAAAAGCATTCTAGACACAATACCCAAAGGAAAGAAAGAAAATGTATACTATGTAGTTGATAACAGCAACAATTACGAAAGGGGTAAACAAAAAATTTGCAAACGCTTTTACGATGATTGTGGTGCGTGGACATGCAACACAACGTCATCAACTGTATACCTTGAAACAGACAAAGAAGTTTATAAAGAAATTCATCTTATTGATGGTTTGTACTGCAAAAGAAAAACACGTGAAAAATGTTACTTACCTCTTGATCCTCAACCAGATGCAAAGAAGATTGTAGTTGTGAGCAAATATTATTCAAAATTGAAAGTCGACACTCAGTACCGGAGAAAAATTACCTGGATAAAATCTTTTTCCAGTGAATTTGAAAAACGTGCATTTGTTGAATATACTGGAAAGTTCCCTCATCACTCCCCTCATGGTAATTCGAAACACAATAGAAATGTTTACATCCGCACAAGCGAAAAGACCATGGAATCTGTCAAAGACAAAGTTTTATTTGCAACAGGAAGAAAATTATATGATGCACTGCAAACCGATAACAATAATTTACTTGACAAGCCACGTGATCTTAGATTAATATACAACGCCAAAAGCAACCAAGCCAAAAAAAAACTCAATGACTTACACACCAAGCAGAGACTTACATATGGCAAAACTTATGGAGACGAAATATTACAAGTTATTAATATGGCACAAACGCACGAATTCGTTCAGAGAGTAAACCATGGTAAAAATTGTCCCACTTCAATAATTTTGTATGTTGCACAACAAATATTAGATATCAAAAGATTCTGTTGTTCCGGATCTACCGTTTTGGGAATCGATAAAACTTTTAACTTGGGAAAGGTATATGCTACAGTTATGGTATTCAAAAACCTCAGTGTGGTCAAATCCAGCACTGGTGAGCACCCTCTTTTTTTAGGCCCAATTTTGTTGCATTGTAATTCTAATTATGAAACTTTTTCCTTTTTTTTCATTCATTTGCGTGCAGTATTGGGTGATCACAAAAAATTGATTTTCGGAACCGACGACGAACAAGCTCTCCACAAAGCAGCTTTATCGGCTTTCCCTTCCAGCAAGCACGCACTGTGCACTTCTCATTTAAAGACAAATTTGAAACAGTATCTAATCAACAAAGTTGGCCTGGAAAAAAAAGCTAGAAAATTACTCAGCGAAAAAATTTTTTCCGTTCTTGATGCCACTGACGAAGTTTCTTTTGACCTTTTGTGCCGAAAAATTGTAAAGGAATGCGATATTGAATTTTCAGGATTAGCAAGTTATTTGAATAGTCGATTCTTTCCATTGTTAAAAGATAAGGTTTGGAAAGTTTCTTCCTTGGTCGGTACGGAATGGACCAATAACAATAGCGAGTCCATGAATCATGTTCTGAAATGCAAAACAGAGTGGAAACTAAAAAAACTGCCAGATCTTATCACGATTATTTTTGAATTGGTAACGTCTATGTACGTTGATGTGAACAAAGCTGTAGCATCTATTGGTCCATATGAACTAAGTCCTGCCTACAAACAGTTTGTCAGCAGTTTCGACGAATTTAAAGCAAAAACCGGTTCTGAGCAGGCAAAACACATCGAAAACTTCATGACATTCAAGCCAGTCACATCAAGATTGACCAACTATCAAAGCATTAGTACCAACTCCAATTTGATTACTCGAAGACCTGCTAAATCTGCTGGAAAAAAAATTGGACAAAGACGTCGATCTGCAGCAAACAGAGCACCCTCTAATGCAGGTTAAACACATCAATTTCTTGAATAAAAATTTGTAATGAAAACACAGCACAAAAAACAAGTTGAACAGTATTTTCACCCTAACCTGGGATCCTAAATTTCTTTCTCAGCTGCTCTTTTGATTACATATAAGCAATCTAGCACCACTTAACACTTCGTTGCTCCTGCTATTGTATCAAGTATACATTCTTGTTGCCATATTGAATTGTGAATCACATTTCATCCTGGTTGTATTCGTATTCAAAATTGGAAGTTTTGTATTCATTGTTATTGTCCATAAGAATGTTGGTGAAAACTGAATCACACTGACTGAGACGCTGAGACCTTTGATACATTGTGCATGCTTACCTTATTAGGATATTATCACGACTCAAATGACTTTGCCGATGTGATGTCATAACGAGATAAACCTGTACAATGGCTTGTAGGTATCAGCGTCTCAGCTAGTGTGATCGCTCATTTAAGATCTTAAACGCCAGTTTTGAATTTGACGTACTTTTTAACACCTTCAATGAAGAAATAATGCTACCCTTCAATTTTCGTTTAATATAGCCTATTGGTATGTGGGATGATATTAGCTATCAAAACCAAATGGATTTGCACAGTATGTGTTGTGTGCTACTAGAAAAACTTTCATGTGATTTTTATTATGCAATGTGTATTTTGTACAGAAATACTCACTGTTTACTACATAATAATTTTTTCAAGCACATACGCCAGTAGTTGTCAACTAATTAAGGTTAGTTTTTGGCCCCCTTCTAGAGACTCTAAAAACCAATGGTCCTCTCCTCCACAATACCATTTTCTTTCAGCGCATCATTTGCAATGGCTACATCAGTCTGATGGATTTTAAGTGCTTCCTAATTATTGTTAAACAATATTGCACTGGAAAACCGATGGCTCATATCCTAATTGCTTCCAGTTGAGAGTTGCTGGACTAGCATACTGATTAATGATGTTGTTATGACCTAATGCAAAACCTTATTAAAGCTTTTTTTTTTTCGTTCCTAATTTTTGTGAAGCATAAGACTAAAAAGAACGTGTATATATTATCTTTTTACAACAATGTTTTTTGTGCTCGATATTGCTTCATAATCGCATTGTATTGTTTTAGCTTGCTTTGATATATTCACTTCTTTCTAAAACTAATAATTGTCAATTTCCAGCCAACAAAGTCAGTCAGTAGTTGCTATATATCACAGCATTTGTTGTGCTAATGTTTCAAATTGTGCAAAAAAGTATATATACTGATTAATGATGTTGCTATGACCTAAAGCTAAACTGTATCCAAGCTGCCTTTTTGCATTCACCAGTCCAATGTCTGAATATGTTAAGTGTTAACTGTTTTATTACTTCGTTCCTAATTTTTGTGAAGCATAAGACTAAAAAGAACATATATTATCTTTTTACAACAATGTTTTTTGTGTTTGATATTGCTTCATAAGCACATTGTGTTGTTTTAGCTTGTTTTGATGCATTCACTTCTTTCTACAACTTGTAATTATATACTGCGTTACCAGCCAAAGAAGTCAGTAGTTGCCAGTGCCAACGAGGGCAAATTGTCACTAATTTCTGAATTTGCAACTGTGGAAACACGCTTTAAATTTTCACATTGTAATCTTGCTATTACACTTTTTAAGTTTTAACCTGCAACCAAAACATAATTCTTTCAAGGATTGCAACCACAATTTGATACATTAAAATTGCTTAATCTGTCAATTGCCTACAACTGAACTTATTAGCTATTATAATTTGCAACTTCAACTATGTGTAACAACAAACCATTTTCTAACCACAACAATACCTACTTTGGCAAGTAAGGGGTTGTAATACACAAGCAAGAACCGGTATTCAGGTATTCGTTTGTTTGCTTGCTAAACTTCTTTATAGAGATTATTTTGTCATAAAATGGGGTACCGGTACACTGGTACAGCGATTAAGGAAAAGGCAGAGGCTAAGGTTACGTGACCGTAACATTTGTCTCTTTGGTTTATTTTATTATCCCTTCACGCTTCCCCGATTGTACGCGAAGCGTGACGAAGTAATAAAATAAACTAAAGAGGCAAATGTTACGGTCACGTAACTTTAGCCACTTCCTAAGGAAAAAGCTTACAAATAAATCCCCAATGTAACGTATTTGAGTTTAAGGATGTGATCCTGTGATAATAAATGTTTTACAACTGTTTTACATGCTTCTGCAATCTGATACTGCATTATACTGTTATAGGGCGACCACACTGTCACAAAACAGCAAACTATTGCAGGGTAATTAATGTGGCATACATGTAAACATAAAATGAAAAAAAAACATACCGGTACCACAAGTACTTTGCTATTTTGATGATATCAACACATATCCAATCAAAGCTAAAAAACATTAAGAGTTACAGTACAGCTGGGCTATTGCAATACAATGATCAAATTCTGATTCTTAGAAAACCACATCCAGGACATCTGAAAAATGTACCGGTAATGATATGTATCACTTACCACTTTGAGTTTTACACTAATCAAAATTATCTGCAATAAACCTTTAGTGGGTAAAATTAAAAAAAAAAGCCTCAGACACAGCTCGATGAAGAGTTTGATAAAATTTTAAAAAGATAAAATTGATATAATGTACCCAGTACCTGTGTAATACTAAACGAGAAAAATTAAACGCAATTTTCTTTTTTTTAGATACTGTTTACAAAAATACAAAGAGATAAGTGCCATTACTTCCTGGTCTTCAATACTGACAATCTAACTAAGAAACCTTTAAACATTTAAATAATATTTTGGATTTGTCATATACATACTCAGCATTATTTATGATAAAGGTCGCTTAATTCAGTAACTGAGTTTAAGATTTGTCAATATTGAACTTTGTAAAAAGAAGATTGCATTCAATTTTTGTCATTTAATATTACTTGATAACTTCCCTTTTACTTGAATGTAATCTGTATATTGACTTCAGTCCATTCAGCCAAATCGTCCAGGCCTATGCACTATGTACTCTGATACCTGGGTACTGGCCTAATCCAACCTCTCTGAATCTTAACTAGGGTCAACCTTATTGTAAACCACCGTAAATTCTTTTTTCTTGCTTTGCTTTACATTCACTGCAGTGCTTCAGTGCTCTAAATAAATAGCCTACCTGTAAATTAGTGAGCTCTGCGTTCTCTACTAGATTGGACATCGCTATTTGGGACATCGCGGACATCGCAATTTGGGACATCGCGGACATCGTTGACATCGCGGACATCGCGGACATCGCGGACATCGTTGACATCGCGGACATCGTTGACATCGCGGACATCGTTGACATCGCAGACATCGCGGACATCGCAGACATCGCGGACATCGCGGACATCGTTGACATCGCGGACATCGTTGACATCGCGGACATGTACTATTTAGTAACACCGATTAGAGGTATCAATTGTATCAAGCTGATCACTGTGATCTTAACTAGTCAAGGGCATTGACTGAAAAGTTTTTTCTAAGGAGGCAATCATGATTTTTCGTGCTTGTTAAAATCATGCCGTTGGGAAAAAAAGAGTGTGTCATGTGACTTACGGTACCTACGGTTTGATCTTAACAAGACCCAAATTTTCTTCCCGCAGGATCAAAACGAGCAAAAGACCAATTTTGCTCATAAAATACACTACCGGTACATGTATTGAATTTCTCTGATTCCCAGGGGAGACAAGACCACTCTTTGCTTCTTTGTGTCGACTCCATGCAAACAATTACTAGTGAACCTGATCTGCTCTCTGTAGTTCTATTTTTTGTTTTATTTTGGCATGTAAGGCCACGTTTGTGAGTTAAAAGGTACTCTTTGAAATAGCTCAAGTATGATTGCGCTTTTGCTACTTTAAAGCTCATTTAACATTATATATGGGGCGTTGTTAAGATAACTCCATAGGTAAGTCACGTGACATGCTGTTATTTTTCTGCTGCGCGCTCTTACAATCTCTTTTACTACGGTGCACTTGTTTTCTCCCAACAGAGTTGTCTTTACAAAACCCCATATATGTTGCTGCCTTTGAATATCACAGTATAAGTTTATATCTTGTGTACAAAATGTACATAAATCAGTGTAATGAAATTGTACGAATGTGAAATGTCATGGATTAATGATATGCAGAACTCTATGGTAGGGGTGAGCAAAACAATGAAGAAGCACTGGCCTAGTGTACAGAATTTGATTCTTATTCGATGGTTTACCTGCATTACCAACAAACTTCCATGCATATAGTTACCGGTATGGCACAGTAACTTTTTTGTTAAACTCTAAACTGCTGATAGTTTTAATAATTGATGCATAGTAGATTTATGCATAAAGATTGGAACCTACTAGGTAAAGGAACCATTAAGCATAAAGTTTTCCCTATCCCAAGCTGTCTACCTTTTCTATTTTTTGCTATCTCCTAACTGAGATGATTTGGTAAAATATAAACCCTATTTCTTAAACTTGATAGTGAATTCCAGTAACATCGAAGTAACTCATAGCATCCAAGCGAAACGTTAATACACCTATGTTAATGTTGAAACACATTTTTATTTATAGTGGTTTACTTAAAGTGAAGCGTAACATTCTAATTTCACAATGGATCCCAGCTTTTCAAGATCTCGAAAAGGTAACTCATACTGGACTAAGTGGCGGGAAATAAGAGAAAATACTGAACACCAAATGGGAGCAGTGAGAGAGTTACTGCAAAAAAGAAAAAGCAATGCAATAGTTGATGCTGCTAATTGCAAAGGTAATATTGCAAATGACTCATCAAATGAAGCGACCAAATTAGAGGAGATTTATCTCCCAAAAAAACTATTGCGAAGTACTCGAGGTGCTGCTCAAATCTTGCAAGAAAACAATTCACCTTGCACAAGCACTGCAATTAACCCAGAAAGTTCTCAGCTGTTTAATTTAACTTCAGCAGCAAATAACAGTGTCAGTTACGAAAACAAGGAAATTTTACTCAGCTCCAGTGATGAAAATGATATACCAGATGTGCTTCAACATTTTTTCAATGAAACTGTAGCCGATACCAATGGCGATTATGAAACATTTGGACTCAATAATAGCTCCAGTGATGAATATGATGAGACCAATATTCATAACTTACCAGGAATCGAAGATTTGAAAGAAGAGCTTGCTAAGTGGTCTGTTAAATTTAACATTACTCAAGTATCATTAAATCACTTACTTCAGATATTAAAACCTTTCTTTAAGGATTTACCTTGCGACCCACGTAGCCTGCTTTCAACTCCCAGGAAGTACAAAATTAAAACTATTACTAATGGATCTTATTTTCATTTTGGCATTGAAAAGTACATTGTTAGAACAATTCAAAGTGGTTATAATGTGCAAAACAATGAAGTTTGCATTTCAGTGAATATTGATGGTCTTCCTCTTTTTAAAAGCTCAAAAATACAACTCTGGCCTATTTTGGGTCTAATCAACGATGTACCTAATTCCGATCCATTTACAATAGGCGTGTTTTGTGGGGACAGCAAACCTGGTAATGTTAATGAATTTTTGGATGATTTTGTTGGTGAGATGAAATCGCTTTATCAAAATGGACTGCAAGTTGGTGGAAGGACTGTTTCGGTTAAAGTTAAATGCTTTATATGTGATGCTCCAGCTCGAGCCTATCTCAAGCAAACAAAAGGTCATAATGCGTATCATGGCTGCGAACGATGTACTCAACATGGTGTGTGGCTAAACAAGGTTACTTTTCCTGATTGTTCAGCCTCACTTCGAACAGATGAAGATTTTGCAATGAAACGAGACATAGACCATCATGGACCAACAGAGTCACCGTTGCAGAAACTGCCAGTCGGTTTAGTGTCACAGTTTGTTTTAGATCCTATGCATTTGATTTATCTTGGAGTAGTAAGAAGACTGTTGTGGTTGTGGATAAAAGCTCCAGTAAACAGTAGTGGTCGCATTGGTTCAATACAAGTCAGAGCAATATCTGGATGTTTGGTTAATTTTCAAAGATTTATTCCCCGGGAGTTCGTAAGAAAATGTCGCTCACTTTATGAGATGGAAAGATGGAAGGCCACTGAACTAAGGCAATTTCTCTTGTACAGTGGCATAGTGGCTGTAAGAAAGCATCTCTCTCCTCAAGCTTATGAACATTTTCTTTTATTGCACGTTGCTGTATTTTCGCTTTCTTCTCCAGATTTGTATAAACGTTTCTCTGGTTACGCCAATCAACTTTTACATGGCTTTGTTAGCCACTTTGGTTCATTATATGGAAACAGCATGCTTGTTTACAATGTACATAACTTAATTCACATAGCCACTGATGTTGAGCGATATGGACCATTAGATACGTTTTCTGCTTTCAAATTTGAAAGTTTCTTAGGTCGCCTGAAGAGGTTGATGAGAAAACCCAACCAGCCATTATCTCAACTCATTCGACGGCTGGCAGAAAGTGAAGCTAATGCAATGCATGTGAAAATGCATGCCAAACATGAAAAAATTGAGCCGAAGAAAAAGCACACCATGGGGCCACTTCCATTTTCACATTATGCACATTGCCAGTTTACTGCTGTGACCTATAAGGGCTTATTCTACTCTATTAACGCGCCAGACAACTGTGTTAAAATTGGCAAAAACATTTGTATCATAAGAAATATACTTTGTAAAGAAGGGGAAGAAGTAAAATTTGTGTGTGAAACATACAATAAAGTTGAATCATTTTTTACCTATCCTTTATGTTCGTCAAAACTGGGTATTTACGAAGTTTCCCATGTATCAGGGCATGTTAGTATTTGCCCAATAACTGATATTAAGTGCAAGTATGTCCGCTTACCACATCAGCAAAATTTTGTTGTAATTCCACTGTTAAATTTCTCTTAATCGGACTGGATACTGTGGATAGACTACAGCAGATTGGATCAGTTACAATTGTGGTTGAATATAATTGATTATATACTTTTTTTCATGTAATTGTAATAGAGGTTTCTTGTTTTGAGTAATTGTAATGTTGCAAAATTATGGGCCTAATTTCAACTAATTGTTCTATCACGAGAAAGTGATGGTGGCGCTATCCAAACTTGCTTAGGAGTTGCTGGCCATCCAACTACTCACTAAGATGGGGGAATCCCGTTAACTGCCTTTCTCAATGGTACAACAAGCGAACTTGCCGGCTTGTTCTCCATGCTGAACGTCAAGCAGGGAAGCTGTCAATACCAATTTTTTAAGGTCATTGGTTTGACCCAATTTGGAATCGAACCCCGAGTCTACCGCTCCAGAAGCAGATACTCTATCCACTCGCGCCATCTGAGGGCTACTTTTAATGAGTTGGCAGAATTCTACCATTATCAGTTTTCTAAATTCCTTTTGAATAAAACCTGTTTTGACTGTACCATTTATCTATGAAAAGTACTTTTTATCCTGCTTGTTTAAAGAGTTACATCTTGTTTGAATTTACATCTGTTTCCAGTTTTTTCATCCATAGTTATATATACCGGTACATGTAGTTTGCTGTTCAACTAGTGTTTAATTATAATTAAATTACAAGTTTATGAGTAGTTGGAATATGTTTGAGTGTAATTGTACTTGATCTAATTCTGGACCGAATCCAATTCTAAAAAAGAAGACTCTTTATTTTTTTTGCAGCATGGCTTAAGATCCCAGCTTTGCGTAGACTTAGCATTGACAATGGCACCAGAAGTGAGCCGAAACGTCCGCCCAAATGTTTTCAGCTGTTTCTTGGCTGTTTGTTTTTAATAAAATTGCTTACTCTTCCTGACTGTGCCGCTTGTCAACATTACACAATTTACAAAGTTTTACCACTCTCAGCTGCTTGAATTAATTTCCTTGAATAAAAGTAGTTTTGATTTCACCATTTGTATTTGAATAGCACTGTATATTCTGCCTATCTAAAGAGTGTGGTCTTGTGGTCGTTTCTGCTATTGTTGTACCCTTAGTTTTTATTTGCATTTTTCTGTTCAACACTAGTTTAATTGTAATTTGAATTTTTGGTATGAAGTATTTGTAATGTAATTGAAAATGTTTGGGTGTAATTGTAATTGAACCAACGCTGATGATAATGGCTTTGGTGGTGCTTTCATAACTTAATTTATTTTTTATGTAGATCAGTGAAGTGTTAGGTTATTGCAAGACGTTAAGGATGGCTGAAGTGTACTGTGTCATAGAATTTGTCGAAGAAGGTAGTATTGCCATTGTTCCATCAATTTGGCTATCATCGGATGGAAATTTAAGCTATTGGCCTCCGTACAACAATAATACGCAAAATCAAAATGCTGCAAAAAGATGCGAAACCCCGCAAAATACATGGAAAACTTTTGCTATCAAAGAATGGGCCAGATGTAGTAAATATTTTTGATTAGAGTCTAAATTATCAACTGTTACTTTTTTTTTTTGAACTTCATTATTGATTCTTATACGGTATGTAACAAAAGCAGGCATAAAATCACTTGCATGCATTTTACCGTGATATTATACAGATATGTTTTTGGTAACCTGTAACAAAAATGTTAGCCTGTAATGGTGCTACAACAGACTAAATCATGTGTTAATTAAGATGTAGCATAGTATATAGATTTTACTGTGGTAAGTAAGAACTATATGCAGTTCTGCAATATAAAGTATCTTTAAGTAGTGTTGTGCTTAGCAAGGTGGGTCTTAGTGCTGGAGTTTCTGGCTGGATTCCAGAATCTAGCAAAAATTACCTGCTCTGAAGCATATCTTCGTTTAAACCTGTATTATTCCAGCATTTTGCTGCCGAAATAGGGTTGCAGACTTATATTACTGCAGATATAATGAAACTATGATTTTTGTATTTGTTATTAACATTAGAAAGCTGGGATGAAGCCAACAAGCAACTAGGTCGATTGGAAATAACTTCAAACTTGGACAGCACAGACGTCGAAGACAGAGGCCGCTCCAAACGAAAAAAAATGTATGTAAAGAAGGAGTCATTTTTTGCTAAAACATGCTGTTTAAGTTTTTTTCATGCAGAAGTAAGCTTGATTTTTTGGGCAATATGTTGTCACAAAATAGCAAAAAGCTGTATAAATTTTGGCTGTGCTCAAAACCAAGAAATTTTTAGCTTCTGGAGTAGTTTTGCAAGTTCTTTGTGAACATTTTTATACTGTAGGACACGTATAACGAAAAGAAGTGCAAAGGTAGTCTGATGATATTGAGAATGGTAGTGTGCTTCTTTTTTAATAATAATATAACATGTTACTTTCAAATTATTGAACTGAAAATTCAACTGTATTAGAGGGAGATTGCAAAGTGAGTCAGCCGCCACCTAAATTATATGTCAAACGTGATCGGTTTCAGCCGTGAATTGAACCCGGCTTGTAGGATCTGTAACTTGCGTGTGGTACAGCTAGGCCATGTTTCTTACAAATGTTCTGTTATTTATTACTGCACTGTGCATAAATATAGGGTTTCCTGATTTTGTACTGTATAAGTTTTAAATAAATTTTATTGTATGATAAATGAATACTGCACAAGAATATTTATTTCTTCACTGAGGCGGCAACTTGCTTTAGTTGCATTTGAGTCACATTGATAATGAGGTCGAATCGCAGCAGGGTCATTCTTTTATGAATCCTAAGTGGTGTATATCACCCCTCTTCAATTTTGCTTATTTTCGCACATATCAAAGATAATACCAAAAAAATGAAGCTTGCAAAATTTTACTTTGCTACTATCAGGGGTTTGGGAGTTTAGAGCAATTTGAAATTTGGCCACTAGGTGCGTTTTGGGGATTTCTTATACTGCGTTTGGACGGGCATCCACTCCGGATCAAGTGCCAGCAACTCTGAGGCCGAGGGTCTATCCTTTTACCACCCCAGGTCGTTGCACTGTCCGGATCAGAAGCTAGCAGTGGTGTTGCTTTGCCAGCTTCTGGTATCGTCATCCAGAAGCATCAGACCACGAATTCGTCATGGTACACTATGTATTCGGCATGCGGAAATAACGTGATCTGCTGTTTGCTCATGTGCGCCACACTGATTGAGCGATAAGAAAATTTTGCTGTTTTTCTTCATATCTCAAAAAGTATACATTATAAATTGATGAAATTTGATGGAAAAATGTATCAGCACTTGCAGATTCCAATTTTCAAGCAAAATTTTGTCAACTTAGTTCAGGAAACTTTTGAACTAAAAAATAAAATTTTTGAACAGTAAGGAGCGCTGCAGCAATATGCAGGATGTGGTGGAGTCATGATCATCACCAATGTGCAAAGCAGGCCTTGCCCTTTCACTATAAGTATAAATTGCTTAAAAACGGTTATTGACTGGTTGAGCAATAATGTATTTTTAAAGAAATGCATTCTTATGATAAACTATGGTACTGATGCTTCTCAAGTGGTTACATGAGATTTTGCATGATGGCAGGGCAGGGTCCACCAGTATGACTTGAACATAATTATGAACTAATGGCATACTAAGCTACTAGGTTAGCATCATTACGACAAACTGCATTAAAGCTCAACCAGTCAATAACCATAAGCTATTTATATATCTAGTGAAAGGGCAAGGCCTGCTTTGCACATTGGTGATGATCGCGACTCCACCACATCTTGCATATAGCTGCAGCGCTCCCTAGTGTTCAAAAATTTATTTTTTAGTTCAAAAGTTTCCTGAACTAAATTGACAAAATTTTTCTTGAAAAATGGAATCTGCAAGTGCTGATACATTTTTCCACCAAATTTCATCAATTTATGATGTATACTTTTTGAGATATGAAGAAAAACAGCAAAATTTTCTTATCGCTCAGCCCCCAAATCGCACCTAGTGGCCAAATTTCAAATCGCTATAACTCCTAAACCCCTGATAGTAGGAAAGTGAAATTTTGCAAGCCTCATTTTTTGGCATTATCTTTGATATGTGCGAAAATAAGCTAAATCAAAGAGGGGTGATATACAAATATATTTTTATTCAGGATTTATAAAAGAATGACCCAGCAATTTTTTGATTTTAATTGAATTGGGCGAAACTTTTGGGACACCCTGTGTGATGTAATAACACGTGCTTGTTGTTTTAGTTCTTTAAAGCGCTGCAGGGACATAAGTTCTTCATCCAACTCGTCACCTATCCCATTCCAAAAAGCTACGAAACATAGTCACAAGAGTAGCAAAAAGTCGAGACTATCATTTAATCCACCACCTGCGCCTTCATTGACCGAATCAAGTAAGTATATACAGTGTACACGACGTAATCTTGTGTTGTTATACAATCACCAGTTTTGAGTTAACAAAACCAGAATTGCCTGATATCTAGTGGGATTCGAATTCAAACTAGACCTAATTCACTCGGTTATCAGACTAGTGAATGAAGATTTTATTAACAGCAGTTACGATTGCTTGATTTGTGGTCTATGCTCTGATAGATCTGCTACTTCATTTCTCGAATTTAGCACAAAAATAGATAACACAAGCTTTTTCTTACTGTTTCGTATATTAAATATTAAGCTGCAATTCTGTTATTGGATCCTTTTTTCATCAGCTGTTTGATGTGGTCGTTTATATAATAAGCCTTTTAAACGAACCGGAGGCTAGCAGTGATTTTATGATGGATTTAGTTATGTGGAAGATCAGCTGCTCCTTAATATAGCGTTGTATTTCTTACCATCGCGAACTCACTATTACTCTTTGATCACTGATCACTTTGTGTTGATTGAAGCATGAAGATAGCCTTTTTATCCTACCATCACGAGAAAGCAAGGGAGGCCCTGCACGAGCTTGCTTAGGAGCTGCCGGCCGCCTGTCTACCACACTAAGATGGGGGTTTTATTATGTGTTGTATGTATAAACAAATTTGCTAATGGAATTGTATTGCATGTGAAGCTTCCAGCGATGTTCGTACCTCTGACGACGAGGAGTTGCCAATAATGCATTCTACACCAAGCACAATCAACTGCAGAGTTTTGGAAAAGAGACTCTCATTTTCTGGAATTTCGGCTGGTATGTTCTTCATAGTTTCGATGATACAAAGTGTATAATGTCATTTCGAGTTTTTGAAAAATGTAAAATTTCATATTAATCTTTTTTGCCATTTGACATGGTACGTAATCATTTTGCAGGCACACAATCGGCTCGAAAAGGGATTGCACGATCTAATTCGAGAGATGAGGATAGAACTCACTTTGCTCATCAATTAGAGCCTGTTTTACGTAAGCATGTATTAAGAACAAGCATAACTGCTACCTCACTTGTGCTAGATCTTGTTATGCAGGCTGCGCAATTATGCGTTTGCGCCCAATGAATGCTATTTTTCTCAAGTCTTGATTATTATTAGTTACTAATATAAGCATTTTATCCTCCTATCACGAGAAAGTGACGGAAGCACTGTACGAGTTCGCTTATGAGTTGCCGGCCACCTGTTTATCACATTACGAAGTGCCTTTCCCAATGGCACAACAAGCGAACTTGCTGGCTTGTTATCCACACTGTCCCTTTAATGCTAAACGTCAAGCAGGGAAGCTGTGAATACCAATTTTTTTAAGGTTGTTGGTCTGAGCTGACACCCCGAGTCTACCACCCCAGAGGCAAACGCCCTATCTACGCGCGCCATCTGAGCGATTAAAGCTGACTGGGCCACCTTGATGGATAGGCAACATGGCCCCACCACCTATCTGCCACTTAAAGATGGCGGAATCACGTTAAATGCCGTTCCCAACACAAGAAAACTTGTCAGCTTGACCTCCCCTCTCTCCTTTAGTGTTTGAACGTCAAGCAGGAAGGCTGTAAATACCAATTTTTAAGTCATTGGTTTGACGTGACTTGGAATCGAACCCACATCTGCTGTTCCAGAAGCAGATGCTCTATCCACTCGCCTATCTGGGCACCTACTTTCTTGAGAAAATTAAAAACTTTAAATATTTTAATTTAATTAACGTTTTAGACAAAATTTTTGAAACTCTTGAAGGAATGAAATCTGAAATGAAAACCCTACGAAAAGCGATGGAAAAGCGCGACGAAAAAAAATATGCTTCAATTTCAAGTGGATGCTTTCCACTAAAGTCTTTCGAAGAAATAGAAGAATTTGAAAGGAAAGCGCTGGACAGCGCATATGCGGATGATGTGGTTAGTTGTGTTGTGTGTATTTTGCGGCATCTAGCTATAATCTTTCACGAAAGTTGCAGCATAATTTTCTGTGATTGCATCGTCGTTACCATGATTATAGTGAAATACACTTACATAACAGCAAAAAATAGTTTGAATTTAGGCAAACGATAGATCCGAGTGGATGTTTCATCTCACCACTGTGCCATTATCAATGCATACCCTCCGAAAACCTGGGATGGTTTAGAAAAAAAAAGGTGGAAAAGGGGAAACCTTAGCTTAATTGCCTCAAGTAATTTCCTTACCATATAGGCTAGAGTAAAAAACTCAGCCTTGCATAGGCTAGGCTTTGAAAAATGGTGCTAGCAGTGAGGCGAAATGTCTGCCTCGGTATTTTAAGCTATTTCTTCGCTTTTGCAATGATTTGAATCACATATAAAATATGATTTTTTTCTTCATTAAAAGTTTTGTGTTTTCATTTTTTTGACTCTGCGTAACACCAAATAGTTCCTTCCAAAAAGTAATAATACTTATCTTTAGGTAAACATGTTGCTGGCATTGAATGGCCGCAGCTTAGCGGAAACTACGAGAAACATGCTAAGTGCTGTGTTTAGCAACGAGATGGCAGCCAGTTACAATCTAAGTGGCAAAGGATTGTCTGGCCGAAAAGGCTTTCAATTTTTGCGGCTATACAAGATTATATTCAGTAAGTGGAAACTTTAATTATAGTTATATTTATTTTTGAATTTTGTTTTGTAAATTGGGGTACACACTTTTCTTTGCCGGAACTTCAAGCCTGGGAATACCAATTTTTGAGTCTTTGGTTGGATTAAATTCTGTTAACTCAAAACTACCATTCTAGGGCTGACGATCTGTCACTTTACCACCTAAGCTGACTTTCTATTGCTCTTCTTTTTGCCTAAACATAAGATCTGGCACGAACAGCTTTCACATAAAGCGTTCTCTTGCTTTAAGCGGCATCTGATAGTGGTTACTGGAGACGTTTATTAAGAAAGGCTCATACTTTGACAGTGGGATTACACTTAACTCTTAGTAAGTTTTTCCATATCAATAAAGTTAGATAAAATGATTTACTTTTATGTTGCTCCTTGGGTTTAAAATAGTTGAATGTTATTTTCAGCTGCTTTGCGTCAAATTCATACTGACGCTAGCGACCATAGTTACCGTGACGTCATCGTTCACTGGTTGGATGGTGCCAGAGACCGAAACGGCGGAAGAAAGAAAAGAACCAGTGCTGTTACTGATCCCAGTAGCAGTTTGCAAAAGCAGTGATTTTGCGTAGTACAAAGTTTGTAATATTCTGGAATAAATGACTGTTCTGTAGAATATTGTCTTTTTCAATGTTTAAGCCAGGCGTATTTAGGATGCGATTAAGATCGGGTTCTAGGATCACGTTCCAATCTCCATCGAGGGCAGGTCGGATCTGGATCCACTGTCGGGCCCAGATAAGCAAGCCAAATCACATTCAGAGCTCGACACTAGATCGGGCTGAGATCGGAATACCCAATCGGGCTGAGATCGGAATACCCGATCGGGCTGAGATCAAAATATCCGATCAGGCTGAGATCAAAATACCCGATCAGGCGGAGATCTGCATGCCCGATCGGGCCCAGTAGTGCACGCCAGACCCCTCTGCACATCTGGCAGAGATCTGGCATCTTTGTTAAAGTGGTTGAGCCAGATCTCTCCCAGATGATACAGCCAGATCGTTGTTTGATCTGGCCCAGAGCTACATGGCTATCTGGGAAGAGATTAATTAAAGTGATGATAATCCTTACGCTACTCAGCGAAACTTCAAAAAGATCTTTTGAGATAGATCGGTGCAATTCTGAAATAAATCGGGAAGCCATATACACTCTTTTCATTTTTTTTCAGTTTAGTGGTTCAAAATATAATTATTCCGCGGCACACCTAGGATCGCCTCGCGGCACACCGGTTGCGGAGCACTGGTGTAGGGGTTAGTGCGATGGACTCCCACTCGCAGGTCAGGGGATCGATGCCCTCCTAGGTCATGATTTTTTGTCAGCGCATTAAACTGAAGTCGCTGTAGCGATTTTGTTGAAAATGATATTTCGCGTACTCAAATCAAATCATTTTATTTGTCAAGCAACGGCGTCCAGCCAAATATATACAGAATTGCGCATAATCATCGTATGATATCAAACCCGGTGCAGTTACTTGACGAGGAGACAGCGAAAAGACCACAAGGGTCATCAAAGTCTACTGCCACCTCATCAAACATAGTTACCAACTTTTGGTACCATACCAGTAATGTTAGAAAATAAGAAATACAAACATATGTATACAGTTGAGTGTAAAGCCAACATAACAATATCTAGCATAACGTACTGGAGTATTTAATAGTATTCTCGTATTTAACGAGAAGCTAAATACGCGAAAAATTATTTTCAACAAAACCGCTACAGCGACTTCAATATAATGCGCTGACAAAAAATCATGACCTAGGAGGGCATCGACCCCGTGCCCGTTTACAGCAGAATTACAAAAATACATGACATTAATTTATAATCAGCCTCTTACAAACTCCTACAGTCCGCCCTACGCCCGCGTAACCACTAGGGAATCCCATTTAAATAGAATTCTATTTGTATAAGACTCCCCCACGATCGCACAAGCGCAGAACGGACCGCCAGAGCCTGCCAATAAATGCGATCAAATTGATTGACTATGTTTTGTTCTAGACAATAAGATTATTAAGCATTTTTGATTGGTGGTACCAGCAGAACTGTGGTGGTACTAGTGAATTTGACATTTCTTACTAATATTAGATCACCCTTGTTGTTTTATTTGTTTGGACGTATTTACTAAAATTAAGTAGATTAGAAAAAAAGGGGTGAGAACTCACAAACGATTACGAAATTCAAGAGATTGACAGTGAGCAAAAACGCATTAAATGTTAGAATAATGTCAAAAAATAAGCTATCGCATTCAAATGAAGGATTTATATATATTGATCTAGTAGTTGTTGTTTATAAGCAGTAATAAATCTTTGATGCGTTAATTGTTTAATATTGTGCGGAATATTATTCCAAACTTTGACACCCATATATTTTA
This sequence comes from Trididemnum miniatum, assembly GCA_964006365.1. Taxonomy (NCBI): domain Eukaryota; kingdom Metazoa; phylum Chordata; class Ascidiacea; order Aplousobranchia; family Didemnidae; genus Trididemnum; species Trididemnum miniatum. The sequence continues at coordinate 7,538,483 of OZ023231.1, read as the reverse complement.
TTGATCGTTGAGTTCGAGCTGTTGTAAAGCGGGGTAAATATAGTGAGTTTATGGAAGAATTTCTGGTGGTGAAGGTATATGAATTTGCACTGTAATAAAAATTTTACGATGACACGGCAACGGTGAAGTGGTGTAGGGGTTAGTAAGATGGACTCCCACTCGCAGGGCAGGGGATCAATGCCCTCCTAGGTTTTGATTTTTGTCAGCGCATTATACTGAAGTCGCTGTAGCGATTCTGTTGAAAATGATTTTTCGCGTATTTAGCTTCTCGTGCAAAGCATGTGAAAATATTAGCAGGGAGTCGGCATGGCGAAATAACGAACAGTGATGTGGGACTAGTCCTGGAGGATGTCCTCGAGAACAGGTTTGTGAATTCCTTAGCCTTGGCCTTGACCGTGTTTTCCTTGGCCTTGGCCTCGGCTCTTGTAGGCCTTACGTTTTTTTTACACTGTCCTCGGCTCAAGGACTTACATTTTTAAAGATTCAACTTTGCAACTTGTTTTCACTAAAACGCAAGCTGTTAATCTAAAAATTTTTAAACAACGATAAACATCAATAATCAAGGCTAAGGGATAAAAGTAGACAGTGTAATAATTTCACTGTAAAGGACAGGCGTGACGTGACTACATTGTTAAGTTGACTTGGTGTGGAGAATGAACATTGCAGCAATAATTGCAACGCTATTTAACATCGCAGTTGCACTTCGGAAACCATTAAATTAAATAGAAAAATATAGTTGACATGAGAAGAGAGAGCGCGATCGTTTTTTTATAACAATTTTATTACTTTTTTGCCCTAGTGCACTAGGGCAAAACAAGATGCGTATATAAATGGTTGCATTCCAGAACAAAACTGTGCGTAACTACGTTGAGAAATGAGAATTGACACAAGTTGGTAAACTCACTAAAAAATAGTAGCACCAGGAGCAGAGAGTCCAATTTTATTACTTTTTGTAAAACTTTTACCCTTTGCGCGTGCTATAACCTATAGCAGGGGTTCTTGACCTTTTTTGTCTCGTTTACGCCTTGCCAAAAGAAAAAAATGCAATTTACCCCCAGTGTAGGCCTACCACTACTGTTTTTTCAATACTAAAAAATAAAGTTTTCTTTGGTCTTTAATTGAGAAAATTTACCGCCTCGGTAGGTAAAATTTACTCCCAAGGGGCATAGACGTAGCCAGGATTTCCAATTGGGGGGGGGGCCAAAGTTTAAAAAATCTTATTCATTAACTGGAACGGATCCAGAGAATTCTGGTGAGGGTATGCAGATTCAAATTAGTTTGAGTGCTAACTAGATACAAAGACGTCAGACGTTTAGACCCGGAATAGGGCGTCAATGTTTCATGTCAGAGGCATGTGCAAAGTTCTTTTAGGGAGGGCACCAAATTGTGACATCTTTTAACCTATGGGCGTGTGTTTTTCAAAAGAATAAATTTGAAGCAGATTGAGGAAAAAACGACTCTAGGGGGTCCGAGGGCATGCTCTCCCGGAAACTTTTTGAAAATTCACGTACTGTAATAACCATTTTAGTGCATTTTGAATACATTTCGGGCAAATTTTATTGAAAGTTTTTGCCCCTAATTTTGATTGCATCATCGGTATCGATACACGGCCTTCTACAAACCGGGTTTCACATAAGCCGACAAGACAACGTTTTGTTTCTCCTTGACTAGAGACATCTTCTTTGATGCAGAACTTCAACAACGCTGTTTTCTGCGCACTGGTCTTCAACATTTTAACCGCTTTTCGTGCAACGTTTTTAGCATTTTGTATTGCTGAAACTTTTACAGCGGCAGAAGCGCTCCAATAGCAATGCGTAGCACAGTAAAAATAATATGCCTACGAACAGTGGTAGGATTCAGCCGGTTCGCACCGGTTCTATGAACCATCTCAGGGAATTTTATTAGAGCAGCGAACCGGTTAGCATTGCTTCTCATACTTGTACCATTAGTTGAAACAGAACTGGCTGATAATGTGTAACTTTTGTAATAGAACCGGCTGACGAAAAATTTGAATCCCGCCACTGCCCACGGAGATTCGTTTGGAACAATTGAAGTGACGCCTGGCCGTTCGCTGACCATTGCGGCTGCGCCATCACAACTCTGGCCAACGCGAAAAGCAAAGGCGAATTATATTGTTCCTTTGCAAGCCCACTTATTAAAAGCCTAGCAAGAAAATAATCACGCAAAGGCAAGTTTTTATAATTACCAAGATCCTTGTTTTTGTCCAGGATGGATTGGGGAGGGGGGCTATTGCCCCCGTGCCCCCCCTGGCTACGCCCATGCCAAGGGGTAAATTTACCCCCAGTTAAGAATCCCTGCTATAGCCCTACATTTCTGAGCAAAACAGTAGCCGATTATAGCCCTACATGTTGAGAATGGACTCCTTCAATTATGAGAAAAAATGGAAAAAAAGAATCAAGTAGGAGTGGCGTAAAAAGCCATTAAAAGAGTCTGGTATATATCTCTATTCACTTGGGTTGGCAACAAAGTTCTTTTTTTTTAAAAGACAAAGTGAAATGGGGGAGGGGGAATGACACAAAGCGCCCCTCTAAATGCGCGACTGAATGCTAGGTATCTCCTGCACGAGTGGTAGATACGTGGGTAGACTGGGCATTCCATTTCGAATTGCTTGTATAACTAATCACTCAAAAATCTGCAGGGCCTAAATACCGGTAGGCCAACGGATTTTTAGACGTTTAGTTTAAAAAAACATTGCGCAGAACAATTCTGCAAATTCAATTTTCGCGATGAACTTTGGAGTGTAGGACAATTAATTATAGGCACTTAACGGGATTCTTTAACCCAGCGGCATGCCCAGGAATTTAAAAGGGGGCGCAATTTAAAGCCATGCCAGTTAGCTTTCTTTGAAAGATGAGCTTTTGTGCTTGCTTCAACTTCTGCTGGACTAATCCTTTTAAAACCTCCTAGCGACTGTGGTTTCCTTGCAATCGAACGTGTTAAACTTAACTCCAAAATATTGTTAGCCTATAGGTCTAGTTAATTTCTTTTAATACAGATCTGGATAGTTTTTTTCGACTATTGGCTAACGTACAATTGGGCGTTCAAATATTTTTTACATGACGTTGAAATTACCCCCCAGAACTAGCTTTGACATACTTTTAATGCCGGAGTGGTGTTGGTTGGACATTTAACGATTAGGCCTACATATATCAGCTTTACACCATGAAAGTTTTGCGCTTTTGTCTGTGAGGGGCGCGGCTCCTGTAGCCCTCCGACCCTGGGTACGTTCCTGTAACTTTATCACTGATTTAAGCCAAAGACAGCAACTCTTAGAAAAATTTTCAGTAGCGTTTAAACAATCCCTGTGGGCCTATTAATATTTTGTATTCAAAATTCAAACCTAGTTGGCGTCTTAACCGTAAGTGAAAACACTGAAAAGGTTCGCGAATAAAGAGACCGAGGACTAAAATGACTAAAACAGGTACGGTAAATCGTCAGCGTTGAAATGTCATTTTATGCTTAGTATTTTAGACGTATTTCGTTCTACTTCTGAGCATGCAGCGGCATTACCAATTCAGTCGATTGAATCTTTGTCGCCAGTGGGCGACAAAGATACCTTTTGTAGAAGGATCTTGAAGAGGAGAAACTGTGGTAGCACATGGAGTTGGCTGAGTGTTTGATGCGCAGGACTCCGGGACTGGTTTCCTGGGTTTGACGCTCAGCTAGGTCACCTTTTATGATGCATATATACAGTACTTTACCTATATAAAAAAACCCAAGCTGCAATAATGTGGCAAAAAAAAAAAAAGAGAAACTGTGGTCAAAGAGATTGTATTACAGCAGCGAATCGACTTAGCGTATCTGTAAAAAGCGTTTGCTTTGTGGCTGAAGGATTGAGTTTACAACTATGTGAGTAGCGCTGACTATTTTAAAAATAGTAGGCTGCGTTATTTTTAGCTTATTTAAGTGATTCAATGTAACAGGAAAGTTTGAGGGTTGATACACAAACTGACACTTTGTTACTCGTGCGTTTCTACTACAATATCTAGAGCACGATTCATTACAGCCTTCAATCGCTCTTAGTCGACTGTTAATGGAACAGACTAAATATGGACCGCACGTCCGCGGTCTTCAACCGCGATGAAAATCATTAATGAAAGTAAGACGAAAAATGGCATGAAGTTGGCTTTCGCATTGCCGCAAGTCGCAGCGATTAAATAGCCTATCTACTATAGTAATATCTACACCACGCATGCGCGTAAAAGTTTGCTGCGAGATTATTTCAATCAAAACTCAAGATAGGCTTTTCAAAATTTATATGACGCAGGAAATTTTTGTGAGTTTTTTCGTGAAACCCTGTAGGTTTTTTTGAACCTTTTGTAGAAAAGACATGTAATACACCAAGTAGGCCTGGGCTATTTTTCAAGCATACCCAAGCTGTACCAGTATCAGTGGCTAAGCAGTGGAGGTTCTTTTGCGCGCGCACCCTTTTCTGGCTTTTTCCCAAAAACGTAACTGCCATTATTTCTGAAATCTTCCCGGAGAAATCACGGTTGATGGCGAAAAAGCTCCTTTACTTGCCCTCAGAAAATTTCAGCCTATGCCACACTCTTACGTACCATATTTAAGATAACGGTAGTGGAAAATATATGGGCCTCAGGGCTGTTGATATGAATATTTCGGGGGGGTTGATGCGAATATTCACTACCGGTAACGAAGGTGTGTCTACGATATATTAACGCTTTCTGGCATAAACATTATAATGCTTGTTAATTTTTTTTTTCTTTGTCCCTACCACTGCTGCTCAGTGGCGCAGCAAGGATTCGGCAAAATGGCGTAAAACCGGGGGTCTGGGGGCGGAGCCCCCAGCCGCCAACAGAGTTTTACGGTTTTCGCTTAAAAAACACTCATTTAAGCATACTTTTTATCGAAAAAGGACGTACCGTACCTGCAATTAGTGCAGTCTCTAACAGACAATACAAAAATATTTTAGTAGGTCTACCTAAAAGCCTTGGTACGGTATGTCTAAAAGCAGAAGCTTGGCTAAAATACAGGGTAACCCAAAAAAACGGGCCCCAATTCTAATTATTCTAAATACACGGGGCCCGTTTTTTTATTAAAGGAGAATGCAACTTTATTAGCTTTGGCGCATTTGATTGAATGACGTGTAGGTGTGCTTTATAATCTATATCAAAGACAGGGCCAGCGGGGGGCATGGCACCGTGGTTCTCCCTGAATGCGCCTATGCCGCTGGTCTTGGTGCTGGGCTTAAACTTACGTAGTCCAGTGTGCAAGACCCGAAACAAAAACCAATCAAAAGTACCCACGGTATTTTTCATCAATACGTAAGAAATGCGTGAGCTACGTTGCTCACAGTAAAGATATGGTTTGCAGTGAGGGTACCCTAATTCACTATGCGCTACAGTCAGAGATGGGCATCCATTGCGATAATTTGTCGGCGATTCATTGCGATAATTTGTCGGCGATTCATTGCGATAATTTGTCGGCGATTCATTGCGATAATTTGTCGGCGATTCATTGCGATAATTTGTCGGCGATGATTTTTTACCGATTATCGTTATCGCTCAAAATAGTTTGGATTTATCGATTACCGATATCGCTTTTGTAATATATTTTGTTATCGCCGATAAATTACCGCGATAAATGAGGATGCCCAACCACACGACGACGACGACGAACGATTCTTTATGCACAATGTGTTCAAAGTTAGGGAGTTGGCGCTATGGCAAAATTTACGGTGTCGATAAAGTCTTGTTGCAATTTAAAAAATTTCTCTTTGTTTTGTTTAATCCCACGGCAGAGTCCGTGAACTGCTCTCTTTTCTTGAAAAATCTAGAAAAACACTTTTGTGATTGGACTTAGGCCTACAAGAAAAAAAATTCGTCAAACAAATAGAAAATTTACCGCAACATTTAACGGAAAAATTCATCGGCAATAATTTATCGATTACCGACATCGCTTTAAAAAATTGAGATTTATCGATTATCGGTATTTCCCAAAGCATTTTTGAAATCATCGATTATCGTTATCGCTTTAGTACAGAAAGGTTTATCGTGCCCATCACTGACTACAGTCACTGCTGTACTTGTATGCATAGTTGTTACTTGTTATTGTCTTAGGCTGCAAACTCAAGCAAAATCATAGCCCGGATCCGAGCCCAAAATTTTGCCAAAATTACGTGTGTTTCTTGTAAAATTATTTTCCTGTGACCAAAACTTCTTGAGTGCAATGCAAATACAACTGCATACGGTGCCTTGGTGCTTACCGAAAGCGAATATATAGCTTCTGTGCAGAACATACAGTAATTGGAAATACTGCGCAGGAAGTAACAGACATTTACTAAGCTCTCGATTAAATTTTTATATACCGGTTGACTAAAATCAAATTGGAACAGATCCTCAGCTTGTTGCATTCATGCAGGCTGCAAGGCAGGTACCCTTGGTTGAAAATCACCGTATTTGTATCTAAACTAACTCTCACTGCAAAGGATTCGCTGCAGCTGTGAGCACGAAATGAGAAAAAAATAACGAGTTTCGAAAAAGAGTAAAAGGGGTTATATCACTTTCTTATTCGCATTCACGCAACTCATATTCTGTTCTGTGAGCAAGCATTAATTTTATGTAATACAATAATTTTCTTAGAAAATAGAAGAGCAAATTATTTGTAACGTTTGCACCTTTAATACGTTTCTATTTGCTCTAGCCCACTAAAATAAATGTGATTATCAAGCTTTGTTCAAGCAAGCGGTATCATCCGACACATAATCAAAGCTATCTACTAGTTGAACATGACGTTATTGTAAAATTTGCAGTAAACTTCTTGTGGACATACGGCAACAGTTTTAGCACAAGCCAGGCGCCTGCTCCTTTTGCGCTACTGAGGGCGACCACAAGAACAACAGCAATCAATTTAACAAATAACGGGTCATCAGGCGCCATGCTTTACCATAATTTATTTGTTTGAGTAGTACACAAAGGCTTCAGCTTTTTTTTGGGTTCGTGTCTTATATACTCCAATACGGTTATAGCTGGAAGGGCAAATGTACGAAATGTTGCGGCACCCTGTGCCTGGAGCGCTACACATTATTATAAGGAAACGCACTATTGCAACGATGACTCGAGGTACAAAATGTTACATTCTACTACAGTACTTGCATACTACATTTTTGATGATCACTGGACTTGTAGTGTCTTAGATAAGATTTACATTTCGGAGAGTTTGATCCCCCATATCTTCCCCTAAATACGGTTTTGATTTAACCATATAGCAAATGTACCAAATGCTACGGCACCCCGCGCTGACCTCTATGATTAATCAAGAAACGCATACCACAACAATGACCAGCGGGTAAAAATGTTGCTTCCTACTACTGCGTACTATACTGTTTTGACGATTGCAGGGCTTGGACTATCTTAGCTCAAAGTTATAAAAATATTTCGGGAGGGGTTTGAATCCCCCTTATCCCCCCCCTAAATACCGCCTTGATCGGCTTAGCAGGTAACAGGGCTGCCAACTCAAGCTTGTAAAAATTGGTCCATTTCGCAGAACTCGAATTCCAAAATATAAACTTCTGAACTCGTCTTTGAAAAAAGCTGATTTAGATTTGCACTTATTCTGAACCCGACGATATAACTTGATCTTATCATGAACTCAAACGTGAATTTCATTAAAAACGGTTTGAGTTCGCAGCTCTGGTAAATAAACAGCATTTTATTCAAGGAATTGACAACGAAGCTAAAAGAAGAGCCCAAGACCTGGAAAAAGTCGATCAAAGAACTCGTCAAAATAATAGCTGGATTTCGCTGCTTCACGATGATTATTTCTGCTTGGTGGACGCTAACTAGCATCAAATCAAGGAAGTCGGAAGGAAAAACTCAGCCGGAAAACTCGGAAACAAAAGCAACTCCTTAGCAAGTCTGGATTAGCGCTATAGAGCGCCTCCGTCACTTTCTCTTTACCGAAGGATAAAAATGAAAAAAATCAATCAATTTCGTTATAAGCAAACAACACATCGAAGGTGTTTTACATATTTTTATTCCACTGTACAGCACTGCGTTATACCTGTATATATCAAAACTTCAAAAAATAATCCTAAGAATTTCCGTAATGAATTACATCATGAAGTGAGCGGGGGTAGCAGGGCCGGATTTAGACAATGAGAGGCTCTAGGCTATTTAATCAATGAGGCCCTAGTGAGCAACGATCACATTCATCTCTACGCAGTGGCGTTGCGAGAAATTTTGAAAGAGGGGGCCGTAATTTCCACACTTTGGCAAAAGTATTTTTTTTGGCCGAACTAATTTGAAGCTGATTGAGACACAGAAAAGGCTCTATAAGGGTCCGGGGGCATGCTCACCCGGAAAAATTTTGGAAATTTACGTGCTGTAGTGATTATTTTAGTGCTTTCCGAATAATTTTCACGCAAATTTTGATTAAATTTTTTGTCCCTAATTCTGAATGCTTCGCCAAATATGATGCATTTCATTCGCACGTTTTCAATGTACGTGCTGAAGGCATAAGACTTATTGCTATGGAAGAGGTTCGAAATTATAGAAAAATTGTATACATCAAAAACATTTTCGAAAAAGGCTGGTGGGAGCAGAGCCGGCGGCAGAGTAGTCGACTTAGGGGGGCCAAGCGTTTATCAGGGGGGTCAAAGTTTGAAATTAAGCACAAAAGCCGCTGTCTTCGAATGATTATGCCGGTTAATTGGGGGGGGGGCAGACCCCCCTTGGCGCTGGCTCTGGGTGAGAGGATGCATACCCCTCGTCCTACCCCCTGGCTGGCCATAAGCTACAGAAGCCATCAAAAGAGTCTGGCATATTTTAGTCTCTTGGCACCATTAATTCCGTTCTTTTTTACTAAAAAGCAGAGTCAATGCCATTATGCCATGCCCCCCCCTTAAATAAACTTTTGTCTCTACGTTTAGGCCTATAAAGGTCTTTGATGTTCGTGACGAGGCCCCTTATTTCTCCGAGGTCCTAGGCTTCAGCCTGCCTAGCCTATAGGTAAATCTGGCCCTGGGGGTAGTTTCTCTGGAGGTAGAATAATATTAGTTAAATTATATTACTTATGTGATTTCCGAAGAAAATAACAAAAAAATCTTACCAAAAAAAGAGAAAAATGTACCGATACTAGGCAACAAATTACTTTGATTATAGGTAGCGCTATTTTATGTCGCAGTATGCTTGATTGCCTTACTTACAGAACAGTGGTAAGTAGACTAGTTAAATTACGAACAGCATTATTCCGGAACGATTAAGTGAATTCAATTTCGAACATACAGTTAAGCGGTTAACAAAATTACTGATACAGGGCTTTTCGTAATGCTGCCAGTGTCTTGTGCTGCCATAAGCGCTTAGTTCAGGTCGGCGTGATAAGGTGCTAATATTTTTTATTATTACCGTAGTAACAACATCAAATGCCTTAGTCCTCTCAAAAAACTGTGCGTGAGTGTTGCATGCGTGCGCAGTGGTTCTGACCTAAAAAAATATGCTTCTGCTGTATAATAGCCTGGACGGTCATTTGGTCCACGTTTGATTTTCACAATTTATTTTTTAATTGATGTCCCAGGGCAAACATTTGGAACACCCAGATAGTAGTTTCTGCATTATTTTAACATAGATCTCGAATGAACACGCTCGGTAAAGACGTTAAGTTGGTTTTGCTAAGCAATTATCGCAGTCGTAGGGAGGTTGACAGTATATGCTATTGAGCATTACCGTGTGATAAAATTGGCGAGTAGCTTAGTAATAAAACAAAATAAAGATGAAAAGTTTCCCTTTGTAGACCTACGTGATCTAAACACGTAGTGCTAATTCCCAATCCGCCAGAGCAAGCCTCAAATGTTTTTCAGGAGAAAAAACCGTAAGTTTCGATTGAACAGGTTAAAGGTATTTTTTTAATGTTTGATGAGAAGAATTTGAGGGTGTCAGCAGTAGCTTAGAAGTTGTAAAGCTGTTCTTCAAGCACAAAACTTTTATCCTAATAATCCACTTTTTGGCAAAGGTGTAAAGGTAATTAAAACACAAGCGTTTGCAATTATAAACAGAACAAAATTGTTGTTTAGTTCTTTCATTATTTTAAGTTGCAGTCAATGTCCATACAAATAAAGTCTTATGTCAAACGTCTGTGGTGAGTTTCAGTAATTTGGGGGAGCAATGAATGGCCAATTTAGGAAAAGTTTCAGCAGTTTTTCAAAATAACATAGTCATGTCGCCATCAGACGTTCTGGGTTGTTAGTTCAACAGTTTTCATGCCCAGTTTGTTTTCCGGTTTGAGATCAAGTCACCTTGAAATATTCTCAAGCGGTTAAGAAACTGAGTATAGCATCTTCGCATTATCTTGATTCAAACAGATTTTTCTGCACATTTTATTGATCAATGTGCTGCTGTTGGTTGCTGCATGCAGGAAACGGCCATATGATCAGGATAATTCATGTGGCACAACTTAGGAGGACAAGAAAACTCTTCCTCTGGTATGCCTTCCGATACATCCGACATTGATTCTCTTGATGAACACAAGAACCCGCTCGTTGTTAACACACCACTGTCTTTTGACGTTGTTTTGATAAACGGATGCTTTTTCCCCTCCATTCCATATTTCACGTCTCCGCAACTTTCCTCTTCGTTGCAACAATCACTTCCACATCCAGTATCATTGCTACTACAACGAGAAATTGAATCAGGAGGTGGTTTTTGAAACTGCTCTTTTGACCAGTATCCCTCGCAATCTTTTTCACAAACAATCATTGCAACGGATCCTCGGGATTTTTTATGGAAATCAGCAGGATGTACGAGTTTTTTGTCGGGTTTGATTACGTCATCACTAACATGACGTACCATGTAAGATACATCGAGCGCAGAAGGGTCGTCTTCCAAATTCAAAGTGTTTGTACTGCCAATGGAAAGGGGACAACCGCTGTCAATCTCCTCCACTGACGAACGCAATGAAGCAGGGGTTGGAGGAAAGTGGGAACATACAACAAAACTTGGATTGTCGGTATTCATGAAATCAAAATGGTGGTTATCCAATCTCGACTGAAATCCTGCAACAAAAACTACACTTGAGAGATAGTCTACACTGCATAAGAACATTACAACTAGCTAAATAGTGTGCTATTGCACTCTATGTACAGCGTACTGTACCGTATCTCTAAATCATCAAGGAATTGATGCGTATAGATGTCATCTCCAATAGCAATAGTAATGTTACCTTTTTTGAGTTAATCGCAATCGCTTCTTTGTGACCCCTGAAGTAAGCGGGTGTCGGAAAAACTGAATAAAATCCATCAATCACATCCCACTACTTGATTTTTTAGTAAGAATTGAACTTAATTGGCTGACAAGTGACTATAATATGGCAGGAATTAATACAATTTTTCGGGGTTACTGGGTTAATCCTGGTAACAGCAAATTAGATACCATAAGGCTGCAACATGTAAGGAAAACTAAGCGTTATTTAAATCGTTGGCAGTCTAACTGCATCAATCATTTTCAACAAAAAATAGAAATTTGGTGATATTTCACGAACTTACTTGGGTTTGGGCCATAACCATACTCGCAAAAAGGATCGAAATTGTTGGGAAGATGTCTTGGTAAGATATACCTTGAGTTTTTTTCTTCTTCTTTTAGCCTCAAAGCTGAAATTATAAATAAATTAAGTTAGATTTTATATGAGGTTGTTTGCGAATGGTAGTCTTGGACTCGAGGTATTAATTAGGTTACCACTAGTTCAAAGTCCCAGTCGTAAAGAAAAGATGCTAAAAATATGAATTTATTAGATGCTAAGAGTTTTTTTTGTGGTACTATCTTGGTCTAAATTTTCCCAATCACTTTGCGTGATAATGCCAAATTTAAAGAGTTTTGCTCTACGTAAATCCACTTTAGGCAAAAAAAAGCACCAGTACTTACAAGCACGCAGCAAGTACTTTACTACCTCACCTAAAACCCAATTTAAACACACTATCCTTATTGAAACCTAATTCTTGAGACCGACCGGGTAACCGTCATTGAAACGTAATAGAAAATAAAAACTCTTAAGACAATTGCTTGTTTTGCGTAAAAGGAATTAGTACATGCTTATTTTTATTTTTTTTAAAACATAGTATCGAGGCAGGATATTACATAGAGCTGTGCCAAGCTATCAATTACGTGACAGATCTGGACTAAACCCAAACTGTGACGTGTGCTGAGTGCTTTCGGTATTTTTTGATCGTATATCCTAAATGTAAAAATTGCATTCAGACTTATCTTGTAAACCACACAAAACTTTTCCCGAATAATTGGAAAATCTTGTTGAAAACAAACAAAATTACGTGTAACAAACTGACAAAACGTTTATTTGACCAGCTGGATTTTTCGTTACATTTCCGCCCGGAAAAAACGCAAAAATTGTTGAAACAAATTATATGAGCATTTAGTTTTCATCCGGTTGTCTGCAAGCATAATGGAAAAAAATTCCGCAGATCTTGTGGTCTACGAGCAAATCTGTTGACTGATTGGCTCCGCTAATTTTCATTTTTCTTATCTTGCCACCAGAAAGCGACAAATGTGCTACATTTTGCACCAATCGAGCCGGACATGCATATACCTGTAGTACTGCACTAAATCAAGGCGTTTGCAGTTACTAACCAAGTTCTCACTAACAAAGATAATGCATAAAATGAAACAGACACAGAAAAATTAAACGTAGTCAACTAAAACGTAACTCAACATCACAGCAAGGCCTATCAATTTTGTTGCATAAAACAACGTGATCTTTGGTAACCTAATCAATACCAGTAATACAAGAATTATATAACCCAACCGCTGTATGTTAGATAAGCAGTGCTCATGGGAATGATGGCTCTAAGACGATCATGGCCGCAAAATTTGGTCCAACCTCAATCATACTTCGTAATTAGATTCTAGAATGAGAAACTTCACGATGCTTGTGTCTGTTTAGTGATGTAAAAAAAGAGTTTTTTTTGCACTTGTTTTTTTTTACCTCGTTTTTTTTGTTTTTTTATGTTTTTTTTGTTTTTTTTATTCATTTCTTCTTGAAAAATTAAAACAAGCTTGTTTTTAATATGAAGCTTAGCAAGCAGCATCAAATCGTGTTAACACATTGAACATGACTGTAGGTAGTATAGTGACATTGCTTCATCATAGTTTGTGAAGTAGTGCGTATTTAGCTTAAAGCTTACCATATGGGCTTATTTTGCGATTTGCACTGTTCTGCCGCACTAAATTTTGAGTTTCCCCAAAATATAGCCCAACCACAACGTTGTGCTATTGAATGTTAAATCAGGCTAAATTATGGTTTAGGTCCTTATTTGACCTACTTAGCTTGCTTGCGCTTTGGGCTATGGAAGAGTTAGGGTTTGGGTCAAAAACAACAAGTGTAAACTAGGCCGGAGCCTATCTTCTCTACAAAAACTGGAAAAACTACAGACACTCATCAGATGAACGGGGAAATACAGTGCATTAATGTGTACTATCGACCTTCGCTTATCCACATTTTTTTTAATCTACCGGAATCTATGGCGATTGTTCCTTTTTATTTCTTATTCTTTGCATTGTAAAATTAAAACTGGCAACACCTTTTTGGTAATCGGTAACAACAAGCATGCAATCCAAGATGGATTTGGGGGGCGAAAAGGTCGCTTCTTGTACTCCCCATTAGATCCATCACTACAAGAAGACTTAACAACACACATCATGGCGGCCAATACTAATATTTAGTTTAGAATCGGACTCGAATTTGTTTTCAAAAACAAGTTCGTTTTCAAAAAAAACAAGGTTTTTTTTTAGCTATGTTTTTTTTGTAAAAAAAACACGTTTTTAAAAAAAAAAAAAACAAAGGCAAAAAAAACGATTTACATCAGTATGTCTGTTTGGCGCATTGAAACGCGAACAAAAAATCTATTCAAGTAAGACAAGCAAGAAATTGTCAGTAAGCATGAAATACACGTCTGTATTCTGCCCGTTCGAACCGGTTCTGCGGAACCGTTTAGTGGAACCTTATTACACCAGCGAACCGGCTAGCATTACTGTTTACAGGCTACTATACTTGTGCTATTATTTGAAACAGAATCGGCTGGCAAAAATTTGGATCTCATTATACGGTCTGGATTCACCTTTAAACTAAAACCCACCTTGTAAGCGAGTTGGGAATTATTTTTTACATCTCGGTACTTGCTGTGTGAGTGTGTATACTACACAGCGGCTCTCACACCTTTTTCGTGATAGCAGGTTAGATTCAAGAAATCAAACTATATTCATGTTTCTTGCCAGATCCTCGCTTGGTTTGTAAAATGTTTAATATAGCAGCTTGTGTCCGTTACACTTGAACTCATTAAACGTAACAGCATGAAGTACAGTTTGTGCACAACGCTACACCAGATCAGAGCGTTGACTCGAATTAACGAGAAGTAATTATGTATAAGTCATCATGGATGCAAACTTTGGTATTTCTGTTTGACAGATCAATGTGCAATAGACATTAGTGCGTGAATTCGATTACCGAATATGAACGAGAAACCTCATCGAGAACAAAATCACATGACGAAGACATACCAGATGCAATATTGTGCTGTAATGCAGTTTTTCACCATCGGCCTAGGACACAGTCATTTTTTAATTGCCATGCTAAGCAGTTTGATTTGATAAGTGAAAGAAGGGAAACCTAACTAAATTCTGTTTTACTGAATGTCGTAGAATGTTGTTCTAGTTTCTATTTTTCGTAAATAAATATTTTGGTGCTTTTCTATCCTTTTATACGACGAAGTGACGAAAGCGTTATAAGAAGCTTGCTTAAAAGTTGTTACCACCTGTCTGAACCACTTTAGAAATCTCGTTGAGGGCACTCTTTAGCATTTTAGTAAGTAAATTTGTAGGCTTTTTCACATAGCACTTTTCTACTGAGCATCCAAATAGCAACAGCAGTTTTTAAGACTTTGGTTCGAATACCGACTCGGAATCGAGCCTTAAGCCTTCCACTCCAGAGGCTGACGTTTGCTTATTGTATTATAATCGATTTTGTCACATTAGGCAAGTTTTCGTTTAGCTATGAGCTCATTAGCGCTTCGATCGAAACTCATTATAAGACGGCGAATAAGGCAAGAAATCAATGTTCTTTTGAGTCATTAAGGATAAAAATGAATTTTTAATGTAACCACAATGCGGTAAGAAATGTGCTTGAGTTTCAATGTTATGAAATTTATTTAGATATGGAGACTTATTGTTAAATTCTTTCTCGGTAATACGTTGGGTTTTAAACCAATCATTGCTCAAGATAGTTGAAGTGCTGCCAAAAATAACGACGCAAAAAATAAAACAGAAAATGCATGATTTATAACATAAACATAACCATGAATCAAATAATAATATATTTCTTGAGCTCGTTGAGTACGACTGAAATATATCTGTTTAGATTTGTAATATATAGTTTCTTTTTCTATTCACTATGAGTAATCGTTTTTTAACTTACTCTGATGAAAATATTCTGGATATAGACTGTTTGTCCTTGCTCATTTGGTCAAATGTTTATCAAAAACTGATTAAAAATTGGTATAAAAAACAACTAGTTGTTGTTGTTAAAGACACCACAAACGGGGCAGAAAGTGATGGGTTCGATTTTCAGGCTGGTCAAATCGGACACTGCGTTGCCAATAACGGCTCGCCACCGGTCCGACGTTTGTTCGAAGCTGCGTTGCCCAGGCGCTAAGCTGCGGACATGGACCCTGCCAATCGTTACATGCTTCGGCGTAATACCGCAAGTATAGTTAAGATTCGATTTGATTTAAAGGTAAACAGTCTTCTACTATAGCTTCTGTGAGAGTTTTTAACTACACCACAATCGGCAAGTACATGAATAAAGATTTCATAAAAATAGGCAAGCGTATGTTGACACTATCAAAAAACCTATGTCATGTATTGCTTTGCCGTTGACTGGCACTTGTTAGGTTGTTTACCATTCCAAGCACACGTTTTTTAGTAAAGGTTTTAATTAAGGTTGTTTTTTAGCTTTTTGTTAAAAGCTTAAACACATGAGCATTTCTTAGCGGATTTAGAGTCATCTTTAACATATTTTTTGTCTTCAGACTTTGACTCACACTGACACTCATCAGCAACTCGGTTGCTTCCATTTTATTTCACGTTGTATGTTATATAATGAATGACAAACATGTTTTTAAGGGAAAGGTGACTTCGAAGCAAACAAACTAACGATAACCTCCTGTTTCTTTTTAGTTTGTTTGATACGTTTTTGCATTATTATTCTTTACATAACATTATAAAAAAAAATAGACCATAAATTGTTTCGTAAAATTGAAGAAAGACATAACATTGCATAGCAATCGCTGGAATGAAACCTTATCTTTTTTTCTTACTCAACTGTTTTAGTTTTTCAGAATTTGCGAATTCAAACGTTTTCAAGAAACTATTTTTGGATAAAAATATTCCACCAGGACAGATAATTCCGGGTTACCAGTATTACGAAAATGTAAACAAAATAAACTGCGTGAAAAGGTTGCAATAATGGCGTAAGTTGAGCAGTAAGCAGGTGCTTTTACATCTTATATTTTTACTACAAAAATATTGAGAAGGTTCTCGAATATTTTCTAGTTTAGTGAGGAGTGATGCGCTGGGCCAGATTTAGACAATGAAAGCCTCCAGGCTACTTCAATTTTTTCCACTAGAAATCGGTGAAAACCAAAAAAAGGTCATCATGTCCGCAGATGTCGTGTTTTCACTGACATATCGGTGAAGACCCTACAAAAAAGGTCTTCGCTGTTCGTGATAAGGCCCCTCATTTTCCCCGAGGCCTCCCATTTTCTACGAGGCTCTAGGCTTCAGCCTGCTTCGCCTATGCGTAAATCCGGCCCTGGTCATGCGTTTGGAATAACCCTGCAAAACGGAAAAGTGTGTCTCCTTTAACTCTCATTATCACCTATCATCATGACTTTGCAATTTTCAACTTGGCTCAATTTTTAAGCTCATTTTCAACAAAGCATTGTGACGTCAAAAGTCGGACAAAACGGAAAAGAGATTAGTGCAATATATTTTTAAGTTTATTTACATGAAAACAGCCTTTTTCTGTCGCTAACCTTCGGGTTACAGCCCGAAAATTAGACGTTTTACGAGCAGAAAAAGGTCTGTTCCAGGAATGCTTGTATCAAACCTAAACAATGTCAAATATAGCTCAAATGCCTGATGTGTTGCATTTGTAAACTGATGGTTGACGTAATCAAATCAAAATGAATCTTATTTTCAGAGGTATTGCGTGAGACCAAAATGAAGTCGACATCATTGTAAACCTGGCTTAACATGTCTCTTGAAGAGTACATGATATAACGTTCTTTATTTACAGCGTTGCATGGCGGAAACTTTTTATATCGTTTTGTAACAACGACTTATTCAAATGAAGTTTTAAAAAAATATTTGTTTCCCAATCAAAATTCAGTTAAACTTTTGTGAAGATGGGTGGTGATATTCGTAATCGTTAAGGTATTTTTGTAAATGGAAACCAATGTAGTTGGAGCTGTAAATACTTGGATATTGCAACGTTCAATTTTAAAACAGATCAAATCTTTATAATACTCGCGGTGTTGCGCTGAAGCGTGGTCACAAGAAGTGGGGCCCGTCTCCGCGCTTAGCGCCAGGGCAACACAGCTGCGAAACAACGTCGCAGCAGTGGCGAGTTGTTGGCGACCATGTGTTATTTTTAATACAATTAATCGAATTTCAACAACTGCTGGGATTCGTTTTAAAATATTCAATTGCAAATGGTGCTTCGCGTTGCTCGCTTGATAACCTTTCTTTTACAGTTTTGCTAATGTTAATGTCTAATGACCCTGCAAGCTGGTCTGCATCGTGGCGCATTGTCATGTTTAGTACAAGAGGCGTGCGAAGAAATTTTCGAAGGGAGTTGGCGAGAAAGATTTTTACCCGATTAAGGTACGATTTTTTACTAAAATCTCAACGATAAAGGCTTTGACGTGTATCGTAAAAAACCTAGCAGAAGTCACCCTTCGTACGCCACTGCCTACTGCCTTGCCAATCTGGAAATATTGTTTTGAAATTAGCTGCTCTGAAAGGTCAAATTACCCACAACATCATGAATTTTAGTGAAAAGCATGAAAAAATGTTATGACGCGTCACCGCAATATTAAATTGACATTTTAGTCAAAAAACACTAAGTGGGGACACAGTGTGGCCAACATGACGTCATGAATGACTTCATAATAACGTGTGCAGTTTGTTTGCCATCGCAAGGAATTCTTGAGAAAGTGGGACCGTGATAAGGCCTCCGATGAGCCATGAGAAGTCATAAAGAGTCTCGCAAAGTAAACAAGCTGAGTGTGACTTGTATTTTGCTCGGCCGAACGATTATATATTCGAACTCAAAAACGCTCGGTCATTATGTGTAATGTATTTTTAGCATTTAACCGTTTTAAATCTATATGCGTCAAGATTTAACACATTTTTGACATATGACAGTCATTAATTAGAAAACGAAGCAAAATCGAAAAATAATCTATGGTAACATGGCGTCGCGATCTCGCTCACCGGCGTTTGACGATTATTTTTTTATAGAGTTGCTCAATTGGGTAAGACTGGGCTGAGAATACAGAGTTGAATCTTATCTCAAAAAAATATTAAAATTTAACCAGTTATTTATAGAGAGTTTAACCAAATGCATCTTGCTATGATTTACTGATGCCGTTAGCTAAAAAATCACGGCATTTTGTTTTTTCTATCTACCTAACCACGGTTTCAACGCTGATAGTGAAGGTTCCTTTACTGACACGTAACAGGCGACAACAATTATGATATTGTATAAGTCAGGGGTGGGGAACCGGAAAAGCTTAGCGGGCCACATTAATCGCATAATATTTTCAGCGGGCCGCATTTGCTTTTAAGATGTAAATTTCGCCTTAAAAATACACAATTTTACGTCACAACTTTACTAATCATTTAAGGTGAGTTATTTTTTTCCGTAAAATCAGAGACTTTTGCGTGGTTTTCATGTCACAAATATAGCAAGTAATTGAATGTGAAGCAGTTTTTAGATAATGTTTTCTATTCTACTGGTGTATCGTAAACGTAACAAAGTTCTGACGCAGGCCACATTCAACACTTCAGCGGGACGCAGGTTCCCCACTCCTTATAAGTGAATGCAGCTAGTTCTCGCGTGTTCGCTGGCTAGTAAAAAACAAATAAGAGTGAAAAAATTTGTCTCCTGCCTCGCATCGGCAAAAGCAAAAGAAAACATAACATGATTTTCCGACACTTATTCACAATATGGTTTAAAAATTATACTTTTATACTAAATTTTTTTGGGCTATATGAATAAAAATTCAACGACTATAAACAACTTACAAAAAATTCGATGTTTTTCTTCCATGTCAAAAGCTTGGCAGTGCTCTTTTTCTTCGCAAGAGTTAGGTTGAACTTTTGAGGCGTATTCGTCAAAAGATTCTTTCATCACAGTATCCTGGAAAAAATTAAAACTTCTTGATTTCCTGCGTCTCTAATGTGACGTACAGTGGCAACGACATCGCTATCGGCGCAAGAAGGTCAAGGGTTCGATTCCCGACCTGATTGAATCGGATAGTGCATTCAACGGCTCTTCACCGCAGCGGCATTTCTTCGGAGCTATGTATAACGAAGATAAGGGTGAAAACAAGCATAATGGAGATTAGGTTAGATTTTTAATCATGTGGAGATTTCGTCAAATAACTATTAACCTTGCACCTTATAAAGCATTAATGGTTTCTTTTGAGAATAGCGAAGACACTAGCATAATCCTTATTTATACGCTAAAACTGCATAGGTTCGAAGCAATATTCCACGAAGAGGATAAGCTAAGCTTTTCGGTGTGGCTGGTCTAATTATCTTAGTAATATCTGAGAGTGGGTGAATGGGAAAAAGTTTGGGCAACAATTTGTCTGTGTTTGAGCAATTAATCAAAACTAGCGAGAAGAGAATTTCAATATTTTTGCATTTCGCTGTTCTTTGACCTGATTTCAAGAGAGTTCGGTTAAGTTTCGAAACAAGATAAAGTTTCGTAAATGGCAGCAATTTATTTTCAAAATTTTGAAGTTAATTGTTAACAAGGTTAACAAATTTTGAAGTTACTTGTTATCAACGTTTCGCTTACGAAGGTTCGAAACTACAGTATCGTTTTGGTTACGGTTTTGAGCTTTGAGTATTTTTTTGCAGAAAACATGATGTTTATCCCTCTTATCAAAGTTGCTGTTCTAGAATAAGGGACTATTTTGATGCAAAAATTAGAATTAAAAAACAGCAAAATTTTCAAAAATATACTGTTATGTATAAAAATATATTTGTTCAAAATTTATAAGCTTTTTCGTAATTGAAAATTTGTGAACAAGTTTGCACACCACCGACGCATTTTAACTTATATAAGCAAACAAACATATTAATAAACAAGATCAAAGTTCAGCAATTTAGGTTATTTTCTGTTTAAAGCACATCGATTTTTGCTGCTCGTTCTAGTAAAAATCACAAGAGATTACAAGTATTTTGCTTGCTTTTACTGACATGAGTCTTAGAGAAGATACGTACCGCCAATCGTGTGAATCTCAAAATCAAATTTTCCTTATACTCGCGGTATTACGCCGAAGCGTGTAATGAGTGGCACTCCGCTGCTTAGCGCCTGGGTAACACAGCTCAAAAGAAAGGTTGCAGCGGCGGAGAGCAGTAATTGGCGACCCTGTGTCGATTTGAACGATTTGGGATTCGAACCCTAGACCTTCCACATAGTTAGCTGAGCCTTAACTGCAACGCCAAACGGCCGGTTTGGTGTACATCTCTACTAACACCAATAAGAACGTCTTAAGTACACAGCAGAAGGCAAACTGTTGGATGCTACGCACAAGAGACATTTAAAAATATCACTCTACTTCAAACCAAGGATAAAAACAATTTTGGTGTCATTTAACCGACAATTAAAACTATAGCAAACCATAGTGAAGTGTAACTAACGACTTCTCAAACTGTTTCACCTCCAATGGTAATCATCAGGATAGAAACTAAACAGTACATTATGCATTCACTATCCAAAAATACAATCTTATGTATCTGAAGAAAAATTGTCGCCTTCAGGGAAGAAAAACTAATCTATAGCCCAGTGAGAGTACATTAAAAATTCTCAAACAAAAACGTAAATTAAAATACATACCAGTTCTTCTGGTACAGTTTTCATATCTTTCATAAACTTGTTGAATTTTTTCCTCAGAGAAAAACCAAGAAGACAAATCAGCCCCATAAAAGCGACAGCTCCAAGTAATGGAATGAACACAACCATTGCTGATACAAATGAATTGGACATTTTCATTTTTTCAGCGTATACATGCGACATTGTATTGTATGTTTCTGCAAGGAAATTAAGTCTTTTATTTAGAATGCCATAAATTTGGGATGAAACAGTTTAAGGAAGAGAACACGTAGTGAAAGTAATTCTCGTAACAAGACTTTTCTTGTAAGTAGATTCAGCTGTCACCATCAACAGTCTATGCAAAGCCGCATAAAACTTTAACTACAATTCTTAAGTTAATTTGGCTGGTTGCAGTAAATTAGTACACCAATGCAACAACGGCGAAAGCATAAAAATGTACAATTCAATCACCTACCATATGTGCAAAATTTATTATCGTGCGAGAAATAGAAGAATAACAACTACTGAAAAGTGGTTTCATTTCTTAATTTTACCCGGATAAAATTTAAGGAATTTGCAGCCGCAGTTTCAACTGTGCAACAAAAGCACTATCCAAATGATTGCAAGCACGAATTAAAATTTTCCAATTTTAAAATGGCATTGTTCTAGTTAGAAATTCATTTATCAAAATTTTGAGATCAATAATGAAGTAATCGACGGAATCTATTTTTAACGAAGAACTTTGATTTGTTTTGTACACGAGATGCTTAGAAACCATTTTCGACTCTTTGTAGTGAAGAGACAACTTGTGAAGTTAATACCAGCGTCATCATTATGCTAAAAGCTTAGCACGTTAATCGTTAAAAATCGTGCTGAGGGCTAGCAAATGTTATGCATTACTTTCATCTCAACCGTTTGTAATTAAGCGCCAAAAAGTTAACTTTTGCAAACTGAAATTGCATTTTTTTACTTGCAATGCTCCAAGAACAGCGCGCAAAAATTCCATTTGATGACGTCATATGTGCACGCTTTCACGTTACGCTACAACCGGCAAAATTTCTTTACTCCTTTATTCTGCATTTCTCAGCTTCTCCGTAACATGTCTGCGATCTCTCCGAGTCAGTTAAAATCTCGAGTAACAGGTAGCATCTGGCACATAATTGCTGATGACATTCTAGATCACTGACTAAAAGTAATCGCAAACAAACAAATAAGTTTATTTTTAAGATATTGAACTGAAACCCAACAAAAATTGAAGGAGAAAGCGGAGTGAGCTTGCGCTCTTCGAATCATCAAAAGTGTCAACTGCGATTGACCCCAGCGGTGAATGGAACCCATCATGATGGATCTGTAACCTGCGCGAGTTGCCGTTAACCAATCTTTTTTCACACTAACTATTTGTTTTTTAAGACTTTCACTGTCACCACAAACAATTTGACGGTCCAAATCAGCCCAAAAAGTTTCTTGAAAACAATCTGAAGCGAGTCTAAACTCCAGCTTGCTTAAACAATAACTATAAACACTAAAAATACAGCTGGACTGAGTGGTTCACCGACTTTGCTTGACTCAAATGCGTGGTTCCATTGTTGTTCCCAAAACTTCCCACAATGTTTTAAAATTCAAATAATATTTTGTAGCACTTCCTAAAGGCTTAACGGAGCTACTGACTAAAATTCTAATTAAAAGTATGTGATTCACTGTAACATACTCGCATGCGTACTCACCACACGCGTCGCGTGTAAACAACAGCGTGTGGCTATGACTCTGTTTCGTTATCTTCAAATACAAGTGTTTAGACCAAGAAAATCTAATCAAAGAAACAAAAGTATAACCGGTACATCTACACTTTTTTTTTCGTTTTGAAAATTTAAGTACCCTTGCATAAAGTTTATTTTGAGACAATTTATCTCATGGTTTGCTAAACGAGACCACTTGACCTTTCTTTTCTATGTTAATCAGTAGGCTACTTTAGTGGTGAAATAACGTAGTGGTGTTTTGAACACCAGACTTATAAGCGAACGCATGCGCGTCCACAACCTCAGTCACCTTCTCACATACACGCACACTAACACCACGATAAGTAAGTTTACTCATTTTTGGGAAACGTGAGTGCACCGAGTTCGTGCCTCATCTACGCAACTGGGTATCCACACAGCAAGATACTGCTACACCTATGGTGTGTCACAAAGAAGACACGCACACGTAAAACTGAAGTGCTAATCGTACTTGCTAAATTATCTGTGAAAGCCCTTTTTCACAACGGTAAATAGAAAAATTAATAAATCGGCGCTGGGATCGCATTATTTAATATTTATTGCCAAAATAAAAATCTAAATTAAATTTATAATAATAGTACTTGTTCGTACGTTGACGTAAAACACGAGATATGGAGCCTATTTTCTCGATTTTCTTTGGAAACACAGCTTTTTGACATAGGTAATTGCTTGAAAAATGACCTAGCTTAAGCAGCGCAGCTCAGAAAATTAAATAATTTCACCCGGGTGAGGTGCTGACTCATTTGTTTAGCTCGCTTTCTCAAGCAATCTTTACTAAACCAATTAGTGATAAAACTTGATCTTACCGTTTTGGGGCATGCATTTCACATGCGTGCCTTGGGGCTTAAAGTCGTTGGTCCCATTTGGCCAAGGGGCTAAGCAGGTGAAGGTTTCATTATTGCGCCCGTGCAAGCTCCTCATCAAATTCATGGAAGAAATGTTAAACATCTCTGCTCCTTTGAAAGTTCTTATGGTGCAATTGACTTTTCGATCCGTGTTGTTATCAAACACAGAGCCATTAAAACCGGAAAACCCCCTCATATAGAAAACGCCTCGGTTGAAAACGACAGAATCCATGACGTCATCATTGTCTGCCAGAGATCCGCGAGCCATGACGTCAACTAATAAATTGCTTTGTATGAGTAGAAAATAAAAACAAAACAATAACAAAAACCAATAAAAAATAGATGCTAAGTGTGTTGTAAACTAACAATTCACAGCAATAATGGGGATAACATTTCGACGACATTTACCCGAGTGCTAAAAAGTGGAAAAATGTTGAATTAAATTGACGTAATCCTCCATCGAAGGAGAATGCTCGAAGAAAAAAATATAAAAATCATTAAAACTTCATTATACTCGCGGCATTATGCCAAAGCATGTAACAAGTGCATGGCGGACTTCCTTAATAGAAAAAGAATTTAAAGCGATAGTGGTTTTTCTGCATTGAAGTTAATTTGTAGCTGTTGCGACTCTGTTAAACCCAACTATAATACCTTTAACATAGATGGGCAAGTTAATGCAAAACGTTAGCTTCGTTATCCACTACTTCGTTAACACAGTTATATGCCTCTGTTAACGTTAATTCGTTAAATGCAGCTCCAATTAACGGAAGTTAATGTTCGTTAAATCGTTAATTTTGACTTGAAACGGCATTTCTTTAAAAAAAAAAGCTTAGAATTTTTATTATCAATGTTTGTGTAAGCATTTAAGCAATTTTCCCGCTCACAAGCGATATGTTTTGTTGTTTTTATCCAACTTTTTGACTTCATTGGTCGTATTTTGCTAATTTATCGATGTCAAACTTAACCAACAATAAAAGAAATAAGCGTTTACCAAAATTTAGCGGAAGTCATCAAGCACTAACGGAAGTTAATTTAGTCCGTTAATTTCAAAAAGAAATTTAATGAATTAACTAGTTAATGAAAAAGTTAGCTTCGTTATTAACGAATTAACGAAATTGTGCCCACCTCTAATCTTTAGATATTTAATCAATCAATTATTCGATAAAAGGTTCCTTGTGCACAGAGGATTACGTAGAAAAGAAGGGCGTAAAAACGATATCACATTAAAGCGCAGTTTTTTATGAGAATGTGAGCGAAGACAACTTTTAGGGTGTATTGGAGGCTCGAAGAGGGAGGGGGCGCATGAGATCCACCCTCTGCAATCCACTGCTTGTGGAAAAAGTTGTAGCACTACTACAATGTACAAAGCATTAGCACGAAACATGTTTCTTTCACTTCAATCTAATTGATATGAGAGCTCCTTTAATCTACAATATTAAATGCCATAATATCTTGCTATAATGTTGTGATCATGAAACAAACTACAGCATTTAGAATTTCTGCAGTAAAAGGATTACTACAGGCTGGTTAAATCAGTTGTTAACCTGTAAGTCTGGGCCTGGGGTTCCATTCCCAGACCAGTCAAATCGGCACAGTGTCGCCAACGGCTCGCCACTGTTGCAACGTTTCTTCGGAGCTGTGTTGCCCAGGCGCCAAGCCGCGGATATGGACCCCGGTTCTCGTTACACGCGTCGCAGCAATACCGCGGTTGCGATGAAGATTTGATTTGAAAGGAATGCTTGCAAGCACTTTGTAAGTAGTGTGAAACGTATCAATCAATATCAAAGCGATTTCTCACGAAAAAATCTCCAAACATTTTTAAATTACTTGCATGAAATTATAACCTTTTAAATCCATGCTGTAGCAAATGTTAAAGCACTGCAACTTCACTTAATGTAATTATCGTAATTAAACATTCATTCAATCATAACTTTGCCGTCATCAGGACTCTAAAAATATGTACACAGAAATACCTTAACACTCTTGAGCTCTCAAAAAACTATCAAGATAAATAACGATGTTTGTAAACATTTCATGAGTATACATCTTAAAAATCGCAATGCATCAATTAAAAAAATACTCACTTTTATTCATGACAAACACACAGACTTGATATGGCATTGGTTTTGTGTCAAAATACCAAACTCCAGTTTCTGTTGAATTTCTTTGCAGTTCAGAGGTATGATTACCAGGTTTTAGATCACCAGTTACACTGTCATAAACAGCGCACTCACAATTATAACGTTCTCGCCATGTTGTGTTGGCGTGAACACAAATATGAAAATAACGTCTACTTTGTCTCCTTCGTGCTGGGACACCATTGTTACTGCCACCTGCAAAGCAATGCCAAATAGTTCTGGTGTGCATGGTACAGCAAAAACGATTTTTTATTTGTTAAGTGATATGCCGACAATAAATTACGCAAATGACAAGATAAGTTTTTTTGAAAAATTTTTTACAGCCGTAGAGACTTAAAATAAAACTTTAAGCATTTTTTCCGTAAACTTTCCTGATTCCAGGGACTTGAATTTTCATTTTTAGGAAACCAATTCGCATACAAAAAACGCATAAAAAATTTCTGCTTCAAATGATTTCAATTCAACTACCGGTACAACAATACTTCCACACCAAAGTGGGTGCTTCCCTGTAGAAAACTTGAAACTTTACCGTGAGTGAAATAGCTTTCACTACAGCCGTAGTAAAGCCAAACAAAATATTTTAAAGAGAAAGACGAAGGCGATGACAGCAAATTTTTAAAGTTATTAAGCGACACCGTTGTCTGTGGTCAAAAATACGACAATTAAATATATCAAAAAGTATTTGATTCAAATGCATTAAATCTGCGAAAATGTGAAGAGGCAAATATTAGCGATGTTACTTCTTCAAAACAGACCTAAAAAACCGGAGGGTCAGCAAAAATGTTTTAAATGGAGGGGAAGCGTGTGAAAGACTTTCCCATATTAAAATTCGATTTTTCAGTAGAAACAAAGCGATAAACTTCTAACGAGTATCGAAGTGGAGCGGAAGCCTAAAGGAGGGCGGGCATATGGGACCTCCCCCTCCCTCATCTACCTTCTTCCAGGATCAAACTCATAAACCAATATTACAGATCATCAGATTTCTAGATTCATGTGTCTCCAGATCAAAAACAATGCTAAGTTTAAGCGTAACAAAATCAATTTTAAGGTGCGATCACACTAACTGAGACACTGTGCACGTTTATCTTATTATGACATGACTTTGTGCGGATGTAATGTCATAATAAGATACAATGTCTTAAAGGTCTCAGCGTCTCAGTTAGTGTGATCGCAGCATAAGAGACGTAGTTGCACATAGTCAACACTTACATGTTTTCATGGATACCATGTGGAATACTTTTGCAACCGTCCAACGGTTATAACCAACACTTATGAAAGTAAGTCCTTGCGCACAATCACGAATTCTACATCCTCCCTTCGATAAAGGGATCCCACAACATCCATTTAACGGTCTTCCCCTAATAATATAAGTTAACCCAAGTGTAGTACTACAGATTTTTCACATACCATACTGGCAGTTGATTCAGACAAAGCCTACAGGTAAAATGCTTTACACTGGTAAACACTTTTCTTTTCGTAGATTATAAAAAAATAGAAAAAACAAGAAAAAATTTGCAAAACTAAAAGCAAAACGCAACCCAAACCTTGATATTGTTACAAATATGGCATCTATGTCGCTTTTCTGTGTCAGGAAGATAAAACAAAAACTGTCTTGTTATCTGTCCTTCTCCAGTTATTTGCTCCTTCAGAGTCATCAAAGCAGAGATTTAACTAACCAATAAAATGGCAACAAGGCCGCAAGAAAAAAACTTCAAAAATGTGCTCGAAATGTTTAAAAATAAACATACATTTGTGTATCTCTGTTCCAAATACTGAATGAAACAGTTATGTTATTAGGATTCGCCACTTCGTAGTCGTCGTAGTTCCATGATAAATAATTTGTTCCATTGTCGTTGAATTGTATACTGCCTTGGTGAACATAGTCGCTTAGAAGTTGCCCTGCAAAAACAAATTTTCAAAAAACCAGCATCTTTTATGCTAAGTTATTCGATAATTTGTGGATCTTATTTTAATGATGGATTCCCTTCTTGTCGATATTGTTCATGAGTGGGAGGCAAAAGCGCATCCACGAGAAAATTTAGGGGGGGAGGGCAAAATTATACAAAGGAAAACACTTTAAACAAATGATCTATTTGGGTTGGGGCGTTTGATAAACACTGACCTACCGGTATTTCAAATTACACTTTATCAAAAGAAGGTGGGGCGCAGTGCTTTCCTCGGCTACGCCATTACCTGGAGTTTTAATGCAATGTTAAAACAAACGCAAAAGCAGACAACCCAGTTATATGACGTATGAAACATCGATCAACATCAGAAGAATCTATACGGCTCACTGGGCGTGGGCGACATCGAACATCAATGCGAAAGTGTTTACGCTGAAGAGCTGCACTTCATGGAGCAGTTTTTGCAATTTATCGTATTCTGAAATCTGAAATCGAAGTACTTCAGTCTTTCCGTTATTGCTGGCACATAAGTGACATGAAAAGCGAGTAGGTGCCGATTACTTTTTCATTAAAAGTCCAGCAATTGATAACTGCAAGCAACCATTCAGCTGTCTTGTGTTAAAATCGATCAATTACGCACATTTTCACAATTGGGCACGAACCTACCTTGTTTGTGAGATTCGCTTGTAGCAGCTATAACGCAAATGCTACACGATTGGGTATTTCGTTCATTTGTATCATTGACTAGTCGACTGCATTCAGCATTTTCTGCCATCATAATCTTTTCCCCCAAAACTGCAGATATTGTGCAAAATATAATCCAACTTTCCAGTAAATATAGTACAAGAGACGATGAAGCCATTTTTGCGATGTATAGTTATTGGGTAATTTGTTTCTGTCATCAGACTTCCAAACCCCAAATGGGGGAAACTTTTATCGGACTAAACCAATAATTATTGCTTTTTGGTAATCAATATTAGAAAGCGGAAAACCTGTAAAGGATAATACACTGGTTAAGCCGCAGAGCATTGAAGTATTCATCGGGAATCGAAATAACAATGCAAAAATATGACTGCTTGTAGGTCACTAATAAAGATGATACGTTTCAGTTACCACTATTGCAAGTGAAGTAGATTCCTAGGTGAAGCCCCAAGCTCCTCCGATTTACTTTAGAAGTCTTTGTCGCTCATGTTTCTCCACGTACTCGAGCTTTTCTACGGGAGGGTTCGTTCGCTCCCCACTCACAAAATTTCTGCTTGCGGCTGTGATTCCAGCACAGATATATTCGAAAATGAGCAAATAGCATCAGGTCGGAAAGCGAAAGAGTATTCTTGCTTTTTACGCATGAGGTTTTGACAATGACAAAGGAAATTTGAAAATGTCAATGCAATTTGGTAGAGTTGGCTCACAAAAATATTTGTCGTTTATGACGCGACGTAAATCACGCAAAGGTACCGAAAGAATAGCACAATTAATTAATCATAGAAAATAATGCTGTTTATCACAAAACTTAAGTATTAATTTTGATTCGCGAAATGACCTATGCAGTTTTCGATGGTATGCAAAGCAAACTATGATGCAACACAGCCATTAGCATAATTAGATGGGCATTGTACGTGCCATGCCCCCCCCACCTTTTGACTTTGTCCTTCAGCAAAACAAGAACAAATGGTGCTACGTGACTGAATTATGCCAGAATCTTTTCAGAGCTTTTGTAAATTATGCCTCCCCCTTTTAAAATTTCTCGCTACGCCGCTGAGCATAGCTGAAACGATTTTTGACGCCATCGTCTACTTGATAGATACGTCATCAACAAAGGAAGCTAAAACAAACTACAAGATGAACAATAGTAGCCTTAAATTCATGTTAATCAAATTTCATTATGTTATAGTGCATACAGTTTCCGGTTTACAAAAAATTGGTGAATACATAGCTTGATATAAGCTGACTTCGAGGGCTTAAAGAATTCTGTATTTGGGTGCTCAATTTCACAGTATGTGTTCATTGTTGTTTTTGCATATTTATACTCTTTTGACCAGCAGTGGCGCAACCAGAGGGGAAGGGGGCACTAGCCCCACTTCGTTAATTGGGTCTAATCTGCAAGAAATATGCTAAATGCTTTCTGATAAAATACCGCAATCTTTGGCCTGTGGTAAGTTGCCCCTTCCCCAAAATATTCCGCTTGTCATGCCCCTGCCCATTACGCTGTCTTTAAACAACGTTCAAAGTTACAGTTTTGAATTTCTGTCTGGTGAACTAGAGAAAACTACGGTGGACTATTGCAAATATAACACTAACACACAATCCTGAAGAGTAGAGATGTTAACATTGGAGTAGCTGAATTACTGCTTTTCGAAGCGTCGTTGATTTACTTCTATGTTTCAATGCATTTCTGTGACTTACGATTAAAAATACTAGGCCTATTACTGACAGGTTTATATGCTTCATTCCATATTATTCTGTGTAATTCTATTTCGCTTCCATTTTGTTAAAAGCGTACTGTAACTCACTTCCTCCAACAAGCTAGTTTACTTAGCACTATCTCTGCTGGTCAGTATTTTAAATGTTTTTTTCCCATCTCTTTACATGAGAGGTATCTGGATTGTTACGTAGTGCGTCGTGACTAAGTGTGACTAAAAACAGTGTTGCTAATTTGACTGTCTTTGATAGCTTCTATTCTGCGTGATAGACCGCTTGATCGACGGGCTAGTGGGCTGCTATAGCCTGCTAATACAACTGGACATAAAACACATAACGCACTAAAGTCGTGCTCTGAGAAGAATTAAAATTAAGATTTTTTAAGCTCTCGTATAGTACAGTATACTTACTGAACGAATAGAGAGAAGCATTTACATTTCCTGTCTATGTAATGATGACGAATTCTTACATGCATATTAGTTAAAATCTAATAAAAAACGTTATACAAACAATAGACAACGGTGAAAAATTACAGACAAAAATAAAAAACAGACAACGGACTATCTATGAGCTATTGCATATCTGCAATAACTTAGTAAAAACTTTGAATTCAGAAACTTTTTAGAGGGAATGAGAATACAAAAAAAATCTTGCAGTTTTTGTGCGTTTAAAAGAATCGCTGTTCCGATTTATTAATAATATGTAGTAAAGATTTAAAGGGCAGCATCATTCCTTCAGCGCCCATGGATCTACCAATCGTGTTAAAATTTCTAAATTTTTGACAGTTTATATTTGCTACAATACCTGTATCAAAGTTGGATGAAACACGTAAGCGTTGCCTGCGCTCGCGAGATCTTAGTGTGATTCCGCATATCCTGCATCGAAAAAAATGTGTTATGGTAATGGTCAGCGTCGAAATTTCACACAAACTTGCAGACCTAATTCGATATATTTTGGATTAGCCAGTGGGGGAGGTATCGGGCTGCTGCCTCTCCACTTTTGACATATGAAGATCTTTTTTAGAGATAGATAACTGAAGTCGAATAAAAATGGGTCTATCTTAATCTAAATCAGGCCTCGCCATCACCTAGATTTTTCGCTGGCTTCTGTTACCAGCAATAACTTATCTGAGGACTCTGCACAGCGCGTGATTTGCTCACGATTAGTAAATCATTGCCCCTACAAGTTTCGTTGAACTTGGCTGAACTTTCAAAGCACAAAAAAAATGAAGTGAGTAGTACGAGGCGACAGTACGATTTTTAATACACAAATTAATATAGCGATTATTTTAATACGTATTGTTTTTTAATCTTTATTAACGGGCTCAATCCTTGCAAACCCAGCCCTACATCAAAAATTTAAGACTTAAAATTGATCTAACGAAATGATCTTTCATTTGTGTAAATGTTTTCCAATCAATCCTGATTGATATTGTAAATACGCCGACATTTAACAATGAACTGCTCAATGCTCATTGCTCAACATGGGTGATTAGATGCTGCAAGCACTCATTGCTCTTTTGTAGGAAAAACTGCGTGTAAGAATCAAATCTAACAACAACAAGTTTATTTTGGTCTCATGTAAAAATCAAGCGCAAAACGTCGCGATCAATACAGGAAGCAGGGAGGCTGCAAATGGACCTTTCGGTCATCAAGTCAACCATTCACCCTTGTGGATATTATTGTGCCTAGTGGATAATGACCTTAGTGGATAATCAAACTTGCATGCACAGTGGATAATATGTGTTACGGAGTCGTTTTAGTGTTTGCGTAGAATCGTTATCCTTCGAACAGAATCAAAATCGAGTTCAAATCTTTATTACACTCGCAGCATTACCCCGAAGCGTGTTTCGAGAGGCGGGACCCATCTCCGCTGCTTAGTGCTTAGCCCTGGGCAACACAGCTCCGAAGAAATGTCGCAACGGTGCGAGCCGTTGGCGCGACACTGTGCCCGATTTGACCGATCCGAGAATCGTACCCCAAACCTCCCGTGCCGGTAGAAATTTCTTTAACCTCTACGCCATCCCGCATGTTTGAAGTAAGCGTGTAATACTGGGCAAAAGTTTTCTTGGCACTTTAGAAGTACAACTGTAATGATTTAAGCGATAGGACTGAACACAAAATACTGTATATGAAAACGCTCAGTTGATTTGCATCTTTCAAAATGTGGTCTAGGCCTATATCAGTGGCGTAGCGAGAAATTTTAAAAGGAAAGGGAGCATACACCGCAAAAAGCATTAAAAGTTTGATATATTTCAGTGACTTGGAAACATTTGTCCTTTTTTTACTAAAACGTGAAGTCAAAAAGGGGGGGATATGTTACAACGTCCCCCCCGCATACGCCCCTGGTGAATATTAAGCTAAAAACGAAATAGGTAACGTAAACTGCGTGCAAAGTTCTAAACAACTTAAAAATAATAAGACGCGAGTAAATCTCAATGATGTCACAAATACTTGAAGTCGAATTTACCGACTATGGTAGACAGTCTTGACTCGTAGAATTGAGAAATTTTCGAATGGAACACACCGAACTGAACTCGTTACGCCGCAGAGGCCAACTCAGTTCGACACAATTCGGTAATATATAGCGCTCTTGCACACGTGTTTCAAGTCAGAGAACTTCAAAACTCGTCCTTTTCAGTGGCTTTTCGATCATTGTTTTTTTGAAGGGTTTCTCGTCTCGAACTATTTTTGAATTCTTGATGATTGTAGTAGTCTAAATGCAGTAAAAATAGATCTAGTTGATTTTGGAGGGTGCACTATTTTTATTTCCACCTTGAGTGGCCTGTTTGTTTTGTTTTATTTAGTTATTTTGATGCTTTCTGACCTATTTTTGACCGTTTGTATAATCGCCATGTCTTTAACGACCGTCTTCTGTTTTTGCCAAATTATATCAATATTGTTTTTTATCATTTAAATTTCAAAGCATTGCTGGTTTGCAAACGAGCCATTTTTCAAAATATGTCTACCACGTTTGACTAATTAGATAAAAATTTAATTTTGAAAAAGAGTAAACAGAACAAATGACTATTTTTACAGAAGATTTGGCAGCAATAAACACGACAATGAGCCATGAAAAGCAAACTTTTGGCATAAAAAAACGGTAGTAAATATTTTGTCTTTGTTTTTTCAAAGCTAATATCATGAAGATTGAAGACGATAAACTGCCATAAAGTTGACCTTGAAGATGTTAAATGTGAGATTTTCCTCAGTTCTTTCAGCAACTAACCGACTATGACAAGTGTGTACAGCAAGTTACCATGGCTGAGTGTGTACAGCAAGTTACCATGGCTGAGTGTGTGCGATCAATTCAAAAAGTAAAGACGCTCAAAAAAGTGCTTCTTGATTTTCTTTACAGGCCGGTTGGCGAACTGGCTAACCACATCGCTATCAGTGTGCCAGGATTTGAGTTTGATTCCCGGGCCGGTCAAATCGGACACAAGTTCGCCTTCGGCGCGTCATCTCTGTGACTTTCCTTCGGAGCTGTGTTGCCCGGGCGCTAAGCCACGGAGATGGACCCCGCAACTCGTTACACGCTTCGGCGTAATTCCGCGAATATGATGACGATTTGATTGTTTTTGATTTAATTTCTTTCCCCGTGACAAAACCATCGGACCAAGGCAGAAGAGTTGCAAACCTTTTGAGACGGGTTTGATTCAAGGTTGGAGCAAATTGCTTTAGAAATTTGTGGGTGTGCGATGACAAGCTCATTTATGTGCATGTTGAAGTCATTAAAAATAACCCCACGTATTCCGTGGTTGAGACCGACCGGTTAGGTCAGATGTTAAGACGTTGATATTGGTGCTGGAGGTGTGGGGTTCAAATTCCAGGTCGGTAAAATTGGACACAGTGCCGCCAACTGCTCGCTACCGTTTCTTCAAAGTTGTGTTGCTTAGGCGTTAAGCTGCGGAGATGGGGCCCGCCATTCTTTACACCAGGGGTGGCCAACCTATGGCGCATGCGCCAAACTTGGCGCATTGCATGATTAAAGGTGGCGCACTGCATCTTTAAGATGAAAATAAATGAAGTTTAAATACTGATACTAAAGGCCTGTTGTCACAATATTACGCCTAGCTTTACTAGTTAATCGTACTTATTACTTGATATAACTAAGACAGAATGCGTTTTCTCCTACTTTCAGGAAGGCTGTAGTTTTTACTAGAAGTATGACGTCACAATGTTCCCTGTTTCATAATCAATCGTAATCTGTTGATCGAAAAGTGCTCGAATTTTTCCATGGATACGAGAATTTTCGTTGAGTTAACTTTGTATATGCGGCTGTCATTGAAATTTTTTCATTCAGTGTTTAATTTAGTGATTCCGGTAACTCTCTAAATGAGTGGTTTTCTGTGGATTTATGTATTTGCAACACGAAATGGACATTAGGTGAGGGGATACAAGAGATTAATGGCGCATCCGAAACATTATGTGTAAAACGTGGCGCATGGTATGTGAAAGGTTGGCCACCCCTGCTTTACACGATTCGGCGCACTACCGTGAGTATAATAAAATTTGATTCCGTTGTTGAGAAAACTCCTATAAAGAGTGGTGGTAAGTATTTCGTTGCATAGCCTCTAAACATTTTCTCTACATTGCGTTGCTCTGTAATTTTGTCCTTTTTTTTAATTTCACTATTCCTATTATTGGGAACGTGCAAAGTCGCGACGATTTAATTAAATGATTGTATAACAGTTAGCGACGTTAACTTTTATCGAAGGATGTGTCTAAGATTTTGGCTCAGTTTCTTTGTTGACGTGACATTAATTTTTATGACGCAATTAATAAAAACAAAACATGAATTTTATGAATCAGTTAGCGATTCGGTGTAGATTATTCGTCAAAAAATACATTAAATGACAAAACTAAAAAAATAAAAAAATAAAAAAAATGTTACCGGTACTAAAAGATAAGTTAAACAACCGTCTATTTAGGAAACATTGCTCAACTGAACCTTTTTTTGTATATTGATTTTCCTGTCACGAGAAAGCGATCAAAGCGCTATAACGCGGTCGTCTGGGTTACCGGCCGTCTGTCTACCACACCAAAATGGGGATTCCCGCTAAATACCTGACACGACGACACTACAAGCGCACTTGGCGGTTTGTTTTCTGCACTGTTTTTTTAATGCTTAGGGTCAACCAGGAAAGCGATGCCAACTTTATAAAACGAATACCAACTTTAAAGTCATTAGTTTGATCCGACTCGGAATCGAGCCCGAATTTACGGCTCCAGAGACAGACGCTCTCTTCCAACTCAGCCATCTGAGCTACAAAAAATACAAACATTTTTAAACATTTTTTGAACTCCAACCACAAAAAATTTAATAACTTGAGCTACAGTACAACAAACAAAATATTTTTTAAATGCAAACTCGAATCACCCAACTAGCCTACCCGCTTGCAGCAAAGTCATGGCCGCGGCACGATTAAAACGTTTGCTTTTGAGACAAAGAATGCTTTTTGTGGTGATGCTTTCAGCACAGATCTTTAATCTATTTTTTATTTTTAATTTTTTTTTTTGTTAAGCCTCATAATAGCAGCTTAAGTTTTTGTATTAGTGAAGCACGGGCGTCAAGGAACATGACTTTATTGAGTATCGAACCCGCGAAACCAGTTTTGCAGCTCAATGCATCAACCACTCGGCCAACTTCATGCGCAAGATCTTTAATCTTTTTTTTTTTTAAGCCACTTAATTGCAGCTTCTGATTTTTGTGGTAGTGAGTAGTGAAGTACATGCATCATGGAGATAACCTAGTTGAGCATCGAACCCGCGAAGCCAGCTTCGGAGCCAAATGCACCAACCACTCGGCCCAATCCATGTGCTCAAGATCTTTAATCTAATCTAACTAATTCTTTCTCCGATCAACCAGAACTCACCACCAACAATCAAAATGAAATATTTTATCCAGAGCAGGCGCCAGAGCAGTGGACTTAGGGGGGCCAAGCATTTATCAAGGGGGGCCAAAGTTTGAAATTAAGCACAAAAGCCGCTGTTTTCAAAAAAGTAAGCTTGTTAATTGGGGAGCCAAGCATGTCGATTGGAGGGGCAGGCCTCCCTTTATCGCAGGCCCTGATTTTATCTCTTCACTCGCGTAATTCTTCGTACCATCGACAAACATGCACCCCTAAAACCATTGTCAAGAAGAAAGAAAATACTATTCAGCAAACCTTGGATTACTATAAGGTATTTTAACCTCCATTAAGAAACGAAGAACCATGTCAAATCCCACTTTTTAAAAGGTGACTCTGAAAAAAAATCTTTTTTTTTGGTAAAGTATACTAGTATACTAGCGCAAAACTTCATTTTTACGTCATCACGATGTGACGTCACTGAAACCCCCATTGAAAAGTCCTGCGTATGCCACTGACGTTGCATACTCTTGAAGAGGCATTGCCAACAGCTCGCTTGCTTGCAAGCTTTTTTTCTGTTTGCAGCCGCAAGCTGCAGCACAATCGAATATTGCAGCTGGCGTAATTGAGATGGTGACGTGAATCTATATGGGTCAATCTAGCCGGCAAAAAAGCTTTTAGCACTGACGATTTCTGTGCTTATTTCGTCTTCATCGAAATAGTGAAACTCAGGCTTCAAAATTACGCCTTGCTTGAGTTTTATAGTTCTAGCCAACATCCCCGGGTGTAGTGAAGTAGGAACGCATACAAACTACGTTTCGCACTAGTTTTGCAAAACGTTCTATATTTCAAACAAAAGTAGCAATAAACGTAGACCGGGTGAGAAAATTTTTCGTAAACTTGTGCATTTATGGATCTATTGATTTATCATTCAGGCTAAAGCGAAAACCTCCCCAAAATTTTGCAGTTAAAAGCGCCCACTTTGGGGAGGTTTTCGCTTTAAAATAGAGCGTTACCAGTTGTAACACTACTTTTTTAAACTTTACACCCTTGGCTATCTCAGAAGCAACGACCTCGCAGAGCTTCATACGAAGCCGCACCGTATAGGTCAGGATACATATCACTGTTGTTTTATACGGAAGTGAAGTCTCAAGGGAATATCTTTTATGGATGCGTTTTTTGGGGTTGCAAAAGAAGCTGCTTCAGTTCTTTCAAACAAAAAATTACAAAATTCAGAAAATTTTAATCTTTTTAGAACACATAAACTTCATTCTTTGCTTTTCCTATTTAACAGATATTTTGGGAGTAAATTAATGAATCACTGTAATTGTTATCTCCAGGGGCCTGGGAGCAACATCGCTGATTTTGCAATCTAATTGACTACGTCAGGGGTGGGCAAAGTGCAACTCGCAAGTCACATGCGGCTTCTGATCCTCAAGATGTGACTCTTCAGCTCTTTGTGAGGAACACCGAAGACCTTTTCATGTTTTGCAATCGCACTCACACCCGATTTCCAGCTCTGTTGTGTGGTTGAAGACGTTTTTGCTCTTTCATCTCCCATTTGCATCTTCTGTGTGGTTGAAGATCTTTTTTTTGCTCTTTTACTCACCGATGGCAGCGCTTCTGTTGTTCTACTTTTCTGCAAGTGGCTCTTTCAATAAAAATTTTGCCCACCCTTAAACTACCTTCATCCAAAAACTAGATTCACAATAATGACTCGCACATAGTGAGATTTCTTCGAAGTGCAAAGCTGTGTTGCCCAGAAGCTAAGCAGTATGTTACTTGCTAAGTGCTTCAGGGTAATACCGCGAGTATAATCAACATTGGATTTAATCACGTATTCGTTTCTGTACGTAAAGTAAACCTTTCAGCACAGCTCTTAGATGTTGTTATGGTCAAAAAGTATTCATCTAAGTAGGTGGTATGCAGCAACAGAAAAAGTCCAAAAGTGGTACGCAGAAAGCGAAAGGTTGGGAACCCAACCCCTGACTTTAGACAATTTTCAGGAAATACGCCGTGGTTAAAACAAAAATTGGTGAACAAATGAAGAAAGGGAGTAATTAGTAGCGGTAGAGGCAGATCTTAGGAAGAAGGGAGAAATGTTATCGTAGCCTACTGCTTTGTACAAGCTAAAAGAATGTGTGGCTCGTTATATTTCAGTGTAGGACTTATTCTTTTAGCTTGTACAAAGCAGTAGGCTACGATAACATTTCTCCCTTCTTCCTAAGATCTGCCTCTACCGCTACTAATTACTCCCTTTCTTCATTTGTTCACCAATTTTTGTTTTAACCACGGCGTATTTCCTGAAAATTGTGTAGCTGCCAAAATAGTGCCCATCTTTAAAAAAGGCAACCGCGAAGGTCCCTCATACTATCGTCCTATATCTCTTCTTACTTGCTTTTCTAAAGTCATGGAAAAACTTATTTACAAACGTTTTAATCAAATGTCTTTTCTGATTAAACACAAGGTAATACAAAAACATCAATACGGATTTCAAAGCAATGTTTCAAACAATCATGCTCTTATTCGTACCGGCCATTAGCTCAGTTGCTAAGCGCACGTTCTCGGTGCGGGAGGTGTGAGGTTCGATACCCGGACCGGTCAAATCGGCACAGTGTCGCCAACGGCTCGCCACCGCTGCGACGTTTCTTCGGAGCTGTGTAGCCCAGGCGCTAAGCCGCGGAGATGGGCCCCGCCACTCGTTACACGCTTCGGTGTAATACGGCGAGTGTAATAAAGATTTGATTTGATTTGATACTCTTATTCATGTTGTTTCTGATTGTTTTGACAACATTAACAACAACCAATATACGGGCCTCATTCTTTTGGATCTTACCAAAGCTTTCGATACAGTAAACCACGAAATTCTTCTCTACAAGCTTGAACGCTATGGCATCCGAAGGCAAGCAAATGATTTATTACGTGCTTTTCTGAAAAGACGTCAATATGTCTCTATCAATCATAATGATTCCCCCTTGCTACATAACAATATTCGAGTACCGCAGAAGGGATCGCTGTCCGGGGGCCCGGGGTTCAAACTTGTCAGGCTTAGAACGCAAAATTCATCAGCTCAAACTACGGCCTGCGGACGCGATGATGTTTTTTTTGATTTCGGGCCGCAATTCAAACATCTGCGGACGCTATGACCTTATTTTGCTCATCACTAGATGTTGAGCCAAAACTTGAACATCTGCGGAGGCTGTGAACCATTTTTTGCTCATCACTTGATTTTGGGCCGAAATTCAAAGATCTGCGGACGCTATGACCTTTTTTTTGCTCATCACGTGATTTTGTAGCACCACTGACCAAAGGGCCCAAACGAAATTTTTGCCCCGGGGCCCGAAATTTCTCTCGGCGCCCCTGATCATACATAGATTGATTGGCAATCCAAAGCAGAATGTAATGTACTGCGCTTCAGCAATATTTTTGTTGTTGTTTATTTCTACGCATAACTTACTCAGACGTAGGCAAAGGATGGTAGAAAAACGAAGGCGCAACAAAATACTTAACCGTTGAAGCATGCAGATTGCAGACCCATAACCACTATCAGTGATGGGCACGATAAACCCTGCTGCAGTAAAGCGATAACAATAACCGATAATTTCAAAAAATCTTAAGCGATACCGATAATAATAAATCTCAATTTTTTTAAGCGATATCGGTAATTGATAAATTATCGCCGATAATTTTTTTCAACAAATGTTGCGGTAAATTTTCAATTTGCGTGACAATGTTTTTTGGGAGTCAAATTGCAAAAATGTTTTGCTATATTTTTCAAAAAAAAGAGAACAGGCCGCGGACTCTGCTTTGGCTTTCAAAGCAAAGAGAAATTTCTTTAAATTGCAACAAGATTTTAGAAACACCGTGTATTTTTCCAGCTGTTGCATCGAATGTAATTGTATTTAGTTGCATATTATTTATCCTCCTAGTCCTATCACGAGAAAGCGATCAATGCGCTGTACGAGCTCGCTTAGGATAATAATTTTGCAAAGCAGTCAGAATTAGGATCAAAAATTTAAATGAAATTTGCCTGAAAATTATTCGAAAAGCCCTAAAACAACCTTTCGCAGTATGCAAATTTTCCAAATTTTGCCGGGGGAGCATGCCCCCGGACCCCTCTAAAGCTTTTCTTGTTTCTCAATCAGCTTCAAATTTGTTGTCCCAAAAAAATACGTCTGAAAAACTGTGGAAATTATGCCCTCCCCTTTTTTTAAATTTTTACTGATCTTAGGGTAAGCTAGCTACCGTAATTCTGATTTGATGTTTTGCTGTTATTTGCCCCTAAGTTTTTGTTAAAATTGGAGAAAATTTAACTGTGACATCATAATTGAGCTCTAAGAGCTTTGTATACTCGAGGTACCACAAAATCTAGCAGTTTTTGCGATTTTGTTCACTTTTGTCACAAAGTTGCAATAGTCAGAACGTTGGTTTGATGAAAATTTAGGAATAAAAAAAATTTCAGTAAGAAGTGCAATAGCCTACTTTGGGAATGCAGATTAAACTGGACCTATACGGAAACCTAATGCGTCTGTCGTCTTATTCACGTTTTCGTGTAGCTCTGCAAAAATCACAAGTTACGACGTCATTTCGCCCCCAATATTTTTTCCTGGCGGCGCCACTGCTATGCATACCGCGGTACAAAACCAACCGTCTGCAGAAATGCATGAAGTATCAAGGCTCAAAAATACAGTATGGAACGATATTCCCATAGAAATTCAAAATTCCACAACCAAACAATGTATAGTCAAGTTCAGAAAACATTTGCTCCAACATACTACTCAACCTCGCCAATCTGCATCCCCTCCCCCCAAAAAAAAATATCAAAAATCCTCACAAAAAATCTTCATTTCCTCACCAACCCACGGCAATGAAAATCATTCATCCATCACTGATGGACCAAAGGTTGGCTGCTAACTAGTTGACCGAAAGGTCTGCTCGCCGTCTCCCTACGGCCTTTACACTTAAGTTTAGTTGATTTGATATTACAGTTGTATGTTTCCTGTTTTATTCCGCAAATAAAGATTTAATAAATGAATTGTATTGGTGCCACCAAAATGACCACAACTTCAGAAGCGCTCGCTCTATCTACCTGGCCGTCTGATCATAAGCAGCCTAAGTACAAGTTCTCGCAGTCCAGTTCCTGTATGGTTAAAAAACAAAAACCATAGTGAGGAACCGAAACCATCCAAAATCGAAAACGTGAATAGGGAAACAATTGGCTATGCTGGAACACGCATTCAACCTTCTATTGTAGATAATTTTTTTTAACACATTGACTGCTATACGTCAGTCTTCTATCCCCGACATTATGTGTAGCTGCTGCGGTAACGTCAGTCATAAACGCCTGACATAAAAAATTTCATTCCAAATCGCGTCAGTTACAAATGGCTGACACTACGCGCATTTTCAAGGGTCTTTGAAGCGTGGCCTCTTGCGAACAGTCTAGTATTGTTGGTTTTAAAGAACCAGCAAAATTTAAAATTTCGTGTACTTTCTTAAATCAAGACTTTTTTTATAGAGAAAATCATTTTTTCGCTATTTTTTCTCCATTAGACAATAGGGTGCTTTCCTTCTTTTTTCGGCTTTTCCCTATTCGAGGTCGCCACAGCGCAAAAGTCTTCTCCATACGACTCGGTCAACTTCGTCTCTTTTTCTTGCTCCAACCATCTCCATGTCTTCTCTCACCAAATCTATCTATCTTCTCTTTGGCCTTCCTCTCTTTCTTTTACCAGGTATTGCCATCTCTATCATTCTTTTCCCAACGTAACATTTTTCTCCCCTTTTCACATGTCCATACCAACGTGACCTTGTGCCCCGAAGTCTGTCTCCCAGCTTTGCAATTTTTTTCGTCCCTCTCACGTACGGCACTCGTTCTTTGGCGAGTCCTTTCTGGTAACACCCAATGCCCATCTCACCATTTTAATTCTTAAATATGACATGTGATCTGTGGTTTGCAAAAAACAAAGAAAAAATTAAACGGTAATTCTAATCGCAATTGACAATTTGGGGCATTTTGAGAGTGTATTTTTATATTAAATTATTATTATTGTTTTTTTTGTTTTGTTTTTTCGCTTTCTCTTTTATTCTACTCATTTCTCATACTAATAGCCAAAACAAATTGGATACTTGCTTTCTATAGGGGGGCAATTGAGAATTGACTAGAAGACCGTATCGTCAATCGTCATTTCATTGTCTCCCAGTCATGGTGTATCATTTAATGCATGTACGTGTTGCATTTTGTATACCAGGAAAATAGATAATCTTAATTGATTGATTGATTCCATTTCACTATAGGTTGCTTCCATCTAACTAAAATGAAGACAACAGGTTAAAACTTTGGCATGGTTAAAATTGAACACCATGAGTTGATGTTTGCCCATGCCGCACGGCTTAACTAACAATCAGTGTACAATACCTGAATCAATGATAACGAATTTCTGCTAGTCGCTGCATCGATTAACTATCTGTATATTGATGACCTAATTGGGCTTTTTTGTAATGTAAAAATTAAAAAACGATTTTCATGAGGTACGACGTCAGTTATAATTCATTGACGAAAGTTTTCGTTGTGGCCACGTCAGTAACATTTGACTGACAATAAAAAATTCAAAAAATACGTCTCCAAATACTGGCTAGTAGGGTCAAAACATGATTTTGAGCCAACACTAAGCCAAACTAACATTTTTTCTGAGTTGGCCCCAGGGGTAAATTTTCGAAAACATGCTTGGCAGTCAATGTGTTAAGCCACTTGCTTGCAGCTTACGTTTTTAGATTACTGAGCCACCGGCGCTTGGTGTATCGGTTAAGAGCGCCCACTTGGTAGTCGGTAGACTGGGGTTTTATTCCCAGTCGGGTCATACTAAAGACTTTAAAAATAGTATTCGCAGCTTTCGCGCCAGACGCTCGGCACAAGCGGAAGTGCGAAGGGTTTTGTGTATGTGTTGTTCGTCATGTTATGTCCCTTAACAGCGTTCAATCATTCGTGATTGAAAATTGTAATGGGCCGACAATTGAAAATGGCCTAAACAATGTGTGCTTGCACCCGCTGTCCCGTACCTTCACCTTTATATGCATTATAGAAATGACCTAGTTGAGCTTCGAACCCACGAAACTATATTCGTAAACAATTGCACTAGCCTCTCGGCCAACTTCATGAGCAAAAGGATGAAATTCATTATGTAATTTGATGAAACACATTCTCCTGGTGCTCTCTTAGGAAATTTCTCAGCGAAAAATGCAGCCACGAGATGTCAGTTTTGACTTTGCAACGTTTCACGGTTGGTTGAACAAATGTCGTTTGCACATGGAGTTGGCCGAGTGGTTGGTGCTTTGAGCTCTGGAACTAGATTCGCGGGTTCGATGCGCAGCTAGGTCTTTTTCTTTGATGAATGTAATTTGCTAATATAAAAACCTAAGCTACAATTATGTGGCTTAAATAAAAGCAATAGGCACCATAATTTTTCTGTAGGCTACTATATAAAGCGATAACGATAATTAATAATTTCAAAAACTCCCTGGGCGATACCGATAATTAAATTTCAATTTCTTAAAGCGATATCGGTAGTCGATGAATTATCGCCGACGAATTTTTCCGATAAATGTTGTGAATTTTTAACGTGTTTGACGATTTTGTTTTTGCAAGTCAAATTGTTAAAATCTTTTTCTCGATTTTTCAAAAGAGAGCAGTTCACGGACTCTGCCGTGGCATCATATAAAACAAAGAGACAATTTTTGAATTGCAACAACACTTTATGGACACCGTGTATTTTTCCCAGAGCGCCAACTCATTAACTTTGAACGCTGTGCACGTAAAGAATCGTTTTTCGCGATAATTTATCGGGATAACAAAATATATTACAAAAGCGATATAGGTAATCGATAAATTAAAATTATTTTGAGCGATAACGATAAGTGGTAAAAAATTATCACCGATAAATGCCCATCTCTGCCACTAGTGAAGTCGACTGAATGTGTGTAAAGATTCTTCCTGTTGACTTGCTTTTGTCAATTGTTTCTGTGCAATATAAAAAATAGTCAAAAAACATTGATCACCAGGTGGAAAGCCTTCTGGTGAAAATATCTCAACCGTGATACACTACTCGTCCTAAAAATTTTGTTTAATTACAGTAGGTTCCACAACTTTAATGACAAAAGATTTAAGAGACCTGCTTAAATTAAAAAAATTATTTATTATACTCGCGGTATTTTACGCAGAGACGTGTAACAAGTGGCGGGCCACATCATCTTCCCGGTTTAACGCCTTCTAGACAACATAGCTTTAAAGAAATGTCGCAGCCATGTCGACATTGTGTCCGATTTGACAGGCGGCAATCCAACGAAAGACCTCCCT
Source organism: Trididemnum miniatum (assembly GCA_964006365.1). Lineage (NCBI taxonomy): Eukaryota > Metazoa > Chordata > Ascidiacea > Aplousobranchia > Didemnidae > Trididemnum > Trididemnum miniatum. The sequence goes on along the minus strand of OZ023231.1, from coordinate 7,494,058 downwards.
GCCGATGAGATGTTTTTAATCGCTACGCCTGCTGGTTACTTTATCTAACTTATTCACAGACAGGAAAAAAAAGTTAATATATCCCTTCTCGTCTACACAAACTGGACAATTTTGTCGTTATGGTGCCAATGCTTTCTCCCAAAAAAACCTATACCTTATCCCTTTACTCGCATATCAGCTCCGTGCCAAAATCCTTTGTTCACACGCAGCGGGTGACAAACATATTTTTTCTTTGTAAAAACACAAAAAACAACAATACTATTGTGCATGGATGCATCGATAGAAGAACTGAGTCAAAACCATACTAACAAAACACAAAGTTAATACTTATTTAATGGTCGGATACAGTAGTTGGAATGAACACAAAATCCAATACACTGAAAAATATTATCACAAACAAATGGGACATTTTTCACAGCAACGCTGAAAAAAACGATTGAAACGCTAAAAAAGCATGGGTTTGGCGGTACCGTGCGCAGGTGACAGATCCTACGTGACAGGTTCGATTCGCGGCTAGAGCTGATCGCATTTGGCATACACACCGGGTGGCTGCTGACTCGAAGAGCGCAAGCTCACTTCGCTTAAATTATCAGTTCAAAATAATTTGAAAATAATTTCAGACTTATCCACCGAAAATGGACCGTACCTATTGCGACACAGTGGAGAGGAAAACTGAGATTATTAAGTTCAAGAATAAAATGCTGGTTTAGTCAAAAATAAACACAAATTAAAGGAGTAGATTTTCAGCTACAGAAAAAATACGGGCGATGCGTATCTACGGGTAAGCTTGGTTTGAAAAGCTTCGAATTTGATTTGCTATTAAAATGTTCACATAATTCCCAAAGTGACATTGTCGGTTGATTACACTAGAAGCTCATTGCTTCACGATTCTTACCGATGGTTTCACGCCAGCAATCGCTGACAATCGGGAGGGTCGGCACCGCCTGTTTTCCGATTCCGTTACGATTCCCTCCCGATTGTAAGCGATAGCTGGCGTGAAACAGTCGACAACAATTAGTGAAGTAATCGGTCTTATGCTAAATTGAACCTCAAGTAGGTCTACTCAGACTCCTACTTCCAGTAGCAAAGTAATTGATCAGAAACGGAAAATTACGGTTGTATTATGCGAGATCAAAGTTATGAAACATTAAACTTTTAAAGATAGAACAAGGAATCAAAAATATGCTTCTACATCAGTTTTTCTGTGGTCACTTTGTGCAAGTTTAGAAGATTACGAATTCACGTTTTATGCAACGCTACAATGCTAGGTCGTGCGCTTAAACTACATTTGCAGCAGTTGCGTTTAACCAAGATTCGCAAACACCCTTCGAATTCGAAAGTTGGCTAAAAGCATGCTTACGTTGAGATGTTGCTATATACGGATATTAAAATCTCTGGTGTCAGTACTAAAGGTTACTGTATTTAGTTCTTGCTACAAAAAAGTGTTGTCGATTCCTAGTCTCATAGATTACATTTTTTGTAACATTCTATCAATTCCTTGTAATTCATAGTGTCTTTGCGCTTTCCAAAAATAATTTCCCTCATTTTCAGAGCATTTCAAGAATCAATTAGATCAGTTTTACGTAAATAACTTGGAATAGCTGAACCAGCGTTTATATCAGAAGAAAAACCAGAGAATTCTGATACATTTTTCTGAAGATACCCTGGAAATTCGGTGCTAAACTCTTTCTTATTTTGAGGATAAATTATAGGAAAAGGTGTATCTTTTCCTAAAGGCTCATATACAATAGTTGGCTCTTGTTCGTCTAAGAGATCCGTCTTCTTTTTGAGTGAATAAGCTCTTAACTTAAAAGCGGAGGACTCATCATCGCTTGAGGAAAAAGTTGCATCTTTACCTTGATAATCTTTAATGTAAGTCGGATTTGCTAAAAACGTAACCGTGTCGGAATCAGATATACGTGTTTTTGATTCAGGAGACACATCCTCCAATTGGTTCGCGTAATCATCAATCAAGGATTCATGATCGTGGAAGCCAGTGTCAGATGATGAAGCTTTTTCGCTTTCATTACGCTGGGGTTTGGGAACAAATGGATCCACAGTTTCGATCATATCAGCTTTGCTATTATGCATCTTTACGAATTCATCATAAGCAGCAAGAACTCTTTCCTGAAAGTTTAAAATTTGTTTAAAATTGTAACAAAAAAAAAAGAAAAAAGAATCGATTATTCATTATACTCGCGGTGCTACGCCGAGCGTGTAACGAATGGCGCGGCCCATCTCAACAGCTTAGCGCCTGGGCAACACAGCTCTAAAGAAACGTCGCAGCGATGGCAAGGCGTTGGCGACACTCTGTCCGATTTGACCCACCTGGAAATCGAACCTCAAACCTTCAGCACAGAGCCGGCGCCAGAGCAGTCAACTTAGAGGGACCAAGCGTTTTTCAGGAGGGGGGGGCAAAGTTTGAAATTAAGCACAAAAGCCGCTGTCTTTAAAAGAGTAGGCTTGTTAATTGGGGGGGGCAAGCATGTCGATTGGGGGGGCCAGGTGCTCCCTTGGCGCCGGCCCTGCTTCAGCACCAACAGCGGTGAGCTTAACAGCTGAGCTAACCGGCTGCTTCAATTTGTCACATTAGATTCACAACAAGCAAAACGCCGCAAAGGTACTGGACAGCAGATGCTTCAAGTACCGGTACCCATCGTAACGTAAATTTTAAATGTTGGTCCATCAGGCAATATCAATAAAGAGCAATTGAACTATGTTGAGGAAGGACGTACAACACAATATCCAATCACCACTACCCACTTCCCGCGTGAGCCGAGCGCCTGGCGGGGAAGCTGTGAATAAACTATTATTCTTAAAGTCTTTAGAACCTGACAGGAAGTAAACCTCTGAAAACCTAGCAACCGAACGAACGCTCTTAACCGCTAATAGAGACGTGTTGTAACTTGTCACGTGACTTATATTTTAGATTGACTCTGTCTTTTCATTAGTTTTCAAAGCATTCAGCTCAGATTGAAGATGGGTAGTTCATGGTGTCGAAACGTCGGCGCATATTCAACCACTAACTTATTTCGGTTCTTGAAAAGTATCGGAAAAGCTTTGTTTTCAGTCTAACAGCATTATTTCATGTAAATACTTAAAATTAGAAGTAGTGACATCAAACACTATTTAATCATTGTCACTTTGGTCTTTCATCAGCCACATCGCGCGTGGGTTCGATTTACGGTTGGCGTCGATTTCATTTGAAAAGAATTTCGAATGGCTGCTGGTTTGAAGAGCCCAAGCTTTCTTAGCATGTTCCCTCATAATTGCATGGAAGAGCCGGGGGAAAGAGAGGCACCCGGGCCACAGCCCTTTTTAAATTGTAACCATACCCAGTGTTTCTTTTTTAAGCCGTATTGAGGAGCCGAAATGGCCTCTCAAAATTGTTCAACGGTCCCTCAAAATCTGCTTCAACTAGCAGGGTAGAAAGCTGTTTTTACGTTTTAAATTCAATTGACGGTCTTTCAAAATTGCTCAGTGGTTCCTCAATCCAAGCCTTAAAAAAAAAACACTGATCATGCCGACGCATTTAAATAAACCTTGTTGCAATAACAGTCAACACAAAGAATTAGCAGAACGTGAAGCCTTCAAGTTCGCGGGCTCATCTTCCCTCTCGCTATTCGTCAACAACATTTGCCACCCCCCCCTTTCAATAAGTCTGTGCCCAGATAGGCCTAGAGCTAATACGCTTATTGCACATAGCGTAACTGAGTAAAAATTTCAAGCCCATTCGATCATAGTAACTTCTGTACACATAAAAAACAAAAGTGTGTCTTCTTAAAGGGTAGATCAGTCGCAACTGCTACTAAAAAAGTAACTTTCGATTATATTAACAGTTGTTTAAAGGCACTTTAAAATCAAAAATACTGCCCATAATTTTGTAATCATTTTCTGGGGGGACACCCCCGGATTTGCTAGCATAATCGAGCACCGGCATTCAGGAAATCAAATGTCTTTTGGCGCTATTGCGCCACTTCTCTTCAAAAAAAACAGGCACACACCCTGATGGTTGAATCTTGTAAAAGGAGGAACTCCATCAATTTTTTGCGCATCAAAAATCGAATCAAATTTCGTGCAATGTCAAACGAATGAAAATCGCATTTTGTTAAAGATCAGCGAGTGCTCTTGCAAATATTCGTAACCGAAGAAAGCTCTATAAATTCATTTTAGCCCCTCCCATCCTTAAATTATTTTTTGGTTACGCCGCTGGGGCTTTGATAGCATACTTAGTTGCGTCTGGTTAAATAGATAATTAGATATGCAATATTTCAAAAAGTGCTCGATAACTAGATTGAATTATTGCATATTCGCTCTAACTGAATCTAGTCATCGAGCACTTTTTGAAATACTGATCTCCACGATCATAGATAATTAGGTAAATAGATAATGAATAGACAATAGAAAACTGAGGACAATTTAAACTTTTAGAAATATCAAAATCAATAATTTACGTACTCCCATTTTAATGACTGCATCGTTATCCATTTCGGCCACAACTCCTGCCTTCATTTTTCTGTATTTGTAGAAAAGAAATGCTCCAATGGCGATGACTAATATTATGAAGACTATTGCGAATAGAATGGCATATATCGTTGTGCTGGTGTCATCATTGCAACGTGCTGGTGGCCTGCGTACGAAAAGTAGCATCAGTCATACTGAATAACTAGCGCGTTCCTACATGGAGAATTTGGTGGCCTGGTACAATTTGTACGTTGTAGTGCATAAATTTTTCAGATTTGGGAAATTGTTCCAGCTACCGGTATTTCTACCTTGAAGTGGTTCACTTTTTTGAGTCGCAACAGTGCGTTCACAGCTTTAAACTTAAATTCTGTTCGTATGTGATTCCAAAAACTGCTAATGTAAATCGCCCTAAGGTTTTCTAATAGAATGTAGTTATATCAAGGAGGAAAAAGTACGGTGACTGACGGAACAGTAAAAATTAGCACAGTTACATTTCTGGAAGAAAAAACTGAAAGAGAATGCCAAACGCGAGAGAAAATATGCAGGCAACTTTCAACTCATTGTGTTTCTCTTTTATTTTAACAAAACGTTAACTAATCCCTGATGCTATTAAATTTTGGACATTCATTCGCTCAAAACTCACTAAATCTATAAAACAAAAAATAGGTCCCTTTATGGCATAGGCGAGCAAAATTTGTAAAGCGCGCTGACACAGCCGAACTCTAAGTTCTAAAACAATCAAACACTTACGTAATAACCAGCTTGGTTAGATGCGTGTAATTTACACGATCCGTACAATTAGCAGTCGCATCCAAAGAGAAGAAAGAGTTCGTAAGCGAAAATAGATTAGGAGTAGGACATGTATTGTTTGGTGGAGGACACCTTCCCCCTTCTGAAATACAAATAAATTTTTATTTCAAAAGGTCTTTAAAATCAGTTATGAATTTGTTAAGACGTCGTAAAGACTGTTGATTTATTTCTGACGAAGGTCCAGCGAATAAGACAAGAAAGTTTTAGCCGAAGAACAAACGCAGAATTACTTTTAAGATTTTTGACAGCAGTTTTGCGTCAGTGGCTTTGTCAAACGCACTCTTTACGATTATGTTTGCAGGGTTTTCTTCAAGCTTAGTTGCTCCACCTGAATGAAGGACAAACGACAACTTACGACGCCTTGCCCGAATCTCGCTATATTTTGAATAGCAGCAAGTCAAAGGTATACTTGAAAAACAGTGCCAGCGTTGAAAGTTTTAGCTTTGTCTCACGTCAACATTAATCTAATATTATCATAAATATCTACGAATCAACATTTTTGGTAAAACTTATTCACTTTAGAAAATCGAACCCACACAAATAGGTGCCATGGCCGCCGTTTACGCAACTTCAAACCCACGCAGCACCAGTAGTATCAATGCCAGCGGCAACGAAGGTATTACTTCAGTTCAATGCTAATAAAGTCCGCATTCATGCAGTTTTAGATAAAAAATTTAGGAGGTTATCTTCAAATTATTAATTATTCAACAGCAACTGAGAGAGACTGCGAAGTGAGCTTGCACTTTTCGACTCAGCAGCACCTGGAATACAATGTGCATGTCAAATCCGATCGGCTCCAGCAGTGAATCGAACCCATAACAAAAGATCTGTAAACTGCACACGGTACAACAAGGTCTTGTGGCTGACAATATAAAGTGCTTAAGGACAGTATTTTGCCGATGGACAACACATTGAAGAAGTCCAAAGATAAGGATACGCAAAAGAAAAGTTCTGAAGTTGCTGATTGCAGCGGCGCAGTGAGAAATTTTAAAAGGAGAAAGCATAAACCACAAAAGCCATCAAAAGTTTGGCATATTTTACTCCCTTACAATCATTTTTTCTTATTTCACTAAAATGCAAAATTAAAAGGGGCGGAAGCATGGCCCAATGCCCTCCCCCCGCTAAATACGCCCCTGGCTGGTTACCTTCGAGCTCCATCGGAAAATCCATCTGACATGCAAGCGGGTCAGCTCTACAATAATAATAAGTGAAATTGCAAACTGAAACAAAATGCAAATGAGGTTTGGTTCTCGATGTACAGTTTGCTTTTCCGAAATTCCCCTTTACATAGCAGTTATAATGTTTGTAATTTTCCATAAAATCAGCCGCAATCTCGGCTCTTTTTGTCGGAACCACAAAAAGGCAAACGCTCGTCCAGTGATCAATTCTATCCATGGAGTTACACCGAGTACGCTGTCTATAACACTCTAGCTGCGTAGTGTTCGTATTTCCACACAAGGTGTCCTCTGCAGGATCAAGAGGGGGCCGTCCAGAGCAATTCACTCTTCGCCGTGCTGAAAATGGATGATTCGCAAACGTCAAGGGTGGAATCCAAACCGTCGCAATAAAAGTGGCAAACAGAAAGAATTTATACATTTTTAATAAGTGTCAACGACTTCAGTCGTAATGCGTAACGAAAATCTAAACAAGGAATGACTAAGTTTTGTTTTTGGCACACGATTTCAAAGCAACTACTATGATTCAAGGGCAATTGTTATTTCTCTCAAGCCTTCCGCTACAGTGTGGATCGACACAAAAACTGATTTTGGGTGGGATTCGAGTCCACGACCGCAGTGATTAATGAAGTCATCAGCCTCATCGTGGCAAGTACTGTATCTTTACATTTCTATGAATAGACTTTCATATTTATTTTTCTACTTATCAATTCAAATCAACCAAAAAGTTGAAGAAAATTTACCATAAAAAGTTAGGCTGTATCTTAAATACAAACTAGGATAAGCCGCTAAGATTGTACTAGTAAACTGTTAAAATATTCTATAAGAGGAGACGTCATTCGACATCGTGCTTTTTTTTAACTATCGAAACTGAAAATTTACTGAAAGAGAAGAGGGAGCTGCGAAGGGAAAGTTTGGTCTGGGGAAGAGCAAGCTATGAATTGGACCTAAGAGGGAAAGCAATCTTATTGGTGTCCCACGACGAACTGCCTCTCTCTCGATTCTAACTTCATACTAGCCTATATGAAAGTTGACTTAAACAAAATTGCTTACTTTACCATTACTTCACATTTTTATCATCTCCAATCTACTACAGTGTTATGGATGTCGAAAATTTAACTGTCACAGTTTTCGAATCATCTGTCGCCTGATATTTGTCGGACTAACCTCTCATAGCGTAGCAAAAATTATGCTTGGGTATAGCCCACAAAACTGCAAACCATTAGCTGCTTTAGTGTTGAAATTATAGCTTCTTCATTGTGCTGTTTTACGTGTAGTCTTTTTAGAGTGATTCTTTATGGTTTCACTATAAGGAACTAATTGTATTTTTATGGAATCAATCAGCAGAAACAACAAGGCTACGCTGAGCTACTCAAACTGACGCACACATCTGCTAACATGCACTAGCTTATTTTGCTTTTTTTCGAGTATTTTTTCTCTTCGCTTCCGGCTTTTGCTTTAAACGCACGCATGATGACGTCATATCACGTTCGACAAATCGATTAAGCTATAGGCGCTAGTATATGGTGACATAACATTCGCCTTTGGTCACTAGTTCTTATTATCAAATGATGATAAGTTTTGAATCTGAATATTTGTAACCTGTAAACGATTGATAATAAACAGGCTTTGGTAAATATCATTTTTCTTCAGATTTATCAAAAACCTTATCATTTTGCTTGTGTAACACGATATTCTATTATGTTGGCCTGGTAACGAACGTAAGCGTTTGCCATTTCACGATGAGCCTTATGAAACCGGAGATGATTAGAAGCCTTTATGATACGACGAAGCATTAAACGCCAATGTAATTTCTGTTACTATTTATTGGTTCATATCGCCTTATATTGAATAATTTTCGCGTTTTTGTTTCGAAATACTTGACCCCCAGTAATAATAATATGTTGCATTACTCCTTCTTATTATCTAACTAGGCCAACGTACTATCCAGCCGACTCCCAAAAAGGTTACAAAATAATGAACTGTGTATTATAGTTATCATACTGAGTAAACTGCGGTATGAAATTTAACGTGAAACAGTAGCATAACGATGGTTCCACAAAAAGATAGGATTAGGTCCAGGTAATGACATATAGAATAATTTGATTGATGTTGCTCAAGTTTTCCATTATATTCTAATTCTACTCGACTTCTTAGGCCTATAAAAAGTTAGGCTTTGTGCACGGCAATGAAATTAAAACAAATAAAAAGTGTTCATTAAAATTGTTTCGAAATAGGCATATGCCGGTTTGTTAAAAGCACTGCTTCAATATTAATCACCATGATATAAGCATATTTAATGCAGTGGCTGCTAGTTTGTTTCCAGGGGTGTTGGCCAAAAAACGTTCGAAGGGAAATGCGGGAAGAAGCTTCCCACGTAAAGGTACAATATTTGCACTTGTACTAGATTCTCAACGATAAAGGCTTTCAATTTGTATCGGACGAGACCTGAGAGATGGTGTGTATGTAGGAGCTCCCTGCATAAATCAGTGTTTGTGTCCTACCTTTCAGTTCGACCGATAAGTCTGAAGGCAAATCAATTTTCTGAAAACAGGTCTAACACTTCTTTGCATTCTTCACCTTTTATAAACTTTTAAACTGCTGCAGCTGTATCTGCACTTGAATACTTTGATGCGAAAATGTAAAAAACTGATGATTCATGTATGAAATTAGAAGAAACGTGCGGTTAGATTTGGTTCTTTGTTTCGTTTTTGATAGCAGCCTGTAAGCTTACATACAAATTTATTTTGATATTATCCTTAGCAAACTTTTTTCTATTCGTATAAATTAAAGTTAATTATATCTAATAATGTTGGAAATATGACAGAATTGCCCTAAGCAGCTAGCTTGCAGACATTGATGTCAGCGCAGGATTATTTACTCGCAAAAAAGCAAAAATGACGGGCAAACATGTTTGCACAAAGTGAGAGTGAGCCCAAAACTTGTAATCAAGGATAGTTTTTTGTAGTTTTACCAATGTGTAGCGAAGTTCTACCAGACTATGGTTTTACACCAGGGGTGGGCAACTTCTTTAGTCGGCGGGCCATATGTGGGAAGACGAAGTTCTTCCCGGGCCGGATTATTAAATGGATCGAGTTCAATATCTTCAACAACTACTATTGTCAGAGTTGCTCTGATCAGAAAGCAAAAAAAAGGTTTACACATCCTCAGATGTCCTGTTTTTCTACGAAAAAGAGCAAAAAAAGGTCTACACGTCTACAGATGTCCTGTTTTGTACCGAAAATATCGGTGAAGTAGTGCCGTATCGAAAAATTTTAAAAAGGGGTCCATAATTTCCACATTTTTTTAATCTTTCTATTCGGCATAACTACTTTAAAGCTGATTGAGAAACAAGAAAAGCTGTAGAGGAATCCGGGGACATACTTTCCCGGAAAAATTTGGAACATTTGCATGCTGTAATGGCTGTGTTAGTGCTTTTTAAATAATTCTCACGCAAATTTTATTTTAATTTTTTGACCCTTATTCTGAGCGCTTCGCCAAATATGGTTCATTTTCTTAGCACATTTTCAATTATGCCTGCTTAAGACGTGAGACTTATCGCTGTCGAAGAGGTTCGAAATTATGGAAAACTGTATACATCAAAAGCATTTTTGAAAATGACTGATGGGAGGATACATCCTCCTCATCTTACCCCCTGGATCCGCCCCTGGCCATTAGCTACAGAAACCATCAGAAGAGTCTGGCATTTTCAGTCACTTGGCACCATTAAGTTTGTTCTTTTTTACTAAGAGGCAGAGTCAAAGGGAAGGGGGGGAGGGCATGGCACAATGCCCCCATAAAATACGCTCCTACGGTGAAGAGCAAAAAAGGTCTACTTGTCCTCATATGTCCTTCAAAAAAATGAAAGGTCTTCGGCTTGATTCGTGATCGGAGCTTATGTTTCTGTAAGTGCCGGCGGGCCGCATAAAATGCCCCTTTGACTACGGGGGCAAGGGGGGCAGAGCTGCCCTTAGCATTCCATTGTGATTGTAACAAAGCAAAACGTCTGCTCTGTAGTATAGCGAAGGTATCAGTAGTTTCAGTTTCGCTTCCATTGTCTGCAGTTATTCCAGCTTCAGCAGAATTCCATTCCAGTTATTGAGGACACGTCCGTTAATCGTATGCATCAGAAAAAGGCACTACACAATTTCATTGTAGAGCAGTGGCGTAACTAGGCTTTTTTTGGGTGCAAATGCCCAGGGTCTGCCGCCCCCTGTAGACAAATGCACAAAACTTTTGTGGTGTAAAGGTGATATACGTATGAAGGACAATCTGGGGCGTGAAGACCTTTTTTTTTGCTCTTCACTTGACTTTGGGCGGAAAACGGACGTGATGACCTTCAAAGAATTACCCTGTCCTTCTTCTGCGCAGAGAAAATATATCCGGCCCTACTGGCATGGTTTTAAATTGCCCACCCTCTTATAAATTTCTGGGTACGCCCCTGTTGTAGAGCAAACGAAGAGGTTTCATATTTTGGCTATCTTAAAATTCTGTACCACCACTCGGGTGTTTAGCAAATATTTGAGCCTCCAGAAGAGGTACAATCACTGAAGAAAGCATAGAGGTAGCAATATCAAATTTTATTGACCAGGGTTACTGCAGTAGGTTTTGGTTATTTTGCGTAAGCATGCGAGTAAAAATTCCTGCGTTAGCATTTCTCATAACTTCTACAATTTGCGTTTTTATTACGTCATTTTCAACAATTTGGTTGTCAATCCCAGCAGGAAGCAATAAATACAGGCGAAGAAAATTAAGAGCGTATATTCTGGTTTTTTTTTTTGACACAAAGTTGCGGTCTTAAATTTTTTTATACAGGGGTCTTGGACTTGAACAGTGGACTCGTGCTCGACAAAAACCGAGTCCAACAGTGTCGAGCGCCCCAAGCATGCCCAAGTCCGCTGCATTTACCAACATTCAGGAGCGTATTTAGGGGGGCATTGTGCCGTGTCCCTCCCATTGACTATGCCTTTTAGTAAAGAAGAACAAAATCAGTGGTGCCAAGTGACTGAAATATGCCAGACTCTTTTGATGGTTTCTGTAGCTTATGGCCAGGGACGGATCTAGGGAGTAGGATGAGGGGTCCTACCACCATCCATTTCAAAAATGTTTTTGATGTATACAGTTTTTCCATAATTTCTAACTTCTTCGACAGCGATAAGCCTTATGCCTTTAAGCACGCATAATCGAAAGTGTGCGAACAAAATGTATCATATTTGGCGAAGCGTTCAGAATTAAGGTCAAAAAATTTAAACAAAATTTGCGTGAAAATTGTGCTTCTGTTACGTCATAGAGCCTCAAAAACATGAAATGTTGGATTTTACTCTTGTCCCGAAATTACTAGGCTTTTTTCAGTGGAATTATAACAGGGAGTTAGTTTTGTAGAGAGTTTTTTTTGGGGGGAGAGATGGTAACAGGAAATTAGTCAAAAATTGGGGGAGGGGATGGTGGCAAGGATTTAGTTTGGATGTTAGCGATTAAGATAGTAGCGGGGATTTAGCAGAGGAATGGTTGCAAGAAATTTTGGGGAGAATGAACGTAGGAATTTACTTTTTTGAGGGGGTTGTTGCTGTGCTGCACTGATGAGACCTAACAAGGTCGAAACGCGTCTGCAGCTGCATTTGGGTAGATGGTCTTGTGGGTGCTAGAGGTGTGGGTTGCTTGAGTGGAGTACCGTATTTTTGACCTAGCCTAGGCAAATTGATTCTCTAACCAGTTTATTTGTGGCTTTTCTCCAAGTAGTGTGCCCAAATCATGTCAACCTGAGTAACTTTAGATGTGAGCCTCTTAGCAGACTGAGTAACCTGGAAGTTGGCATATATGATCCTACCTTCAAGTCAATTTGGAGTAGATACCTAGGCAACCTTTTCAATGTTAGTATTAGGTGTATTGTTTTATTTTATACAGTAGCGTATTTAGGGGGGGAGGGCATTGGGCCATGCCCCCCCCCCCCTTGACTCTACCTGTTAGTAAAAATGAACAAAATGAATGGTGCCAAGTGATTGAAATATGCCAGACTCTTTCGATGGTTTCTGCAGCTTATGGCCAGGGGCGGATCCAGGGGGGTAGGATGAGGGGTATTCATCTTTCGAAAACCATTTTCAAAAATGCTTTGATGTAGCCTATACAATTTTTCCATAATTTCGAACCCCTTTGATAGCAATAAACCTTACGCCCTAAGCACGCAAAATCGAAAATGTGCAAACAAAATGCATCATATATAGCGAAACACTCAGAATTAGGGTAAAAAATAAAGAAAATGTGCCTTAAAATTATTGAAAAAGCACTAAAATAGCCATTGCATCATGTAAATTTTCAAAAATTTTACCAAGGGAGCATGCCCCCGGACCCCCTAGAGTCTTTCTTGCTTCTCAATCAGCTTTAAATTTGTTCCGCCGAAAAACAAAAACGTTTTAAAAAATTTAAAATTTATGGCTCCCCCCTTTTAAAATTTCTCTCTACGCCACTGATATTATAAATATATTTATGTTTTACAATTTCATGATATTTAGTGTTCTTGTGTTGTTGTGTTTGGCGTCAACAATGAGGTTGCATTTTGCAGATTTTGACACACTTCACTTTTTTATTTTCGTCAAATAAATGTGCTATTATCCTAAATATAGCCTACTTAAGCATCGGCAAAATATATGTGAAATTTGGAAGTGAGCAAATTATCTTTTGTCAAAGCTCAGCTTTATGGCCTTGGTTTTGCAAACGCTACTTTTTACTTAAGCAGCTTCAAAATTGCTGTTACTTTTTACGTTTACTTGGTTACTTTTTACATCCCCCACTTTCTGCTCTACTTCAAGTAGTTTCCGCCATCAGTAACAATACTTTTGCTTAAGTAGATTTCTGGACTACTTTTTACACCAATGGCTACAAGGTACGCTGGAAAGTGGAAAGTATCGCCGCAGTCCGTACCCACAAGCAACACGTAAAAAAACATTTAACTTCTTAGGTACTTATCACTGGGGAGCCGATTTGGCACCCCCTCCAGGATAAATTTTCTTTCTTTGCTAGGGGATGACTATTTGTACTAGGGGACACATGTCCCCCTTATTCCTGCCTACTTCGCACTCTGGACGTAGGTCTTAATAATAATAACGAAAAACTTGTATACCCCTTAAGATTCACCGAGAAAAAATCAGTTTATCTGTCAAGGGGTCTTACTACAAAATCGTGAACAGGAGAAGTTCCATAAAAAAGTACAGCCTATAAAAGTAACCTATACGGCAATATAAAAGCATACAAGCATAAAAGTGAGAAGACACAACATATAGCAGACATAAAGCAGAACCTAGTACAGTACCAAATGTCATCAACACCTTCAAAACCCATAAAAGTACCGGTAACCTGTAGGCCTATTCACTTATACAGTATCAATAATAATAAAAGCATACAAACATAGAGTGAGAAGACAACATATACCAGGAATAAGCAAAGCAGAACTCAATAGGCCTACAGTACTAAATGTCATTAACATTTTCACAGGTAATAGGCCTACTGAAACAATGACACTTCAATTGCTTTTTAAAGCGGGGCATGCTTTCAATTTCACGCAAAGAAAGCGGTAAAGAATTCCATACATGAGAAGAGGCACATGAAAAGAGTGATTCAGACTTTTTGTAATTGAGTCCAGACTTTATTTTAAGAAGTAGCGAATCATCACTAACTCTAAGATTATATGAGCTTGCAGAATAATAAGAAATTAGATTCTGTAAATAATCCAGAGAAGTAGCCTACCATGAATGCATTTATAGGTCAATAAGGTAATCTTATAATGTATACGAAACTTCACAGGAAGAATATGAAGATTTTTTTGGGTAAGGTAACATGTGTGAACGTCTTGCAGAGCCTTGTAATCTAAAAACAAAACGAACAGCAGCATGAAACTTCTGCCAATTTATGAATTCAGCAGATAATAACATAACGAAGACGTAATTTCTCCAACATTTCTTCGCGTGTGTCCCTAAAGAAAAATTTTATATGAGCGGGGCCCCTCGACGGATTCCTCAAAACATGACGGGCCTCGTACTTTGTTCCCCCTTGCCCCCCCTCTCACCAGCCCTTCCTAGCAAATATGCGGTCCTACCGGTCCGACTTCATATTCCGTCAAAATGGAGGTTACGGAGTAGTAAGCACTCCGCACCTAGTTACAGTACGCTAAGCTCTCTCTATGTTCTAACTGAACAATGAGCATGAAATCTGGTAAGAAAGTTATGGAAAGCAGTTTGACATTTTAATGATTTTTGGCCGCTATGGTGCATAGGTTTGTATTTATCGCTTAGATTGTTAGAAGTAGAAGGGTAATTGTGGTATTGCGTGTTATTTGATTTATGATTTAGACCAGATTTGTTAGGCTAGAGTTTTGCAGTAATGCCGTTAAAGCAGTTTGGTCAGTTAGTCTAATCACTGCTCAGTAACAGTACTGCTTTAAGCGTGTAGTAGTCGAACCTAGTCAGTCAAAACTTGTTATTTCAAATGCAATATCTAAAAACTGAAATTATTGCTTTTATTGCAGGTTACTACGTTTTGCTTATAAATATTCATCAATCTGAAGCTACCAGTAGTCCTGGATTAGACTAGCAGTTCTACGTTTAGTTTTATCTTTTTCTTTCGCAGTTGCACACCTCATCAGCATCTTTTTTGTTTATATACACATGACAGCAGGCTAACCTCGAATAGCCCACTACCAATAAATTTAAAGTTTATAACCATCAATATTTGTAATTAGATTATTGTTGAATATTTTTAGGTGGTTGGCAGACTGCACTGCTGCAGATTGGTTTTGCCTGTAGCCTTCTGCATTGCCAGTAATTAATGTCAATGCTTCTAGATGTATTGTGGAGGGTTAATTTTCAACATTTAAACTCACTGATAATACAGTTATCCGGGTAAAAAAAAAATTTGCCAGAAGGTAATTTTGGTTTATTGCACACAAATGTAACTGGGAAATGGATGGATCAAAATCAAGACGTCAAAGCAAAGTATTTTGAATTTCTATCAGTCACTTTTTAGTAAAGTGTATGTCATCAGATCAGATGTATTGCAATAGCAATGGTAATGTCAAATTAAGAGCATTTTTGAATTCACTATGAAAAAAGACATGTAATCAACAACTCCTAAACATTTTCTGTGTTTGTTAATTATACATTATTGCTCCTTATGATTGTCTAATGTCTAGTGATAAGAGGATAAGAGTGCAAAATAATTAAATAAAATTTATGTAACTTTTGTTAGTTGCAATTATTTCTAAATCAGTTTACAATTATTGGTGCTAGTGCAGAGGCAAATTTCGAATGTAAGGTTATCGTTTAGCAAAGCAACTTTGATGATTCATGGACCAATAACAGACAATAGGGCAACTTTCATTTTTGAAAGAACTATAGTAACAGCTTTTCTTACCTGAACTGAGTTGAATGCTAGTGTGTTGGTAACTAATTGCCAATTTTTTACAACAGAAATAACTTTTTCAGGTTATGCAGAATATGCTAGAAGCATTGATTCGTTATGACATCATACAAGAAGATGAAATAACTGGATCTGCAGAATCGATTGTCACAGTGGAATGTTTGTGGGACCTATTCAGTAAAGTTGAAGAAAAGTTACATGAAAGTACTGAAAGTCAAAACAAGGAGTTATTAGAGGTGGGAATATTTTTGCATTTTTTTTTAAACCAAGAGAAATTGTAATATTGAATAAGGTGAATAATGACCTTGTTTTCTGAATTATACAGACTAAACAAAGTGATGGTTTCGCAAAAAAAAAAAATGTGTCACCGACAGCCTTGGAATTTTTGTCGTATGACAGTTGTGAACAGGACCACCGCTACTTTTTTGTCATGGAAGCTTGGTCTAAAGTAATATGGCCAGTATTATTATGATTGGTACAATATACAATTATTATACTTAAACTATTAGACACGGCATTTGGTTCATGTTGTTAGATTTTTTGTAGAATTATCGCTTGAATTTCGTTGCAGGTGCAGAAATATGTTGAACATGTCCGACAACTAAGTGAGGAAAGAGATCAACTGACTTCTGAATTCGAAAGAGAAAACGAAAAACTAAAAGGAGAGCTAAAAAAAGTGAAGGCAAAAGCTGGTAGGCATTGCATTTGAAAGCATGAATTTTGATCAGCATCAGGTTGCACTTTTCATCCTTATGGTTGACCTAAAACCTTGTATTTGATTTGAATTGAAAAACATCAGAACTGCCAAATAAAACTGGAGTGATGGAGTTTTCTTTTTCCAATACTCGCGAATTGGAGAATCTATGTTCGTGCTTGCATAATCGTAATTTTGTCGCTGTACTGAAACCAAAAGTTGGAAATATTTTCTCAGTAAGCTTGCAATGTTTTGTGAATGGTATGACGAACTTGGAATTTTCATATAATTTTTTTCTGTATGGCCTTACACAATCTGTTGCCCGTAGCTCTGAGAGAATCTATGGTATGTAAAGGTATGGCTGTCTTATATTTTTAGAAAGAAGTTGAAACTGTGGAAGTGCCTGGTTACTCCTCATTCATTTGTTCATTTTGCAGCTTGTTACTTTCGTAATGAGGTCAAGTTATTTTTCTTGCATTCTATTGTCTGAAATCTATTTCTCCTTTTGAGCGACGCTTAGGCAATATGCGATGGCGTAGAAAACAAACTTGTATCTTTGATTTACAATTTTTAATTTTCTTGTTTCAACTTCTACCCTCTTTGTGGTCGTAGCAGCGCCAAAGACTTCTCCACATCACTAGATCAACTTGATCTCCGTCCTTAGCTCCTACTCTCTCCATGTCTTTTTCACTAAATCCATCCACCTTCACTTTGGCTTTCTTGTTTTCTTTCCATCTGTACTTTCATCTGTAGCGTGCTTCAATTTTTGCAATGTTTAAGAAATTTCCAAAAAAAAAAGACATTCTACGAATTGCTGTTATTTTTTGCTTTCAGTCGCTGAAGAATCAGAAATCAAAGATATGTGTCGCCAGGAAAACTTAGAAGAACTTGTTGGGAGTTCTTTTAGTGAACAGGTGAAGCTTAATTGGAAAACATTGGAGTGGAAAGGAAAATTAATCGGCTTTTAGATGATACGTGAAAGGGATGTAACGTTAAATTTAACGCATTTGTTTTATGGTGATAAAAATCTCAGGCAAATCGTTAAAAATGACGTTGTTTAAAAGAGTGTAAAATTTGTCATGTAGTCATTAATCTTTGGCAGAAATTAATTCATTTTCAACGTGTTTTTAAATTGATTACTTGCATGCATTTTTAGATGGCTTATTTACTTGTTGTACGAGCGACATTACTGGATAAATTAGAAGTGATGGAAGAACGATATGACGCTGCTTCTCAACAATGCAAAAACATGGATAATCAAATTAAGGTAAGAGTTACAACACTTCATCATTAATAGCCTAGAATCACAGGTCTGACCTTTTAGGATTGGCTTCAGTGCTGAAAAAACGTCAGCTACAAAAATTTAAAACACAAACAGGTTTAGCTTTGTCGGTTCCTGTGGTTTTTATAGCATATTTTTTGCAGGCATTGACTTCCGAAGACAGTGAATTGAGGCGCAGAATGGAAAGTGCAATGTCGGAGATGGGAGGAATGGCTTCGAAACTTACTGACGCACTAAAAGAAAGAGACGCACTCAAAAAAGAGGTGGGAAACTTTTACAGCTTACCTTAGCCAGCTCTAGTGCTCGTTAGTCGCTGGCTGGCGCAGGAAAGTGCGAGGTGGCTGGTGGCTGCATTCCGTTACAGTCTATCGTAGCAATTCTTAACCTTTCCACCTCTTGGAGCTTGGAGACCCTTGGTCTGCGCTACCTGTATAGAAGATGTACATTGAAAGAACAAACAATTTAAGAATGGGGACCCAAAGATTTTTACTGGGGACTCCCTGAAGAACCACTGGTCTATAGAATCAAAACTTGCAGCAAATTTCTATTTTACTTCATTTCAAGTATAGTCATCAATCATCATCTTAACTAATGATAGTGAGCTGTGGTAATATAATATTCACATTGAAAATAACCGAACGGTTAGCTCGTTGTTAAACACATGGCTGTCGGTACGGAAGATGTTGGGTTTGATTCCCGGGATTGTCAGTCAAGTCGACGGCTTGCTGCCGCTGCGACGTTTCTTCGGAGCTGTGTTGTCCAGGCGTTGAGCAGCGATGATGGACCCCGCCATTCGTTACACGCGTTTGGCGTTATATGGCGAATGAGATGAAGATTTGATTTTTTGTTTTGAAAAATGACGGGTATTCGACATCTTGCCGACCAATCTCATGCTACGCTTGATGTTTTTCAGGTTCAAGATTTGAGTCAGGCTTTGAATTCAATTCAATCTTTACCTTCATTAAATGAAGCAAAAGCAGAAGTAGTTACTCATCAGAAAGACTTGGAAGAAATGAAAGCTTATTACACTGATCAAAACAATGCCTTGCGTGAACAGCTGCAAGAGGTACAAAGAGATAAACATTCCACCGAAGAAGAATTAACAGCACAAGTGGAAGGTGAATGGGATTTTGCAAAAAAGCGGAAAAACCTTTTTTTTTTCAGTTAGAGTGTTTGTTTGGAGGGAATGAAATAATGCTTGCACCTTGTGCGTTTTGTTGATTTAAACTTATCAGGTGGGAGATTTTATTTGGCACATCTCAATGTTGTGTGTTGTAATCATAACATTCACATGATTGAGTTTGTGAGGACAAATCTGACGTTGTTAATTTTGCTCTGGTGCCGGTAATTTTTGGTTAAGTTTGCTGAATGATGAATTTCGGAGTGTTACCAAAATTTCTGTTTACGAAACGTGACAAAATTATTTTTGGCTGTCTTAAAACAAAAACATATCTTCAGAGTTACAGGAAGTCAATTTTAAACTCCGCGAAGTTAATCAAACTTTGAATGAGCAACTGAGTCTTTCTGAAAACGCTATTCAAGAGGAAAGTCGGCGGAAAGTTCAAACCGAGTCCCAGAAAATTATATCAGAAATGCAGTGGGTTTTCATTCTACCGTAATTTCATATTTGTAAGATAGCTATAGGTGGAGTGTTTTTGTTGATCTTGAACAGTCTTTTGAGGAAAATGTTAGGTCCTCAAAATATACCTGTAAAAACCCAAATTTTTTCTGATATCTAGCACCTGATTTTCATTTGTAGGAATTAAAACCAGGTCTCTAAAACGTCTTAAAAATCTGCACTAGGCTATAAAGACAAAAATTGTTTTATAAACATCAAATGAAATCTTCCTTATACTCACGGTGTTACACTAAGGTGTATAACGGGTGGCGGGGCATATCTCTTTGACTTAGTTCCTAGACTACACAGCTCCGAAAAAACATTGCAGCGATGGCGAGCCGCTGACGACACTGTGTTTGATTTGAGCTGGTCGAGAATCGAACCATGATCTCCTGCGCCAATAGCGAAGTTTTAAACCACCACCTTGTCTTGAACCTTGAACCGTTCCAACAATTTGCCTGCCGGTGTGTTTTGATTTTTGATCAAGGTTGCTGAAGCAATTGTTGATTTTTGTTGATAAGGTTTTGCATCCAAGCGATAAGCGCTGAAACGTATCGGAAAAGATTTGGCTTTTTTAGCAAGTGGCAGTCAAGCTTTTAGGCTGTCTGCTTATTGTTATTTTTTACAAGACGAGCACTTGAAGAAGACGAAGCGAAAAATCTTGCTCAACAAGAAGAATATGAACTCATAATCAGCGAATTAAACACGAAAATTGAAAAACTCGAGAAGAAAGAGGTTAAGTTTTAAAGTGTTTTATTTAGGTGGGAAGACCGGGTTTCAATTTTTTTTTGGTCCTAATAAGACTAACCAGATACTGATATTCTGCGTAACAACAAAGGCAGAGCGGAACAATAGTTTATTTGTATTCGTCTCAACACTAAGAGGCTAATGATTATCACGAAGCTTTCAACTACAGTTGCTCTATCTACCACATGATTATTGATTTGGTTATATTTATTATACTACTTAGGTTTTTTTGTATGTAACTATGCGTGGCTGCATGGCGTTTTGATTGTGTTTTGGTAAAATGGAAAACATATAGTTTCGCACGATTGAGGACCACTGAAGGAAGTCACTTAGTCTCGTCAGCAGAATTGGGCTCCAGAGCTAGCTTCGCGGGTTCGATACTCAGCTAGGTTATCTTTTATAATGCAAGTACTTTACTAATATTCAAACCTATCAGCTGCGAATGTACGCGACTTGATAAAATCGTTTTGGACCAACTAAAATGTCATCAATCTGTGGAGACGTTCACCGGCTTCCATACCTTTTATTGCTTGGTATTTGTATGGTTCTGATTTTTTATTAATTTTTTCATGTTCTAGAAAGAAATCGAAGAAGATCCGGATATTTTTCAACTTTCTGCTCAACTTGAAGAAGCATTAAATCAATTGGAAAGCAAAAATGAAAAGCTTTCCAAATCAGAATCAAATCTTCATTCTTTGAAGCGTGAAATGGCTGCCCGCGAGGCAGCGACAGAAAGCAAAGAACTACAATTTGAAACTCAGGTTCGAATCTCGACCGAACTTCAAGATCGAAACGTAAAATTGGAAGCTGAGCTTGCAAAGGTAGGAAGTAGACCAAAAGAATTTATTTTCATCGTGGAAATGTAGTCTGCTATCCAAGTCAAATTCAATGTTTCTTTCACCCAAACTTTCTCTTATTTTTTTGTTGATGTCTCTTGACACCACATTAATGACGTTGCAATTGTTTCGTATTGTTACCGTTTACTACAAACCTCAGTCTGGTCTGTTGTTGGTCCTCAAAATTTGAAAAATAAGGTGGCTTCCCTCCACTTTTTGCATTTGCGGAGTGAAAACCGTAGCTTTGATTCTATGGTTTGTAAAATTTGCTTCCAGTGACCTGCCGGTAACTGCAACAGTTCCTACGTTGTTTCGCTGCTTTGGCACAATATCACAGATATGAATACCTTAAACGCGTTATACCTGGAGGTACATAAAGCGAAATTGATAAATTTCTGATTTTAACTGAGTTTTATTTATTATTTTTTCAATTAAGTTTTAATTTTCTAGGTTGTTATGCAACTAAAAGAAGCTTTGGCAAAGTTAAAAGAAGCAGAAAAAACAGAATCATCGGCCGCCAATAACCGCATGTTGGATAGCCGAGAAGAAAGCAATGAAGAAATCAGTCGTCTCAGAGACAAAGTGCGTCATTTAATCGAAAATTTTAAGTAAAAATAAAAGTCTTAACTTTGGCGCACGCAAGGTCGCAAACAATTTTGGATTTGATGGGCAAAGTGTTTGGGATTGTTATTTTTGAATTATGGGAAACATTTAAGACGTAAAGTTTGTGCTGTGAGCGTTTTTTATTGAAGTCGAACGAAAGCCAAAACTTTCTTTTAAACAAATGAAATTTTTATCCTGTTGCAAGTTGTGATGCTATCTCTCATTGGTGCTAACCGGCCAATTGGCCTCGTGGTGAAAGACATCGGTATCGGCACGGGAGGTCATGGGTTCAACTACCGGGCCGGTCAAATCGGACACAGTGTTACCACGTTTCTTTCAAGCTGAGTTGCCGAGGCGCTAAGCCGTGGAGATGGTCTCCGCCACTCGTTACACGCTTCAGCGTAATACCGGGAGTATAATAAAGATATGATTTTTTTTATCATGCTTACAGGTGGACCATTTAGAAAGTTTGTTGTTTCGAGAAACAAGTGGGAGTACTAACGAAACCGACTTCGCAAAACTGGGGGCTAAATTGGCCGTTTGCCAAGCTGAGATAGAAGAAGGGAAGAAGACAAGGTAGCCGTTGGTAGATATTCGAGTGTTTAAGCCAATATTTAACCAATAACCTTGGGCCAAGTGTTACAACGTTTTCTTTGGTCAGCGACATGCCTTAGCTGTACCGCGCACAGGTGACAGATCCTACATGACCGGTTCGATTCACGGCTGGAGCCGATCGCATTTGACACATTTACCAGGTGGCTGCTGACTCGAAAAACGCAAGCTCACTTCGCAGTCTTCCTCAATTACTGTTGAATTTTCAGTTCAATATAATTGATAATATCTTCAGGTATTTATTATTTGTTTATTACTTTTCCAGTTGTTCAGATGGCTGAGTCGATAAAGTGTCTACCTCTGGAGCAGAAGACTCTGACTTCATACCGAGTCGGATCTGACCAATGGTTTTAAAATTGGTATTTACAGCTTCCCTGCTTGACGCTCAGCGTTAAAGGAACAGTTTGGAGGACCAGCCGGCAGAAATTAAAGTTCGTCCATGTTGAAAGACATTTAACGGAATCCTCCCATATCAGGGTGGTAGACAGATGGTCGGCAACTTGTTATGGCGAGCTTGTTATGGCGCTTGATCGCTTTGTCGTAATAGGAAGATAAATAAATATGCATCTACAATTCTACATATAAAGTACGAATTTTTTTTTTACTACAGGGCTGCATTACAAGATAGTTTAGCGGCGACCAAACAACGCAATGACGAATTATCGCTTTCAGAGAAAGAATTGAGAAAAAATTTAAGTGAGTTTCAGCAAAGAGCCTTGGATGCAGAAGCTCAAATCCTCCTTATCACCGGTCAAAAAGATGAAGAGGAGAGCCAAGTGAGAGAAGATTTTACTAATTTTCAATGTAGCGTTGCAGCTAAAAGTAAAGCTTTTGCTTTACAAACCTTACAACGTCACATTAAGCCTGTCTCGAGAGCTATTGCGTTAACACTATGCCATGGAACACCAGAGTTAAGCTTTAGTTTATTATACAATACACAAGAGCTACATTAGTTGTTCATTTGCTGGAAGGTTGCATCATCGTTTAAAGAGGTTTGTCCTGCTTTCTTGTGACTGGTGAAGTGATCGGCATAGCATTCGATTCGTTATTAATTTCTTCGATTAAAAATTTGGGTTTCAGAAATGTTACCACAGCTGTGCTGCGATGTATATCCGTGAAGCTGGAAAAAGTAAAATTCTGAAATTTTTTTGCGAGTGTTTAACATTTTAGGTTAGGCTAATTCGGGAGACATAGTTGTCTTTGGCATTGCTTATACCGTACTCGTCTGCAAAAAAAGGATGATAAGTACAGTAGGTAAGCCATGGCTTTACCAAACTATATTGAAACTTTCCGCTCATTGTATTGTGGTAGGTGGTTTATGGGTACTGATCTGATTCTTATGGTCGAATGGATAGCTCAGATGGCCAAACGAATAGGGCAATAGTATCGGGTTTGATTCGGAGTCGGGTCTAACCAATGACTCTAAAGTTGGTATTCGCAGTTATGTTGCTTGATGCTCAGCTTTAACGGAATAGCGTGGAAAAGAAGTCGGCGAGTTTACTGGTTATACCGTTTGGAAAAGCACTTAACAGTATTTTCCATCTTGGAGAGAGTAGAAAAGACGTTGGCCGGCAACTCCTAAGCGAGTTCGTCATGGCGCTTTGATTAATCGTTGATGGTGATAGGAGGATAAATAATTCGTTACTTAAATAAATGAATATACAGCTAAGTAACAATGTATATAATGAAATACAATGTCTACAACACTAGTTCACTGCCAAGCTGTATTTTTAGAAACTGGTCGCTGAATTGAATCGCAGTCAGCTGGAAGATGCAGTTGAAATGCTGAGGAAGAGAGTGGATTTTCATATTTTTCAATTACAATCTTACGTCAACAAATACAAGAATCTAAAGCAAAAACACAGAACAAAAATTAGACGAATTAGGTAAGTTTGTAGTGATAACGGGGTAAACAACAGGGTTTCATTTAGCAAAATTATAATATTTTCATTTGCGATTCAACAACTTCAACAAACCATGATACTGTGTCAAATTGTCGTAAAATTGTATTATTTTATCGCTCTAGTTTTTGTGGTAGTGGTGTAAAAATATACTATTCATGCATTTCCCTTAATAAGGGAAAGATGTATAGTATACGCATCGGAGCCGGATTGAAAAAAAAAGATTAGTTGTTGTTTTGTGGAATCTCTTTTGGAATTGCATAATTATGGCGGATATTCGGGGCAGGGTTTGATTTTGATCAAAATAAGCCCGTTATTTTGCTTAGTTCCGTTTTTTTTTTTTTTTTTTTTTTTTTTTTGCAGGGAGTTATTTTTATTGGAACGGAAAACTACCTCCGACGAAATCGAGAGATTGGAAAAGAAACTGATTTCCGCGGAAAGTTCCCTTAAGAAGGAATTGGCGTGGAAAGAAAAAGCAGCTGATGACGTCAGAGCAGCCGAGCGTGACCGACGTAATGCGATCAATGAAGCGGATCGAGCAGAACAAATAGCGGAAGAAAGGTAAATGTTGTATTGTACTTGCCCAAAGAAAGTAAATCCATCTTTTTTAAATAATATTTAACACAGGCTGCTTGGAGTTGTGGTTAAAGACATCGCAAACGGCGAGGGAGGTCTGGGGTTCGATTCCCGGGCCGGTCAAATCGTACACAGTCGCCAGCGGCTCGCCACCGCTGTTGCGTTTCTTCGGAGCTGTGTTGCCCTGGCGCTAAGCCGCATGAGTCTCTCCTCTCGTTACACGCTTCAGCGTAATACCGCGAGTATAATGAAGATATGATTTTTTGATATTTATTTATTTTCAGAAACGAACAAATTAAACGCCTGAACAGTGCCGCAGATGATTTGTTATCGGAAAAGTGTGAGCTAAAGGTAATTGCGTGACCGGTTGATGACTTACCGGAAAAATTTGAAAGTTGTAAACGCAACAGAGAAACATATTTGTTGAAAGCATGTGATAGTACGAGTTAGTGCAATATTGATAGAAAAATTTTGACTTCAGAAACAACTGAATCTTCTAGAACAGCAGAAACATGAACTAGAAAACATTGTGCAACTGACGCAACAACAAGAACGGAAAGAAGTGAGTTTTATAGAAAGCACAAATCGTTTTTGTTACAATTTAGGAAAATAAAAGGTTTACTAAACCGCCTTAAGTTACCTAAACTTTTTCAGTTTCCTGTTGGTTTTTGCTTATGGGTGTACGATTTGTTATACCCTAGAAGCAAAACTATTTACATGGATAAGGTAAGCAGCTTTTGTGGGGGACTTGGAGCAAAAAATCTCGTTCCTTATTACTTCATTGCTGTGACGACGGCTTTAAACTGAGAAGCTGTGTCTACGCTTCTCAATTACAGTTTGAGTTCGTCTGGCCCTGTCACCAGGATTGTGGAATTGGTTGTTTCGTCTACCGATTCTGTTTCCATCATCAAGTACCATTTTCTTGCCTGAAATCGACGTAAATTGAGATGCTTATACTTTTTCGCGTTCGTAAGCGAAACTGAAATCGCGTTTCATTTGGGTTTAGATGTAACTTCAGCAAATAGTGTTTTTCCACAAACTGAGTTCCAACTACTGTCGTCAACGTTGTGACGTTTCTGTGATGTCCAAGTGCTAAGTCGCGGAGGTGGGCCCCGCCACTCGTTACACGCTTCAACGTAATATCGCGAGTATAATGAAGATTTGATTTTCGTTTGGGTTCTAATCACATTGGTAAATGGACAAAACTTTTTCTCCAATATGCTTTTCCAGTCAAAAAACCTTTGTGAAAGCGGTAGAGTTTCTCGCTTCTGCTTCCGCTCCCACAAAAAAAAAAAACGCTTCCGCTTCTACATCCCTGACTGGCACCAACTTCACTTCACCATTAACTAAATTTCAGGAGCTAACTCATCTGCTGAGTAGTCTCAGTTTAAGTGGAAGTTTGCCGTTGTTGGGCTCCAGCGACTTTATTGCAACCACAGCCCCAGCCGATGAGCCAGGAATTCAACAACATTCTTATTTACATGATGAAAACAACATGAAGGAGTCCCCAACTAAAGACACTGCGCCAGATAATACTTCGTACTTAAATTTATCCCCAAATAAAGAGCACCCAGTGCCTATCAAGCGAAGTGTATATTAAAAATTTTGCAACGTTCTAAAAGTGAATCGCAGTTTTTGCGAAAACTTTGCAACAACACTAAAGCCTTAATCAGAATTTTCACATTGGATTATAACGTCAGTTTTATCCACACTAAAGCTTTCGGTTTGCGTTTTTTCGAAGTTTTTTTTCTGAATTTGCCGCTGTGTTTTGCGATTCTTCAATTTCCCCGACTTTTATTTTGTATGTTTTCAAAATAAGCCCGCTGTATTTCTTCACCTTAACCTATATTTTGTCATTACGACTGTAATTTTATTTTTGTCTTCGAGCTTTTATTATTATTGGTATTTTTGTGTTCAAATTTTTAGTAATTTTTATTATGAAGCTGTATCCTGACTTTGATTTTTTAAAGAAATAGTATGATTTTGCACATGCCCTTTTCTTCATGAAACGTTGCACACTATGCACAAATGATTACGTGATGTATCTCTGCTGCGCTGTCTAGGTTACTTTATTTGTAACCACTGTATCACGAATGATGGTAAAATACAAAATCGTTTCAATAAATAATGGTTTACTTTTGCATGCTACATTTGTAAGTCTGTGATGTAGATTTTACATGTTCTATACCGGGACTTCAGTTAGACGGATTGATCTACAGAAATTTTTAGTTAGTACCTAATTTAATTTCACTTGGAAATACTGCGTTTTTTATTGGTATTAGTTTTGTGTTTAGATAAAGGTATTCATAATCGGGCTGCTTCAGTTTTTAGCATAAATTTAGCGGTTTTTAGAGTAGCCAATGTACGTTAGAAATTAAGTTTTTGCAAGAATTGATTTTGTTTGGTTGCCTTGGCTTTTAACTCGCTAAATTAAACACTTCTTGCCTTAAATTAATGTTTCAAATATTTTTTATAATTATAGTGGGCCTATACCTGACAACTAACAAATATTTTTCAAATTTTTGGTTTAAAGGTGCTTTGCTTAAAACTAGCATTTGAATTTTATGTTACTGTAAGACTGCTGTTGCACTTGTGTTATCGATGGCTAGTTTTCAGCTAAAGATGCCCGTTATCGCTCTTATTTTATTTCGAGTTATTTTCTCACTTTTTTGCTCAAATCGGTAAAAAAAATAGACTATTTTGGGATGTTGACTTTGAGCAAATACCACTGCTGTAAGAATACTTCGATTAATTTCCATTTTAGCTAATATTGACTTCCAACGCTTTTTCTTTTGGAGTGGAAAAAAGAATAAAAAAAAATCGAAACGAAAAAAGTTTAAGTGTCAGTAAAATATGGAACTGACTTCAACAAAGTTCTTAATTGTAATATGTTTGTATGCTGTGTGCTTACTAACCATGATTTATCTCGTGTTCTTTTGTATGATGTTATTGTGCTAATTAATTTGTGCAGGCGATCACTGTGTCTAGCGTATTTTAAAAACAGTTAACAAATGAATTTTATCGCTATAACTTGTGCAAAGTAAGGACTTATCCCGAATTCTGAATTTTGCGGTTGCCGGACCAAATTTGAAATTTTGGCTTTCATTTTGCAGAACCGTTTTTTTACATTGAACCGGTTGTTGCGGGTGGTTGCACTGCAAGGCAATGCGTACCGTATCGGTAAGCATAGCATGTTTATTTCAATAGCCGCAGCGAGCAAAGCGATAGCTCAAAACAGTGTGAAGCTAATAAAAACTCCTTGATTGACATTTTGGCATTATCAGATGCACAAAAAAGGTAAATGATAAAGTTTAAGCTATGCGTTTGTTTTGGCCTAGCAGGTTTAAAACTGTGCATTTGTTTGTGCAACAAAAGCCAAGCCCCCCTCCTTTTCACTTCACCATTCTGCGACCAGGTATACACTCCGCGACCACGCTTCATGTAATTGTGACATCAATGAAAACGTTCGTTTGCGTAAGGTCAAAAATTGCGTAAGGTGTTTGCGTAAGGTAAAAAAAAACACAAAAATACCCCCAATCTCCCATCAGGTTATTCGTATTTTTGACATAGCCTACGTGGCATCATGAAAAATAATAATGAGTTTGAACTTGAATTTAATAAAGACATGCGTTTGAGTGAAATCAACTGTCACATTCACCACACGCTATCCATCGCGTTCTTCTTGCGTTTGCTTTATCATTTGAATTATATTTCTCCTTTGAGTAGCGTTTGTGGCTGGAAAGCACACAGAAAAAAGGCGAAAGTAATATATCACGGTTGACGCAAGAGGGAGATAAAGATTACTGTGGTGATTGGAATATCACGAAGGCAACTATACTGTATTAATGATTAAATTATTTACCAACAGCTGATTCGCTCCCAACTCCCACACAATACCCTTCTACATCAAAGCGTTGTTATGTAAAGGCAAACATTTAATTTTGACATCATAAACTAAATGTTCTTCGAACTTGCGCTGCACGTGCAAAATTTCTCTCAGCAAGGTGGTCGTAGAGCGGTTATCTCAAGATTTCCGTTTGTATCCTGCAAAAATCTTAAATTAAAAATAAGGTTCTAATGATAGACAACAACTAAAAAGCAATGTCCTTGTCCAGCGAGACTGCAATGTCCTTGTTGAATGTCCAGATAGACAGCAACTAAAAAGCAATGCCCTTGTTGTCTCAATGTCCAGCGGCTGATAGCCAGAAACAGCGCTGTCTCGCTCTACGGTTCTAAAGATAGGTTACCAGATTTTTGAGCAAAGTTGCGTAATCAGTTCAATTTTAGTGTTGCCAGATTGGGCTTGAAGTCGCAAATTGGGCTACTTTTAAAGCGTTCTTGCGCCTGAATTTTAAAACTTGCGACTTTTTGGGCTACTTTGTCTATGCAGCTTGCAATTGTTTTGGGCTAATTTTGATTCCAGAGTTAATTGCTTTTTTTGAATAACTTTTTTTCATTTAGGGTAGATTTTTTTCTTTAGTGTTCCTAAAGCAAGAGAAAAGATAGTCTTTTGCTTAACAATACAATCAGGTATAATTATTCAAATCTTTATTATACTCACGGCATCACGCTGAAGCGTGTAACAAGTGCCGGGGTCCATCTTCGCGGTTAACCGCCTGGGTTACGCAGCTCCGAAGAAACGTCGCAGCAGTGGCAAGCCGTTGGTGACAGCGAAACCGCGCCGATTAGACGGACCCGAGATTTGAACCCCACACCTACACCAATAGCGTATGCGCTAAGCAACCGAGCTAACGGCCGGTCGGGTAATTATTGTTGGTTGTTTTGTTTAGGATGCTCAATAGTGTGATGTCATAGGAAGATTAGGCTATAACTTATTTTAAATGGGACAGCTTGGGTTGGGGTAGGGGGGGGGGGGGGTTGAGGTCGGAGGGTTGTAGTTGGTTTGAAATTACCTTAAAAGTCTTGTAGTGGATTTACAAGTACCTTGTAGTTTCTTGTGCTGTTTTCAACTACCTTGTAGTTGGTTTAAAAGCACCTTGTAGTTTCTTGTATAGTTGGTTTAAAAGCGCCTAGTAGTTTCTTGTATAGTTGGTTTAATAGTTCCTTGTAGTGTTTTCAACCACTTCGTAGTTGATTTAAAAGTACCTTGTAGTTTCTTGTGCTGTTTTCAACTACCTTGTAGTTGGTTTAAAAGCACCTTGTAGTTTTTTGTGCTGTTTTTAACTACCTTGTAGTTGGTTTAAAAGTACCTTGTAGTTCCTAGTATAGATGGTTTAAAAATACCTCGTAGTTCCTTGTGGTGTTTTCAAGTACTTTGTAGTTGGTTTAAAAGTACCTTGTAGTCAGGGATGGGCACGATAAACCTTTTTGTACCAAAGCGATAACGATAATCGATAACTTCAAAACAGTCCTGGGCGATACCGATAAATCTCAATTTTTTAAAGCGATATCGGTAATCGATAAATTATTGTCGATAAATTTTTCCGATAAATGTTGCGGTAAATTTTCAATGCGTTTGACGAAGTTTTTTTTGCAAGTCACCTGGCAGAAATGCCTTTCTAAATTTTTCAAGAAAACAGAGCAGTTCACGGACTCTGCCGCGGCATTAAATAAAACAAAGAGAGATGTTTTTAAACTGCAACAACACTTTAGTAGCACAGTGTATTTTTTCTATAGTGCCAACTTACTAACTTTGGTCACTGTGTGCATAAAAAATCGTTTATCGCGATAACGAAATATACTACAAATGCGATATCAGTAATCGATACATCAAAACTATTTTGAGCGATAATGATAATCGGTAAAGTTATCGCCGATAAATTATCGCGATAAATGCCCATCTCTGCTTGCAGTGTTTTCAACTACCTCGTAGTAGCTATAAAAGTACCTTGTAGTTCTTTGCAGTGTTTTCAACTACCTTGTAGTTGGTTTAAAAGTACCTTGTAGTTCCTCGTAGTGTTTTCAACCACCTTGTAGTTGGTTTAAAAGTACTTTGTAGTTCCTTGCAGTGTTTTCAGCTACTTTGTTCTTGGTTTAAAAGCACCTTGTAGTTCCTTGTGCTATTTTCAACTACCTTGTAGTAGCTATAAAAGTACCTTGTAGTTCCTTGCAGTGTTTTCAGTACCTTGTAGTTGGTTTAAAAGTACCTTGTAGTGTTTTTAGCTACTTTGTACTTGGTTTAAAAGTACCTTGTAGTGTTTTCAAGCATTTTGACGGTTTAAAAGTACCTTGTAGTTCCTTGCGGTGTTTAGTAGGACCTTTTTGGCATATGATTTTGATCTTTGTCAGTTGCTACCATACATTCCAAACACAGTGAGTTTTCCTGATTTTCGCACAAAGTTTCAAATATAGCAATCAAACACAGTTTTTAAGCACATAAATGTACCAACTTGCTCGTTTTTTCAACTATTAGTTTCCAAAATTTTTCTTCGTGTGCCCCAGCCAAATATCGATAATATAATTAAACTATTATTAAGATGTGAATCGTCAACAATTGTAAACTGCAATAAAATAGATACATTTAGCTGTGGCATAGATACTGAAAATGAAACATATTTTATTTTAAATCTGCATAGGCCTTGACAATCACATGGAAATCACTTGATGTAATGTTGCAAGATCTTCCAGTAGCAGTGTGAGGCGTAGAAACTTTGCACAAAATTTGCTAATACAGAAACCAGCACGAATCTTCTTTCAAAGGCCAAAAAATGTTTTAGAATGGTCTGGTGGGTGAATAAGGTTTACTTGAGTATTCTGCTGCGTAGGGTTTCTCTTTTTCCCGAAATTTCAACTTCCCGGGAAACAAGAAACTTTCAAAAAAATTCCCGGGAATCCTGAAAATCTTTGGGATTCTCGGGATTCGGGAAATTCCTAAGATTTTTTCCCAAACTTGATTGTTTTGCCATTTTTTCTGGTTTTCAGCTGTTCAGATCTCCTTTTTAGCATTTTGTGATATA
This sequence comes from Trididemnum miniatum, assembly GCA_964006365.1. Lineage (NCBI taxonomy): Eukaryota > Metazoa > Chordata > Ascidiacea > Aplousobranchia > Didemnidae > Trididemnum > Trididemnum miniatum. The sequence goes on along the minus strand of OZ023231.1, from coordinate 7,462,415 downwards.
TATACGAGGTGCATTCAATAAGTTTCCAGACTTTTTTTGTATGGGCACTTTTATTAACCGTACACACAAAAAACTCTAGTCCCCTTCAAAGTATTCTCCTCCGACATCAATGCACTTGTTGTACCACTCCAACAACTTCTGGAAAGCCCCCTGGAAGTCTTCTTGTGTGAGCGTGTTTAGGACCCTCGTAACAGCCTCTTTCATGTCCTCGATCGTGGAATAACGATTGCCTCTGAGGTTTTCTTTGAGCTTTGGGAATAGCCAAAAGTCGCAGGGAGCAAGGACGGGCTGTAGGGAGGATGGGAACCGTCTTGATGCCCATCTGGGTCAAATAGTCTGTGACGAGGATGGAGCTGTAGACTGGGGCATTGTCCTGATGGAAATGCCACTGACCTGATTCAAAGAGTGCTGGCCTCTTCCGACAGAATCTCTTCCTAAACTCCCTTAAAACTTCAACATAGTACTCCTTGTTGACTGTGATTCCAGTGGGAACCCAGTGAATGTAGATTATGCCCATGCTGTCAAAAAAAGAGATCATCATGAGTTTCTGGGTGGACTTGCTCTGTCTGGCCTTCTTGGGTCTGGGAGATCCAGCATGCTTCCACTGGGAACTCTTGTCTCTTGGTCGTAACAATAGATCCAGCTTTTATCGCAGGTTACCAGGGCATCAAGAATTTGGGGATCTGAATTAATGAGCTCAACCATCTCCTTGCTGTCATTGCAACGTCTTTCTCTCTGATCTCACAGGAGCACTTTTGGGACGAACTTCGCGCAAATCTTCCGCATCTTCAGTTCCTCACGAATGATTGTGTGTACAGCTCCCACACTGACATTAAACTGTGTGCTTAGTGTCTCTATAGACACACGACGGTCCCTATTCATGAAATCGTTTATTTGGCCAATCATCTCTGATGTTCTGACTTTCCTACTCCTCTCACATCTCTCATCATCCCTCACGGACTCCCTGCCTTCCTTGAATCTCTTGTGCCATTGAAAAACTGATGATTGATTCATGCAAAATGGTCCATAAGCAGTCTGAAGCATACCATACGTTTCCGTGGCAGTTTTTCCAAGTTTAAAACAGAACTTGATTGCACATCATTCAAACTTATTAAATGTATGGGCACTTTTATTCAGACTTATTGAATGTACCTCGTATGTTGTGTTGACAAACTTAGTTTCAGTGTTTCCATTTTTTTGACCAATTGTGGAAAAAATTTTGATCTCGCAAGCATTTTGTCCTAAAAAATTTTGCAAATTTTGAAAAATGATTTTTTCTAAACAAAAAAATGTTTTTTAAATTTGCAGTAACGCATTTTTTATGTCGAAATGATAGATATTAGTACCACTGAAATCCTTTCTAATGCATAAAAATTCCTGGGATCCCGACATAAGTTTCCCGGGAAACAGTAAGTTTAAAACCCCCAATTTTCCTGGGAAATTTCTCGTCCCAATTTCCCGGGAGGAAACGCTACTGCTGGGTAACGTCAACGTTCAAAATCAATTCAACCCACCACTTTTCTTCATAGTTACATACTACATAGTCATTCACTAAAACTTGAATGTTTTCTTTTGGACAATTAGAAAAATAGTGAATGCCTGTGTACAATTTCGGAGTACAATATATGGATTTTTTGAATATTTTAATTACAAAAATTAGAGCCCAAATAATTTGAGACGTTTCGATTTAAGCTTACACCATTATCAATCTTATTCACATAGAAATAATTCAATAAAAAGTAATTCAATCTTATTCAACCTGTGTACAATATTGTAGTATAAACAAAGATACTCATCTATTGATGTCAATACCTACGATAAAATTATTGGAATTAATATGTGAACATTGATCAGAAATTTAACCAACGTCATATGCACTGCAGATGTTGTAACAACATTTCTGATCTTGGTTATAAAATGGATAACAAATTTGACAAAACAATAAAAAATAATTGTAAACCCGACGAATTTGTTAGAGCCGATCACAATTTACTATTACCTTCCTTTATGGGTTACGAAGTTCTGAATGGCTAACATGCATGCTTGAAATGTCAAGTCTAGGCATCTTTGGCAGGAAAACTTTCTTGGCAAGTCATGCAAACCACAAACACTTAATATTAGAAAACTTCCTGTGACCTCATAATAATGATAATGTTTGTATGAACAAATTGAAATGCTTCTGTGATATCACTAAAGCCTCGTCTACACTGAGGCCGTGCCAGGCTGAGAAAAGTCAAACCAAGCGACGTGTCTCCACTGGAACTGTAAAATGGTCAGACGCGGCGTGCTTTTTAAGTTGATGCAATCAAACGTCATCATAACGGTATGGAGTTAGCAGAGTGGTTGGTGCATTGGGCTGCGTTGAAAAACAAACATACACTGATGCAGTTGTCTGCTTGTTTGCTAACTAGTAGGCCAGTACCCTACCACTGTATTCTTTGGAACCCAAGATCCTAACCAAACAAGTCAAGTCAATTTTATTTGTTTGCACTGAAATAGTCATCCTCTCCTATGGATTGCCACCTTAACGTGGTGGGGAGGTTTGAGTTTTCAATGATCCTTAGAGCAACGCCGTCGGTAGTGTTTAATCACTTCCATCAGGGTCACCCATGGCGGTAAGGTCGAAGGAGAGAAACAGACCAAGTAGCAATCCAATGCTGTAGCTAAATGGAAAGTTGTAATAACAATATTCATGCTGCATCGGACGGCGCGCAGGATAAAAAGGTCCGCGTTCGAGTTTTAGGCAGAGGGACTCGTTCGAAAAATAAGCTACAGTCTCCCCCACAAGCTGACCGTCACCGGAAACCCACCAACGCAGTCGCTAAGCGTTTGGGGAGGCAAATGGGGGCAGCGCACAGAAAATGTACTCGAGTTGGACCAAACTGCCGGGATCTAGCTATCGGGAACTGGAACGTTTCGTCACTGACAGGAAAAGAGCAGGAGCTTGTTTGCGAAGCCCAACAGTATCGCCTTGATGTTGTTGGAACTTCATCAACAAAGCGCCGGGGTTCTGGAACTGTCGAGTTGAACAGTGGGTGGAAAATTTTCTACTCAGGTGTTGATGCAGCAATGTCTGCCCAAGCTGGTGTTGGCTTACTTGTGAGCCCCAACATAGCTGAATGTGTCGTTAACTAGGTACCACTGGGAGGAAGGGTTTGTCTTCTAAAGCAAAGACTGCAGGAGCGATCTCTGTTCATCTTGCAGGTGTACGCACCTAACATAGAATCACAGTACGAAGCCTTTCTGGAGGAAGTTGAGGTTGCATTGGGAAAAGCAACTTCATCAGAATCCCTTGTCCTTTTGGGCGATTTCAATGCACATGTGGGCATCGACAATGCAACCTGGAAAGGTGTTATTGGGCAACATGGTGACCCTGACATTAACAAGAACGGAAGGTGTTTATTGCAGTTCTGTGCCACCAATGGGCTGTGCATAATGAACACGTTTTTTCAGCACAAAAGAATTCATAAGTACACCTGGTACAGAGACTCTCTGGGACAACGCTCCCTAATTGATTTTTGTATCGTTTGGCGGACTTGTTTTCTACCGTGTCTGATGTTCGTGTTAAAAGAGGGGCTGAGTTGTCAACTGATCACTACCTAGTTGTCTGCACTTTGAAAGCTTTCAAACCCTTGAAGAAACGAAAGACTTTTCGACCACGAGAAACTTATCGAATCAAATGGGAATCATTGGCTGACAAAGAGGTACGAACTGCATTTGCAGACAACATTGCATCTAAGTTCAAAGAACTTCCGACCTCTACTGAAGACATTGAAACTGAGTGGTGTTTGTTTCGAACAGCAGTCATTACGTCCGCTACTAACTATTGTGAACGTAAGCGTGTTGGAGGGACGAAGAGTAGCGAGAAAAGAACTCCTTGGTGGAACCAAGAAGTTAAAGAAGCTATTCGTGCGAAAAAAGTGGCCTATAAGGCCTGGCTTGCAAATAAGTCATCACTTGAACTTCGTTCGCAGTACTCTGAAGCACGTAAGGCGACAGCCACAAAAGTTAAACTGTCTAAGGAAAGGGCCTGGAAGGAATTTGGAGAAAGGTTAGACGATGATTTCAAAACGGCAAACAAAGTGTTCTGGCAGACCATTCGCCGTTTGCGTGGAAAAAGATCTCGAGCCGCTCTCTTTATCGAAGATTCAAATGGTGTGACTCTGAAAGATCAAGATGCTATTTTGAATCGGTGGAGAGAGTACTTTAGTGATCTTTTAAACCCAGTTGATGCTACACCGATACAAAGTCACGAGGAACAGGTTGGGGAAGATATTCAGATAACCGAAGCAGATGTGAATGCAGTAATCAAATCATTGAAAACTGGAAAAGCACCTGGTGAGGATGATATCAGACCTGAAATGTTAAAAGCAATGAACATATATGGTGTTCGTTGGCTGACTCGTGTTTGTAAGGTGGCGTGTAGTACTGGGCAAGCACCAAAGCAATGGCAAACGAGTGTGATAATACCTATCCACAAGAAAGGAGACAGGAGAAAATGCACCAATTATAGGGGCATATCTCTCATCAGTGTCCCGGGTAAGGTCTATGCCAAATGCCTTGAAAAGAAATGCCGTGAAATAGTCGAGCCTAAACTAACGGATGCTCAGTGTGGCTTTCGTCCTGGCCGAAGCACAATGGATCAGATCTTTGCCTTGCAGCAAATCTTTGAGAAGTCGTGGGAATATGCAAGAGGTCAATGCATGTTTTGTTGATCTTGAAAAAGCATATGATCGCATTCCTAGAGACAAGCTTTGGGCGGTGCTGTTGCAGTATGGCATTGATGGCCAGTTACTAACTGCCATTAAGTCGCTGTACATGCATTCCGAGATCTGTGTTCGTGTTAACAGTGCAATGACGAAACCTTTCAGAGTAAGTGTGGGACTACGGCAAGGCTGCTCTCTTTCACCTATTCTGTTCCTTATTTATATGGATAGAATAGTTAAGAAAAGTGAGTCTTGTCGCGGAGTAAAGATCGGTGAATGCACTGTACAACGTCTGTTGTTTGCAGATGATCTTGTGATACTCGACTCTACCCAAAATGGTCTCCAGCAAGCTCTTTACAGGTTTTCGGATGCATGCTCTGTTGCCGGAATGAAAATCAGTTCAACAAAAACAGAAACCATGTGCCTGTCCAGACAACCAAAGCAGTGCTCTCTCCAAATTGATGGAGTACCACTAAAACAGTCAGAGAAATTCAAGTACCTCGGCGTCTCATTCACAAGTGACGGCAGACAAAATAGCAAATTGGATATCCGCATCGGAAAAGCAAGTGCAGTAATGCGCCAGCTCAACCGATCTGTGGTACTGAAACGGGAGCTCTGCACCAAGGCAAAGCTATCCATTTTCAGATTGGTCTATGTTCCTATTCTGACTTATGGCCATGAGTGTTGTATCATGAATGAGAAAGTGAGGTCTCGAGTTCAAGCAGCCGAAATGGGATTCTTGCGAAGAATTAGCGGTTTGACCTTGTTGGACAAGGTTAAAAGTGCAGATATTCGTGAATCTCTAAACATCGAATCGCTGCTTCTCCGACTAGAAAGATCGCAACTGCGTTGGTATGGACATGTGACACGAATGTCCCAGGAAAGAACAGCCAAAAAACTGCTCTGTTCAACACCGATTGGTCGAAGGCCTAGAGGCCGTCCCAGAACTCGATGGCGAGATTACGTAGAAGATCTTAGTTGGTCTCGCCTTGGCATCCCAGCAGAGCATCTATCCTTTGTTGCAGAGGATTGAGATGCTTGGAGGCTCCAACTTGAGCTGCTGCCCCCGCGGACCCCCCATTGATAAGCGGGTCCAGAAAATTGATTGATTGAAATAGTCATCAAATAGCCAATTACGCAACAACGTTTGACATAAAAATGATAAAACAGTACAAAAGTTAGTTTGATTAGTAATCAAACAGTGGCAAACTGGACAGCGCAAGACCATTTCCTGATCATCTGAGTCAAGTTGCCCATATCCAACAGGCGTAGAATTCGCAAATTTGTACACCAGAAATTTTGGGAGCTGGAGAAGGTTGTTGTTGGGCAGGGGTAGGAGATTCTGAGGTTGTTGGCTCTGTTGCAGGATCTACACTAGCCCTCTTGTGAGTTCAATCAGGGAATCCAACAACCAATAGAATGAGTCTACCAAAGGCAGCAGTCCCCTTCAGTGGGTATCTTTATTTACTATACACAAATGTATCTGAAATCTTATTCAAATGGAATGGATTAGTACACAACAATGACGCAGCAGATTACACATGAGTACACACATATGGTAATACACTAATATTAGTAATTATCATGTAATCATGACATAATGCCAAGACATCATTTTTATTTACACAGGTAAAGTAAGGTTTCTTGTCACATCTATCATTCTACACCAGCAGTGTATCTCAACCACTTCCCATGATTACTCGTGACTAGGGCGATTTTTTATTGTCCTAAAAATCTCAAAAAATTGACCTTATTTTATCAAAAAATTGACGTTGTTGACCAAACGAAACAATGAAATGAAAGAACCAGTCCATAAGAAAAAAAGAAAAAAAAAAATACACCAAAGTCACTTCAGTTAGTGCTTAGATTATAATGTACGCTCATATAATTCAAGTGTTTTGCTATTCGCTGTATTGCAATCTGTGTAACATCCAGTGGCGTAGCCAGCCAAAAATTTTGGGGGGAGGCCAAATATTTGAAATTTTAGCGAGTAGTAGTATTTTCTTCGGAACATTAATTTATCCAATCACGGCATGCTGTCCCCATGTTTTTCTATTCATTTCCTTGCGGTCTAGGTGAGTTGTCAGACGAAATGAAGGCACTGAACGTTTGGCTCTGACTCCTGCAATTCTCTGGGCAGGCGTTAGTGTAGTGCCGGGGTCTGTGGCTGTGATACGTTCGAATAGTGGTGGAACAGAAACACAAGGTGTTGGGTTTGTATTACTAACATAACAAATATTTACAACGCATAACAAAAGGCAGTATGGCACCACTACAATTAAAAGTCCATTCGTCGCTTCTTACCAGCTACACTCGTCACAACTCGATTGATCTTCTCGGTGTCGTTAATCCTTGCGCTATGGCAGTGAAGCACACACAAATCTGAGAGTCGATCAAAAGTCATTGTTGAACGCAACCATGTCTTCACTCGTTTCATACACGAAAAAGACCGCTCAGCTTCAACAGTTGTAGAAGGTAACCCCATGATGATTTGGATTTCGCTGCGCACGCTTGGGTAATCTTGAGTACTCATAAAAAGCTCCTGCAAACATTCGAGTTTGACTTTAGGGCTCAAAGAAGATCTCCACAGCCTCACTTCGCTTTCAAGATTATCCAATGAATACAAGCGCTCGATCTCATCGATATGGGTTGGCTTGTTTGGAGGAAGGAGTGACAATAAAGCAAAAAACGAAGGATTGTCGCTAAATCTTTCCCGAAGAGAGCAACTTAGGCCGTCGACATACGGGAGATATATGGCACGATGGAAATACTGTGAAGTCGATTCAGCGGAGACGTTATAACAATAAGCTTGTATCTCGACTACTCTGGGCCTTGTCAGCGCCTTCACCCCAGTTATTTCACAAGCTTCTTCATAAATTTTTGACGCAATGTTTAAGTCTGTGCGTTCTTGACTGACAATGCTCTGAAGAGGAGAAATAAGACTCTTCACAGATAGCACACTGACTTCAAAAGTCTGAAGCTTACGCGCTAATGATTCTATAAATGACGAATATCGTGCCTTTAAACACATAGTGTAAGTCACACCAGACTTCTCCTGGGCAGATTTCAAATAAAACGCTTTTGCTCTTGTCTCACTGCTGCCATTGCTCATCAAAAAACCAAGAGCATCAAGTATGCGCTTGAAGTTACATTTGAAGATTCGGATGCTCTTGTACTTCTCAGACCATCTGGTAGGCGAGAACAAAGGAATGTTAATTCCCAAGCTTGCACGTTTTTGGGGGCTCTCTCTGAAGAAATGTATAGTCTCTTTAATAACATCACCGGTGTTTCTGATGATTGGAACCTTACTTTGGTCATTGATGACCAAATTTAAACAGTGAGAAGCACAGTGCACAAATATTGCGCGAGGGTACTTATCGCGAATGCGTTTTTGTACACCACTCAAGTGACTTGCCATTGTTGACGCACCATCATATCCCTGCCCAACAAGTTTTTGGAAATCCACTCCTATCTTAGATAGGTGGGCCAAAATACTTGATGAAATTGATTCTGCCGAAACTGAATCCATTTCAACAAATCCTGTAAAGCTCTCGTGGACTGTGCTGCCAATCATGTATCTCAAAACAATACTGAGCTGTTCTTTACCAGAAATATCGCATGACTCGTCAGCTATCACTGACACAAAAGATTTGTTGGCTTCTGTGACAATCTCTTGCACTATCATATTGCTGGCTATCGCGAGAATCTCATTCTGGAACATTGGACTTGTATATTCGGCGTTGCTGGCCATTCGAGCAAAATGTTTCTTTAATTCATCCCCGGCGTCAATGCGAAATTGAAGAAGCTTCATGAAATTCCCTTTATCTTCGGAATGACCGCGCAAAGGGATGTTGTTTGAGGCACAGAATATCACAGTCTTAACAATAGAGGTAATTATCTTTCTGTTTTCTCTCATTTGTGTAGCATGTGCTGTCTCCAAGCTCGCACACACATTTTGGCCACTTTCCATACTTATGACAAAGTTTTTCGCAGCAGTAGTTGCTTCTTAGTGGTAACCAACATCTCGGTGGTCAACAGCTTTCTCAATAAATTTCTTGAAGTCAATGCATGGTTTTTTGACAAAAGCAGCATTGCCGATGTTGCCATGCTTTAGACGTGCTTGCATTACAATGCATATCTTGCATAAACCACCTCCACCACAGAGTTGAGTGTAAACTAACCAACTGGAAAACCTGTCATCCTCAAGCCATGCTTTCAGATACTTGCGACGACTTTGTCTAATGGCATCAAGAAGCGCCACGTTTTTTGGACCATCGGAAGTTAAAAGTCTGTATCTCTCAGCATCTGTAAGCTGTGAATGATGCTTAAGGACAAACCCTAGATCGTTGGTTGTATCTATTTCATATGTTTGCTGTAGCCCGTGATCAAAGGTGTCAGTTCTAACAGGTGTATTTGGTGTTTCTTCAGTAGACATGGGTGTGCTTGATGTTGATGAGGGCTGCACATCTTGACTTCTCGGAGAAAAAAAGCTATCTAATCTTGCTTGTTAAGGTTTTGCCATCTAAGAAGACTGCGGTTTTTAAAAGTAAAAAAAAACTGCGTAGTAGCTAAACGTTTAAAATTCGAAACCAGGGAGCTAAACTAGGCTACAAACCTCAATCAACGTAAACTGACTTAAATGGATGTAACGCACTAACTACGCACACAAAAATATGTAGTGTCTTTTCACGAGCGGAAACAAGTGACCACACACATTCAAAACTAACTCCCCTGTGACGTAACTATGGCAATGGGTGGTAAGCCAGAAATTGAGCGAGCCACAAGCGTACCGGCAATATAAACATACCTCTGTGATCAGCTCAATAGGCCTAGTAATTGCAAACTGCTCATGAATGCCGCAAAATTATTAAAGGGTCAGCTACAAAAGTCAGAAATTTTGGGGGGGGCATGGCCCCTTTGGCCCCCCCTGGCTACGCCTATGGTAATATGAAGTATGTTCGAATAACTAATGCATTGTCTTCTCAATTCTAGTGTTTTTGACTATCGGCACGTAGCGACAAAAATATGTAACAAATGAAAACACATCGAAAAGCTTATTTCATCATAATCCAATTTTGGTAAGATTGCAATCTTGCAAAGCTGTCTGAACAGATCTTTACAATCGAAATCAATCAAATCATATCAAGCATTACATGAATAAATTAAGCATGTGCAAAACTGTAATACCGGTAACAGTCAGGCGACAGCATGCACCTCCCTGGCACCACCAACAGTTACGAACCTCCATCTCTAAAGTATCTAAGTCATCTCTTTTTAAGTAGGCTATGAAGTAGAAACGCGCAAAAAAAGCAAGAAAGCAAAAATTGACCTAATAAAAATAAATTGACCAAAAAAGAACAAAAAATTGACATTTATTGACTTTATAACTTCATAAACACTGATCCTACGACCATGAACTTTTGTTTCCACATTTTTAGAGTTATTTTCTACATCCAAAAAAAATTGACTTTATTGACCGTGAATCGCCCTACTCATGACTAATGTTATTGCACTTGGACTGTTGCAGCACTATGGTCCAGACAGCCCAGATCCAGCGCATATATAGACAACCAACAAGTGTGCACAAATATGATGTACAAGATGCAGTCATGCACAAACAAGATTGTGGGCATGCTGCTTATGCATAAACAAGATGTAGACAACCAACAAGTATGCACACACAAGATTGTGGGCATGTTTCCCATGCATAATCAATCAATTTTCTGGACCCGCTTAACCTTGGGGGGTCGCGGGGGCAGCAGCTCGAGTTGGAGCCTCCAAGCATCTCGATTCTCTGCAACAAAGGATAGATGCTCTACTGGGATGCCAAGGTGAGACCAACTAAAATCTTCTACGTAATCTCGCCATCGATCAGATATGCAAGTTATTGGTCTGAAGGGCGAGACACGATGCCATAAGAATCAGTCATTTTTCATGAGGCTTAGGACCTCAGGAAAAACTAAGGGGGTATGTACTTAGCTATGCACAAGCACTATGGCGCAGTAGGAGCCAAGCATTAATATGTGCCTGGTTGTGCAATCATAGTTGCTATCATGTCTCAACAAGTTTGGTTGCTAACTACTTTGGGTTCAGTATAAATACGTCATTATTATTATTAATAACACAAGGTAAACAAAGCAAACAATTCACAAATAGTCATAAATATATTCCCTAAGGAATAAGGCTCACTCTTATGTAATACATGTTAAGTAGCTAGGGTCCTCTATCCATAGACTTTCTATTATATAGACTGGAAACTCAGCGCGAGAGAAAAAGGCATGTCTAATAGAAGAAACAAACTTTGCTCCCAGACGGAGCCTTTTTTTTGCACGCTCGGCTTATTCTGTATACTTAATTCGCTAGCGCTGAATAAACTCTATAAAACAATAAGTTATACTGTATCATGTACAAAAATAACGATTAAATTTTAACTGATAATGTTAGTATTTAGTATTTGTGATGACTGGTGAGTGGAAAAAAGTGTGGCAGTGCTGCAAACAGATCGATGTTGTTTAGTTGATCAAAAAATTTAACGTTAATTTCTGTTTCATTCGAAAACAAAAATTTTTAAGTAAAGGCAACTTTATGTTTACATTTAAAAATTTTAAGAGTTTTGCAGAAACTGAAGTTTGAAATTGAAAACTTGTTTTGGCATATTTGTTGTATAACCCTTGGTAGGGGTTTGTAAGAAAACTTTAACTGCAACGTAAATACAAAAGGTTTCGATTTCTTTGGCGAATTCAAGCAAGTATGGAATTTTTTTAAAAAATTTGCTTGAACTATTTCATGTTGTGGTGAACTGTTTGAATTATGATATCTAAAATGTCACTGACAACTTTTTCGCGTATTTGGTGACACATATCCGAAAAGATTTCACAAACCTCTTCATATATCACAAAATTTCATGAAGTAGGCCTACAAGCCTTGGCAAACTGTTTAATTTAGATATTGTACATTTATTTCTCCTCTCCTATGGATTGCCACCTTAACGTGGTGGGGAGGTTTGAGTTTTCAATGATCCTTAGAGCAACGCCGTCGGTAGTGTTTAATCACTTCCATCAGGGTCACCCATGGCGGTAAGGTCGAAGGAGAGAAACAGACCAAGTAGCAATCCAATGCTGTAGCTAAATGGAAAGTTGTAATAACAATATTCATGCTGCATCGGACGGCGCGCAGGATAAAAAGGTCCGCGTTCGAGTTTTAGGCAGAGGGACTCGTTCGAAAAATAAGCTACAGTCTCCCCCACAAGCTGACCGTCACCGGAAACCCACCAACGCAGTCGCTAAGCGTTTGGGGAGGCAAATGGGGGCAGCGCACAGAAAACGTACTCGAGTTGGACCAAACTGCCGGGATCTAGCTATCGGGAACTGGAACGTTTCGTCACTGACAGGAAAAGAGCAGGAGCTTGTTTGCGAAGCCCAACAGTATCGCCTTGATGTTGTTGGAACTTCATCAACAAAGCGCCGGGGTTCTGGAACTGTCGAGTTGAACGATGGGTGGAAAATTTTCTACTCAGGTGTTGATGCAGCAATGTCTGCTCAAGCTGGTGTTGGCTTACTTGTGAGCCCCAACATAGCTGAATGTGTCGTTGACTGGGTACCACTAGGAGGAAGGGTTTGTCTTCTAAAGCAAAGACTGCAGGAGCGATCTCTGTTCATCTTGCAGGTGTACGCACCTAACATAGAATCACAGTACGAAGCCTTTCTGGAGGAAGTTGAGGTTGCATTGGGAAAAGCAACTTCATCAGAATCCCTTGTCCTTTTGGGCGATTTCAATGCACATGTGGGCATCGACAATGCAACCTGGAAAGGTGTTATTGGGCAACATGGTGACCCTGACATTAACAAGAACGGAACTTGTTTATTGCAGTTCTGTGCCACCAATGGGCTGTGCATAATGAACACATTTTTTCAGCATAAAAGAATTCATAAGTACACCTGGTACAGAGACTCTCTGGGACAACGCTCCCTGATTGATTTTTGTATCGTTTCGGCGGACTTATTTTCTACCGTGTCTGATGTCCGTGTTAAAAGAGGGGCTGAGTTGTCAACTGATCACCACCTAGTTGTCTGCACTTTGAAAGCTTTCAAACCCTTGAAAAAACGAAAGACTTTTCGACCACGAGAAACTTATCGAATCAAATGGGAATCATTGGCTGACAAAGAGGTACGAACTGCATTTGCAGACAACATTGCATCTAAGTTCAAAGAACTTCCGACCTCTACTGAAGACATTGAAACTGAGTGGTGTTCGTTTCGAACAGCAGTCATTACGTCCGCTACTAACTGTTGTGGACGTAAGCGTGTTGGAGGGACGAAGAGTAGCGAGAAAAGAACTCCTTGGTGGAACCAAGAAGTTAAAGAAGCTATTCGTGCGAAAAAAGTGGCCTATAAGGCCTGGCTTGCAAATAAGTCATCACTTGAACTTCGTTCGCAGTACTCTGAAGCACGTAAGACGGCAGCCACAAAAGTTAAACTGTCTAAGGAAAGGGCCTGGAAGGAATTTGGAGAAAGGTTAGACGATGATTTCAAAACGGCAAACAAAGTGTTCTGGCAGACCATTCGCCGTTTGCGTGGAAAAAGATCTCGAGCCGCTCTCTTTATCGAAGATTCAAATGGTGTGACTCTGAAAGATCAAGATGCTATTTTGAATCGGTGGAGAGAGTACTTTAGTGATCTTTTAAACCCAGTTGATGCTACACCGATACAAATTCACGAGGAACAGGTTGGGGAAGATATTCAGATAACCGAAGCAGATGTGAATGCAGTAATCAAATCATTGAAAACTGGAAAAGCACCTGGTGAGGATGATATCAGACCTGAAATGTTAAAAGCAATGAACATACATGGTGTTCGTTGGCTGACTCGTGTTTGTAAGGTGGCGTGTAGTACTGGGCAAGCACCAAAGCAATGGCAAACGAGTGTGATAATACCTATCCACAAGAAAGGAGACAAGAGAAAATGCACCAATTATAGGGGCATATCTCTCATCAGTGTCCCGGGTAAGGTCTATGCCAAATGCCTTGAAAAGAAATGCCGTGAAATAGTCGAGCCTAAGCTAACGGATGCTCAGTGTGGCTTTCGTCCTGGCCGAAGCACAATGGATCAGATCTTTGCCTTGCAGCAAATCTTTGAGAAGTCGTGGGAATATGCAAAAGAGATCAATGCATGTTTTGTTGATCTTGAAAAAGCATATGATCGCATTCCTAGAGACAAGCTTTGGGCGGTGCTGTTGCGGTATGGCATTGATGGCCAGTTACTAACTGCCATTAAGTCGCTGTACATGCATTCCGAGATCTGTGTTCGTGTTAACAGTGCAACGACGAAACCTTTCAGAGTAAGTGTGGGACTACGGCAAGGCTGCTCTCTTTCACCTATTCTGTTCCTTATTTATATGGATAGAATAGTTAAGAACAGTGAGTCTTGTGGCGGAGTAAAGATCGGTGAATGCACTGTACAACGTCTGTTATTTGCAGATGATCTCGTGCTACTCGACTCTACCCAAAATGGTCTCCAGCAAGCTCTTTACAGGTTTTCGGATGCATGCTCTGTTGCCGGAATGAAAATCAGTACAACAAAAACAGAAACCATGTGCCTGTCCAGACAACCAAAGCAGTGCTCTCTCCAAATTGATGGAGTACCACTAAAACAGTCAGAGAAATTCAAGTACCTCGGCGTCTCATTCACAAGTGACGGCAGACAAAATAGCGAATTGGATATCCGCATCGGAAAAGCAAGTGCAGTAATGCGCCAGCTCTACCGATCTGTGGTACTGAAACGGGAGCTTTGCACCAAGGCAAAGCTATCCATTTTCAGATCGGTCTATGTTCCTATTCTGACTTATGGCCATGAGTGTTGGATCATGAATGAGAAAGTGAGGTCTCGAGTTCAAGCAGCCGAAATGGGATTCTTGCGAAGAATTAGCGGTTTGACCTTGTTGGACAAGGTTAAAAGTGCAGATATTCGTGAATTTCTAAACATCGAATCGCTGCTTCTCCGACTAGAAAGATCGCAACTGCGTTGGTATGGACATGTGACACGAATGTCCCAGGAAAGAACAGCCAAAAAACTGCTCTGTTCAACACCGATTGGTCGAAGGCCTAGAGGCCGTCCCAGAACTCGATGGCGAGATTACGTAGAAGATCTTAGTTGGTCTCGCCTTGGCATCCCAGCAGAGCATCTATCCTTTGTTGCAGAGGATCGAGATGCTTGGAGGCTCCAACTTGAGCTGCTGCCCCCGCGACCCCCCAAGGATAAGCGGGTCCAGAAAATTGATTGATTGACATTTATTTCTACATGAAAAAGCTCTAACTTTTAGAAATAATGTGGAGACCGGGGATTAAGCTGTGCCGAAACTATCGCCCCCTGAACCCCCCGACCGGGGGGTCACGCACAAAAAGGGGGCCCAGTAAGTAGTCAGTACGTATTACTATTTACTCAACATATGATAAAGGTGCCTTAAATAGGCCTATTCTAAGATTCAATATGCTTTTTGTCCTAACTCGCGCGATGTGAGACCCCCATACCATATTTATGCTTTTGGCCATGGGGGGCCTGCAAATTTTTCGAAAGATAGCAGTCGCCAAACTAGCAAACAAACGTTTAGTAGCATACCAAGGGCCCCTCATCCTCAAGTGAAAGGCGCAAAAACAAGCCTTAAAAACGTTTTTTCTTCGCATAGGTAGCGAAATGTTAGAGTAGGGTTTGCCTGCAGCATTATTTTAGTGGGTTTGGAAGGGACCTAGTAAATCAGACTATTAAACCTTGTTAAAACTGAGGAATTTTGAAGGCTCAAAAAGCCTCCAAAATAAGGTCAAATTCCGCAAAATGTTCTGGGGGACATGCCCCTAGACGCTCCTAGCTTGGCATCGCCCCTTCGGGGCTCGCTCAGTTGTATTACTATCCTAGAAAAAAATTTTAGAAGGCCCCAAAAGATAATTTCGGGGGGGGGGAGCGCGTTGCCTAGTTTCGGCCCTGGGATTAAGTACTGCCAATGCGATTGTACAATTTCAAAATCAAGCATTTCATAAAACTCTGTCGTAGTGTTGAAAAAACTGCTACAAATCGGGACGACTTTGTTCCTTCTTAAATAGGCCGAAAAGAAAATTGATTAGGACTAGGTGTACTAGTGGATTGACGTATTTAGGACGGTCATGATCGCATGACGTATTTTGAACTGTATAGCGCCTTGACGCTTTCTCGTGATAGAAGGATAAGTATGCAAATAAATAAATAAATAAAACCTATAGATTTTCAACATTTTGCGTAGACTGATTTATTTATACGATATGCTAAGCAATTTAAGGATATGCTTAGCATTGCGATTGCGAATGCTATCATGCAGACGCGGCGCGAGAGCAGTCGACTTAGGGGAGCTAAAGTTTGAAATTAAGCACGAAAGCCGCTGTCTTTAAAAGAATACGCTTGTTATTTGGGGGGCAAGCATGTCGATTGGGGGGGGGGGGGAAAGCATGTCGATTAGGGGGAGGCAAGCCTCTCCTGGCCCCCTTTTGGGACGGCCCTGCTATCACGAATTTACAGTATAGATAAATTTTGTAGCTAAGAGGACGGTGATCATTTTTTTTATTACTTTTTATTGTAGAGACAAAAAATCAGTGGTAACATTGTCGTTGTGTGTATTGAATTCAGACTTGCTAAAAGTTTCTGTCATATTCAAGCTTTCTAATAAAGTTGAACTGAAAATTCAACAGTAACTATTGAGGGAGACTGCGAAGTGAGCTTGTGCTCTTTGAGTCAGCAGCCACCCACTACATATGTCAAATGCAATCGGCTCCAGCCGCGAATCGAACCCGTCACGTAGGATCTGTCACCTGCGCGCGGTACCGCTTGGCTATGTCGCTGACAAATATCTTGTCGCCGACAAACTTCTAATAAAGCCATGTCGCTGACAAACTTCTAATAAAGTTCATATGTTCATATCATTTCAGTAACTCTGTCAAGCCATTGGGAAAATTATATCCAAACCTGCTACAACAAAACTTGGGGAAAATAAATTATTATTAATTGTTTTCTGAACATTGTAGCTTAAGCCATATGCTTCACTCCGCAATACCTTACCTGCTGTGCCAACAACGACAGCCTATAAATAATTATTATGAGTGGAGATAATGATTAATCGTATTACAATGATTATGACCACTTCAGAAATAGCAATATCGTAGATTTACTATTACTACAAGTTAAAATATGCTGAATCAAAACTACTAAAGCTCAGTTATAGTTCTTATGTAACCAGGCATGTGTTGTTGGCTACCAAATGAAGGTGTGATGGCCTCATCACTAAAACTTTAATAATATCGACAAGAAGACAACCCCGACTAAGGCATAAAAAGTTTTCTTTACAGTAGCAATTTAACTTTTCAGTTGACGCTGAAAGTTTTGTACACCATATGCAATCGAATGGACGCTGTATGTTTTCATTTTCGTGCAAAATGTGGCTTATAATAAAAGCGCTTGCTTTATTGCCAAAGGAACTTTTGATAAAAGTACGTAGCGGAGACTGGCGATATATTCTTGAATTTCTGAATTTTGCGGTTTTAATGATTATATCATATCGCAGTACAAAAAAATTCTGTGGAGGTCAATACCACTGAAAAAGAAAAACGCTTCCGTTTCAAGAAAATTACGAAGAAGCGACGGGCAACTCACAATCCGCATGCATACGCTCTTTATATCTTTTAAAACCGTCATATTGCGTGCTATTTAGGCTAATTACTTTCACTTTTTTATAAAGCGTATTGTGTTTAATAGACGCAAAATTCTTGAATAGAGTTTCATATGTTTGATTTTACGATGCTATTTTATGCACAATTCCTGCTGCCCATTTGCAATCGCTCACAAAAGGCTATAGCTGCATAGCTTTTATTGTGCGAGATCGTCCAGACATCGCTGTCGACCCAGAACAACTGAAGCGTGAGAGAAAAAAGGCATAATTCTAAGTTTCCAGTCTATGTAATAAAAAGTCTATGCTCTATCACAAATTACATTACGCATTCCCTTCCCAGACCTTAGTCCTATCCCTTTGCATTACCTTTCATCATCTAACATTCGCCAAACACAGACACTTGCTCATCAACCAAAGTTACAACAAGTCACAATCTAAGTTACGCTGCCTTCAGCAACAACTTCTTAATGCAGAAGTTCAATAGCAGTTACTTTAATGGCACAAGGCCACATCATTAGAGGTTACATGTGTTTGAGAATGCTTATTGACACATTTAAGATGATATCATGGAAACAGTGTAAAACAACTTAACCACCTTCATTCACACTTGGTGAAAAGTTTGATATTGTTAGAGGATCTCATGAGCATTTTACAGTTTGCTTCTTTCTACAACGCAATATTTCTAATAATACTGAATAGTTTTTTAATGAAGCCACGGCCTGCAGTTTTTTTTCATAGTACTAATAGTTGGTAGTCCATTATCAATTACCAGTATAATACCTGCACTGTACTATGTCTACCGGTATAGCCTAGTTGTAATACCAAATTTAACAGTTTAACAAACTGTGATTGGTCCAACACTGGTAGCTTTTGCATATGGTACCAAAATCATTCTTTCAGCAGCTATAAATTCAGAAAAGTTTTCCCTAGGCTACTCATTATTAATAAACCTAGGTCCAGTGGGCAAATGGGGTAGGTTGCCAACTTGTCATTCTGGCCTTATTCTTACTACAGTAAGGTACCAACAACCTAGCCTATTGACATTTCAAAAATCAATACTTTCAAATCACTACTTTACAGAAAAAAAAAAAACTCTCCACAAGCTTCAGTTCCATCCTTCACAGCAAACCAACCTGCCAACTGTCAACACTGTTGAACAGGTTTGGTCCAACAGTTGGTATCAATCTTTTTGGCTGCTGAAGACTTGGGATGTAATTCATTTCAGCCAAAAAAATCGGAATTGAATAAAATAACCCTTTGGTCTCTGCAAAATTTGTTTTCAAAAAAAAAAAAACTAGATGTACACTAGTCAGGTAGTTGGATACCGGTAGGTTGCCATTCTGGCCTGCGTACAGCTTGGAGTCTCATACAGCCAACTGAAATTTCAAAATACAATCCTTTGCAATTTTCTTCTGCCTGTTTACTTAAAAAATATATACCAAGACGAAGTGTTTCACGATCCAATAGTCCAAGACTATTAGCCTATACCTGCACCTGGAAAATGAAAACTCCCGGTCGCAGCAGGCTGAAAAGAATTAAACAAAGCGTAAATTTTTTTTCGGCTGTGCGTGGCTGAGCGGGGCTAGTGATATAAATTGTTTTTTTGCTTTCGTTTATTTAAAAAAAAACGTGTTTTTTTACAATAAAAAACATAGCTAAAAAAAACCTTGTTTTTTTGAAAACGAACTTGTGTTTGAATACAAATTCGAGTGCGATTCTAAACTAAATATGAGCATTGGCCGCCATGATGTGTATTGTTAAGGCTTCTTGTGGTGATGGATCTAAAGGGGAGTACAAGGAGCGACCTTTCCGTCCCCTAAATCCATCAGGAATTGCATCATGATTGCATGCTTGTTGTTACCGATTACCAGAAAGGTGTTGCCAGTTTTAATTTCACAATGCAAAGAATAGAAAATAAAAAAGAATCGCAATAGATACCGGTAGATTAAAAAAATTGTGAGTAAGCGAAGGTCGATAGTGCACATTAATGCACTGTATTTCCCCGTTCATCTAAATGAGTGTCTGTAGTTTTTCCAGTTTTCGTAGAGAAGATAGGCTTAGGTCTAGTTTACATTTGTTGTTTTTGATCCTAACCCCAACTCTTCCATAGCCCAAAGCGCAAGCAAACTAAGTAAGTCAAATGAAGGACCTAAACCCTAATTTAACCTGATTTAACATTCAATAGCACAACGTTGTGGTTGGGTTATATTTTGGGGAAACTCAAAACTTAGTAGGGCACAACTGTGCAAATCGCAAAATAGGCCCAGATGATAAGCTTTAAGTTAGATACGCACTACTCTACAAACTTTAATGAAGCAATATTACTAGTCTATGCGGTACGACCTGCAGTCATGTTCAATGTGTTAACACAATTTGATGCTGCTTGCTAAGCTTGATATTAAAAACAAACTTGTTTTAATTTTTCAAGAAGGAATGAATAAAAAAAAGGCAGAGGCTAAGGTTACGTGACCGTAACATTTGTCTCTTTGGTTTATTTTATTATCCCTTCACGCTTCCCCGATTGTACGCGAAGCGTGACGAAGTAATAAAATAAACTAAAGAGGCAAATATTACGGTTACGTAACTTTAGCCACTTCCTAAAAAAAAACAAGTGCAAAAAAACTTTTTTTTACATCACTAAGCGGGGCACATGTCATGCGCCGCGCAAAGCTCCATTTCAATAAAACAAACTAACTTTTGTGCCTTGCTCAGCCTCAGTGTAGACCAGGCTTAAGAATGAATTTTAATGATGATGTTTATGCCGAAATATTTTTTATGGATATATAAAATGGCAAAATTGCCAACCTGAGAATCATTAAACAATTGAAATTTTTTAAGCAAATTTATTCCAAAAACACAAAAAACAAGTTGCTAATTTTTGGATATGTGAAAACAAATGTTCTATACTACACAAAAATGCAAAAATTATTTTCGAGAAACAATTGCTATTTTTTTAATTGTGTTGCAAACTTAGCCTTTGACTTTACATTGATTTACTCCATGAAGGAGATGCTTTAGACAGTTCTAACGTTGACAAATGAATTTTTGGACCCCAAAAACGTTAAAATTGACATTTGCTCCCATCATTTTATCACCAGAAATAAGGATATTCAAGAAAGTCACTAAGCGTGACCAGTGCTCATAAACGTAACTCCCTCAAGTGGCAGAAATTTCAAATTGCATTAACTCAGAAGCTCATCAAGATTTTTTCAAAATTGTTATTTAATCATCTAGTTTCTTTGAGTTCTATATATTCCATATATTTTCATCACCAAAATATAAAAGGTGATGGTGACAAATTACAAAAAATTTAATTGAGTATACATAGAATGAATTTACTATACATGGAATGACTCTCTCTTGTAATATTATTGTTTTAATTTTGCTATAAAAATTATTATTATAAAAATATTAGACGATTGTTTTGATTTTGCCTGGTGTTATAATTATGCACCTTCTCAAGTTTAACCATTTTTTATGAGTATTGTATTGGTGACATTCTATTATAAATTTTGTGCATGGTTTTAGCAGTTTTTAATTAGTAAATGTTATGCAACTTAAGGTATTTTAGATTTTTTACAGAATTTGTGTATTTGCCCTATATTCACTGTTAGAGATTCTTCTAACACAACGTTTCTGAAGTAGTTTAGAGGATGAAGAGATGTATTTGAGGCATTTTCCCAACTACTTATGCAGTACTGTAAGTGAGGGTAAACTGTACTATAGTAAATAAGATGCAGTGTGTGCCGATTCACATATTTTTTTAAGTGTTGTGCTGTGTATTACCCATGACCCTCTAGCTATTTTTATGCACTGCTGCTGTGTTTGAGGTTTCCAGTTAAAATTTTCATCAATTTTCACTCCCAAATATCCTATGCAGTTATTTTGTTCAATTAAATTATCCCCCATCAGTAATTTAAGCTAAGGTTAACTTTTTCTGTTGGTAACAACTAAGTATTCTGTTGTATTGTAATTAATAGACAGCTTGTTGATACTCATCCAACAATTTATTTTGCTCAATTTTTCGTTCACACTTGCTTGCAAAGTTTGAGGTTGTGAGTGAGATAAGGTTAGGTTTGTGTCATCAGCAAATAATCGCACTCGGAATTTATTAGCTTGTGGTAAGTCGTTTATGTTTATTATGAAATGAAGAGGGCCTAAGGCAGATCCTTGGGGAACACCACATAATATTTCATTTGAACCAGATTTAATTCCATAGACGAGAGAAGACTGTTTTCTGTTTGTTAGGTAACTTTTTATCAGATTTAGTAGCAGACCTCTAATGCCATATTTTTTCAGTTTATGCACGAAAATATTATGATCGATTGTATCAAAGGCTTTTGCCAAATGTAGGAATATGGAACATGTTGTAAGTCTATTGTCTAAGTTTTCCAGCAAGCAGTTATAAATGTCTAGTACAGCATCTGACGTGGAGCTGTCTTTTTTGAAACCATGTTGATCTGGGCTAAACGATTTGTGACTGTCAAAATAATGACACAATTGTTCGTATATACATACATTTCTCAAAGATTTTGGAGAATATAGCCTATTTAATATTGAAATTGGCCCCTAATTGGAGCTAAGACTTTTAGAACCAAACTTGTAAATAAATATTGCTTCAGCTACTTTAAGGATATCGGGAAAACAGCCAGTTGTTATGCAAATATTGAAAATGTTTGTTAATATTGGAGTTTCCATCACAAAAAATCAAATCTGTAGCTGCATCGACTGGATTTGGCATTGGCAAGAGTTTGAGCATTAACAAAGCAATTTTTGTGAGTAGATTAAGTTATTGATAATCGGGCTACTGCAGTTTTTTAGCTACTGCGGTAAGTTTGTTGAAATCTTATTAATTCACATTTTGGTATAACAAATATAACTCGTTTTTTGAGGACTACTATATAAGATCAAGGTAGGCCTTCTTAGCTGTGTGAAATAAGGAGACAAAAAAACTACTGCTATATTTCAACCTTAAATTGCAAAAAAAGGAAAGTGGTCGTGGAGTGGTGACAGTCGCAGAGTGGTGAACCTACCATAGTCTAGTCTATTAAGCTCGTAGCAGCCTAGGATACCAGTACTGGTTTGCATGATGAATGGGGTTAGTTTATTAGTTCACTATGACCCTGCCAGTGTAGGGGGACCAAAATGTCCATGGGTTTTCTACGTTGCAACTATAATGTTAATGTCCACTGTCATGTGGTCGTAGGCCAGTCTAATCGCTTTTTCAATTATGACATTGAAAATTTGATTAGAATGCCGAGGCACAAGCAATACAAAACTCTCGTCAGCTGTCAATATACTCCTTTGCACAATGCATTATGCAAGAGATCCACCCTTGCCAATTATCTTTTATGAACAGGGCCCCAACAGCTCAAGGTTTAAAATTCAGGAAGCATTGCATTGTGCGGTTGTGTGCCTAATGTGTAGACCTTCAACAGGAATGTACAGTAGTTGATCTTGTTATTAGTGGTTTTGAATACATTGTAAACTTATGTTTGCTAGTTACCTTTTTATTCTTTTCGAGTTTGCTGAATGTTCTACAACTAGATTCAAGGTTTAAGTCCATTACATTCTTGACATTAATTATCTTCCTAACCTTTACAAATAGGGTTCTTCTGCTAATGTTTGTGATATTTGTTTGTTTTTGAATTTCATTTGGTGGATAGATATTATCTGTGCATGTTTTCGGCACATTTTCTTTCTCACTTAAATATATATGTCTTTATGCTAAACATTAGCAGAATTTAATTGTGATAACTTTTTTTTTTTTTCAGTTTATGCATGAAAAATCAGTGAAATAAGTGATGTGTTTAGGATAAGTTTACCAGGTTTTTTTGTCAATTGTGTTTCAAATGGATTAGGATAAGTTGAATTGTACTTACTAGTCGGTTCAGTTAGCGACAGTCTATGCAATGTCTGAAAGATCTTCAAGTTTATTGGAATTCGAAAATCAAATCATTTTGGATTTTTTCAATGAAAATGGGTTGTTGGTTTTGTGCGAAGGGCTGGGTATGGAGAGAATATTCATACATTTTTTGCAGCTATATTCTGATCTCAAGGAGTTGGTTTTTGTTCTTAACACTGACCAAATGCAACAACAGTATTACATTGAAAAACTCAAAAACAATGGAGTTATAAAATTACCACAATTAATTACATCTGAAATAACTGCAAATGAAAGAAAGAAAATGTATCTTAATGGAGGGGTATTTTTTACTTCTTCAAGAATTTTGGTGATGGATTTCTTAGTTGACAGAATTCCTGTTCATCTTGTGAGTGGAATTCTAGTCAATAAAGCACATAAAATGGTGGATGCTTGTCAAGAATGCTTCATTATGCGATTATTTCGCCAGAAAAATAAAGATGGTTTTATAAAAGCTTTTACTGACAATCCTGTTGCTTTAGCAAGTGGCTTTTCTAGTTTGGAAAAGGCAATGAAAAACTTGTTTTGTAAAAAAGTTTTCTTGTGGCCGAGATTCCATTCAAGCATTCTCTCAGCTCTGGAAAAACATTCGCCTGAAGTTTATGAAATCGGAGTCGACTTGACTGAATGTATGAAAAAAATACAGAGCTCATTATTGGAAATAGTATCAGCCTGCTTACGTGAACTAAAATCGGATAATCCTGGTATTGACACCGATGATTTTACGCTTGAAAATAGCCTTGGAAAATCTTTTGATCGTAGCATCCGCGTACAGTTAGATCCTTACTGGAACCAGTTGAGCTTTAAATCGAAGCAGCTTGTTTCTGACTTGAGATCTTTTCGTGTATTGCTGCAAGCTCTATCTCAATATGATTGTGTTACGTTTCTGAGTTTGCTTGAATCGTTTAGTGGCAGTCAAAAAGCATTTGAAAGAAATCCTGGGTGGATATTTTTAGATGCCTGTGACAATCTGTTTTCAAGTGCACGATACCGAGTGTTTGGAGAGAAGACCAATGCTAAAGTCGCTTCTAGTAAATTAAAAACAGATGTAACTTCAACTAAAAGTGAGATTAATCTTCATCTGGAAGAAAGCCCTAAATGGTCTTTTTTGAAAGAAATTTTGCAAGAAATAACTGAAGCCAACGAACAAACAGAATCAACGGAGTTGGGAGTTGGTAAAGTTTTGATATGTGCTGGAGACATGCGAGGTGTTTACATTCTAAAAGACTTTTTAATCAACGGCTCTAATGCAACTATGCTGCGTTTGTATAAAAAGTTATTTCGCAAAAACATCCAAATTGAAAAAGATGAAAGTGAGAAAAAAGATGAAGTTACTGAAACAGCAAATGAGGAGTCAAGCGATTTGACCCTTGCTAGTAAAATGTTTAGAATGAAAGTGTTGGAAAAACCTGAAACGTTTTTGCATGCCTTGTACGATCATCCTGACCCTTACAGTTTAACTAGAGTGCTGGAAGAGATTCAACCTCGTTTTGTGATATTGTATGATAACAGTGTACATTTTGTTCGACAGTTAGAAATTTACAAAGCTTGCAATCCAGGAATACCACTCCGTGTATATTTCCTTACTTATAATTCTTCAGCCGAGGAGCAGATTTATCTAACTGCTTTGAGGCGTGAAAAAGAAGCGTTTCAAACCTTGATTAGGGAAAAATCGTCAATGGTTATACCAAAAGAGCGTGAAGGAAAGACAGAAGATGATCCTAATTTACAAAGAGGCGTTGAGCCTGCTTATCAGGTTCATGATGATTCTCGAAAAGCTGGAGGTCAAATCGTGACCGACAAAAAACAACTGGTTGTGGTGGACATGAGAGAATTTCGAAGTGAATTACCAGCTTGTCTGTATAAGCGTGGAATTGATATCGAACCGGTTACTATTGACGTCGGGGATTACGTTCTTACTCCCGATATTTGTGTGGAAAGGAAAAGCGTAAGTGATTTAATCGGTTCTTTAAACAGTGGACGCTTGTACTCGCAATGCATAGCAATGTCTCGTCATTATAAACAACCCATGCTGTTAATTGAGTTTGACGCTAACAAAGCCTTTTCGTTTCAAAGTCGAGGAGTAACTGGAAATCGGATGTCGCTGAAAGATTTGAATCAGAAACTCGCATTACTCCTCCTTCATTTTCCTAAGCTCAGATTAGCTTGGTGCTCCTCTCCTGCTGCATCAGCTCAATTATTTCATGAAATGAAAATGTCTCGAGAGCAGCCAGACATAGCAAAGGCAGCATCTATAACAGATGACGAAAATGCTGAAGGCTCAACACAGCAACTGTACAACGCAGCCCCTTATGATTTGCTGTTAAAACTTCCCGGTATAGATAGCAAGAACTGCCGTCGCATATTACACCATGTTACAAATCTTCAAGAATTGTGTGAAATGTCTGAAACACAGTTGGCATCTTTGCTTGATAGCAAAATGAATGCCGAGTCGCTTTATTCTTTTCTTCATAAGAAAACTGAACCAGCATCAGACCTCTCCGATAAACCGTCTCGCAGTAAAATGAAGCGACCTTTTAGCAGTTCGCTTACGTCAAGGCAAACAAAGTTTTTTAGTAAAACGTCGAAAAAATGATGTAAAATGCAGCTTTCGTTTGTTACTGTCGCCATTTTTAGTGTTTCCACTTTTAGGTGTGCAAGATAGAACTAGTTGGCTAGTTTCATTATCGTTTGTATGTCAGCAATGATCATAGAATATGTTTACAATTTGTTTTGTAATATCTGAAGTTTCAAAGTATATTTTTTTTGCGTCTTCTTTCCTGTTAATCATGTTAAATTCACGACCGCAACTGCCTTGTTTTATTCTGCAATATAATTTATCTGAAATCCAACTTCTACTGGCGAAATGCGTCTCCTCGTATGGAATATGGACTGATACAATACACTTTTGCACTACTGTTTATTTTTATTACTGTGTGTTATTACATTACAATTTACGGTCGAGTGACACTTCATAAAAATTTTTTCTCTGTTATTACCGATATGTTGTTTTATTCCCTCAGAAATGAGCTTATCGAGGGTTCAGAACCAGAAAGTCGTATGTCCGAACATATTATTTTAAGAAAAGCTAATTTAAAGATTTGTTATCGTTTAAATTTTCACTTGCTAAGCGGAAAACAGTTGTAAAGTGATGTTGTTAAGATGTAACCTTGCTTTGATACTCCAAAACATTCTTGCAGCTTAAGGCTTTGATTATGACGTCATCGATTTCCATTTTGGGGTGAAAGATGAACATAAGCTTTTCTGACTCTAACCAATTATTCGGAAACAGCATCCTCCATTGGACATATATTCATACTCCGAAGTAATACGTGATTGATTTTACGAAAGTATACGCTAATCGACAGTCCATTGATAGAGGAGCGGGAACGGGGAGGAAGAGCTAGTCCTCCCACATTTGTAAAAAGGTGCTTCTTTTTAGGCTCACCTTACCTTGTTTGTTTTTAATTAAAACTTAGGCTATGTGACATAAAAAAAAACTTGAAAAAAGCAACCGCTTGTCTCTGCTTCAGCTAGAGCTTTTAAATGAATGTATAAACAGCAGCATTCTTTCGCAGTCGTTTCGTTTCTCTTCGGGTTCTCTTACGTTTAACATCCAAAATATTTAATTCTTGTCAGTAAAAAATTCTTTTGCCGTCTGTAGTTTTCGAATTCTCAGTAATCTTTGCAGATAACACTTCTCATTTCCTCTGTGAAATGTTGGAGCATCTACAGAAAATCTGCATTTTATTTTTTGGCATTCACAACTTTGCAGATTTCTTTTTCTGTGGAATCGATATGCTGTCCGCCCCTGTTTCTTGTCATTTTGCGCTAATTTTTTTCCATGCTTAGGGGTTTGATTTTCTTCTCCGTGCTCCATTGAAAACTTGTACACCCGCAGCTTCAGTATCTCTTCTTACAGAGCTTTATCATTATCTGTTGCAACAGTGGCAAGATGTGCTAGTGTTCGTAGTAGACGTCGTTTGTGGTGAGCTTGTCCACCAGTAAAGAGAGAATCGAAATTATTTGACGATGTTGAACTATTAACCGCATAAATAATCTGGATCTAAAAGTGAATCGTCCGAATCTTCAAACAAATCAGATGCCTCAGTCATCAGTCATATTGCACTCTTCTAAAAAAGCATCAAGAATAATCAGCCAAACTTTAAAACTGTAACTGCAAATGTTGTCGCAGCTCTACCAACTGCTTGCATAAGCTGCAACAATCATAGCTTCACTAAGCAGCAAAAAGCACTGCTGAAATAAATTACCACTGAAACTGATTAAACTAATTTAGCTTCCAAACATTAGGTATTACGTTTTTCCAACGTACAAGCACGACCAATTATCTCACTAAAATTGTGTAGTTTTGAATCCTGCCTGCTTTCATCCGCTGTTAATGTCGGCCACATTCACCAATTTTGCGTCAAAAACAGACAGTAACTGATCCGTGTCATAAGTTGTAAAAATTTATGAGCGGTTTAACTTATAACTGAAACAAAACAATCTATTTTCGGCTAGTGAAATGATGGTTTTGAAGCAAATCATTTGTTGATTAATTTGCCAAGTATGACGATACGACACAGCACTTTCAAAACAGCTGAGAAGCTGACTGACTATCTATTAACTCCAAACGATTAGTTCTTTTTAGCCCATAAGTTCATTTGGCTATGTACGCTGTATTGTATGGTCCGACCAAGTTTTTCTTTAGTCAGTTGAAGTTTTTTAGGACATTGTTGTTTTCAAATGAAATTCTCGGACATAAGCTTTTCAGGCAAAAAAAAATTGGACATGAGACTTTCTGGTTTTACAAAAAGTGTTTCCTCATGAAATAGGGACATAAGACTTTGGCAGTTCAAACTTTATGGTTCTGAACTATTAAAAGGTAGATGTAATTTTTGCCATTTTCGGACAAGACTTTCTGGTTCTGAACCCTCGATATAATGTATTTTTGCGGTTATTTCTTTGACAAAAATACTTATCTTAAAAAAGATTGCAACGTTTGGAGATATTGAACAAAAAAAAAAAAAAAAATGCTGCAACTCGTAAGAGTTCACTTGGTGACCTTGAATATTTTGTGCTTCTGTGGTTATCTCAGCTTACACGCAATAATATGCTTTACTTCGCAATTCAATAGTAGGCGATACGTTATGGATTATTCTCGGCAGTGATTACTTTTGGCTGGGCATTGAAAACGGACGAGGTTGACAATAACAGGCACACAATCACACATGTAAAATAACAACTAAGTCGTCAAGGGTTTTATTTTTTAAGACAAGTGATTGCAAACGAAATTGCACTGGAACCTATATTACACTCATAAATCATAACGAATTTCGTGGTACCATAAGTGCGCAGTGTTTTTTTTTTATTATTAAATTAGGGCCTAGGCTACCAGAATCGTACCTCCTCAAAAATACAAAGGTACGTCAAATTGATTTAAAATTTGAGGAATACGTGTAAAACGCCTGCAGTTGATAGGGTGCCTTCACAAACAGCAATACACAGGAATTTTTCATGGTAAGCAGATAGCGTAGCTTGGACTCATAAAAGCAGCTTATTTGTCTTACGGCCTAGACTAGAAAGTTGGCACAAACGCAGGTCATAAATTAAACCTTTACATTAAAACATCACAAAAAGTACATTAATTAATCTCAATATCATTGAAAACAAACTCAAAAAGCGGTAACACAATAAAAGTTTAAAAGTCGATTCTCACCGTATCCGTAATTGCGATTTCATGCGTATTTGTACGTACGAAACATCCAATCGCGAACGTAATATTGATCAACATTTTGAGAAGGTTACTCTGTCAGTATTCAAAAAATAAACGTGCAAATACTGTTATATCGGAATTTTACCAAAATACGAGCTGACATTTAAGTACGTAACAAAATACGTAAAAAACGGATACCGGGTAAATTGACCTCGATGCATTACTTCCAGTCACTAGCCCGCCGTAATAGGCTAGTTAATTGCATTTCATCTATTGGCAGTGAAATTTAACACTGAGACAAAAATTAAATGTTGAAATTTACAGAACCAAAACTGGAATCACTTCTCAAAGATGACGATAAATTGCATGAACTTTTACGCTGTGAAAAAAAAATGTCTTCTGTTACGGGAGGATTTATCATAACAGCACCTCCATTTGAGTGCGTTGCTGCTTCTCCGTCAAGCACGTCAGTATCGTTCAGCTGCCTGAAAGAAGAAAAAAAAATTGATCAGTATTAAGATAGGTGCATCAAAACGAAAAAATTTTGACATGTGAGTTTGGATGCAATACACGATAAGGAAAAGAAATTGCTTAAAGATAACGAAAAATTAATATTTCGCTATATGAAGAAAAAAATTGTACAGCAAAACACTAGACTGCGTGGTTAAAAACTTGGAAATAAAGTCAATGGCAGTAGATCGCAATTCCAAATGCCATTGCTTAGAACAAATATTTTTTTGGCATTTCAATGCAGTTATTTCAAAAATATTAAACACGCTTAAGCGTTACTAGCTATTAACAAATAACCTGGCTTAATATGCATTTTAAAACATACTTTCGCACGAGATTGAAGTACACCCCTTGGTTTTTCATCAGTTCTTTGTGATTTCCTATTTCTTCCACTTTTCCTTTTACTATTACCACTATTCGATCGGCTCTCTTCACAGTGCTAAGACGGTGAGCGATCAATAAGACTGTGCGGTTGGATTTACTGCGCTCTAATGCTTCTTGAACCTAAAATGAAGGTGTTCAGTTAGCTGTGACAGCTGAGTAAAATCGTTAGCTCTTACAACACTAACATTTTCTATTTTTTCGCATTGATCATACTACATTGTAAAAGCTTTTAATGTTTTACAGCTTCTCTTCAATCTCAATTTTATTCTGAAAAGGTTGTTTCTGAAAGTGGCAACAGCAATGTTTTCAGCATTAAGCCAGTTTTAAAACGTGATAAACATCTAAATCAGCGGTTCTCAAACTGTGCGTCGTGTTAATTTTTAAGGGGCGTCGCAAAATAATTTGATTAAACGATAGGAATAAATTGTAACCACAATTTTGTTCTATTTTTTGCAAAAATGAACTTTAAATAATTTCACAAGAATTTACAACTTTTTGCTTTTGTCATAATATTTTGTTTTCTATTTAACAGTAACTTATATTTTATGCGCAATAACCCTATTGTTATACAATAATAGTTCGGTTTTTGGTGCATTTGAGACTGCTGTATATTTTTTATTCAATAACCCCCTGAATGGTATAGCGGTAACGACATCGCTTTCGGTGTGGTAGGTAAGGGTTCGACTTCCAAGCCGGTGAAATCGTACACAGACAGTGTCGCCAACGGATCACCACCACTGCGACGTTTCTTCATGCTGTGTTGTCCAGGTGCTACGGCGCGCAGATAAGCCCGCCACTCGTTACAAGCTTCGACGTATTACCCTGCAGGTAATAAAGGTTTGATTTAATTTTTTTAGAAGGCTGTCGAAAAGCGTCGGCCTTGTAACTGGAGAACACTAGCACCAGATTCGATATCATATTGTGCATGTGTGGTTTCGTTGCGCAGCTTGTGACCTTAAGCTTATAAACATCTATTTTTTACATGAACTCCGTTTTATAGATCATCTTCCAGCGCATGCACCACTACACAAAAACGGAAAATGCTAAGTAATCACAGATTTATACGCTTATATGTTTTATCGTTCCAAGATGACGATTCTCAGGAAGATTTCGTTAGAAGCATAGGCCTCATGGCTGGCGATTAAGTTAGTGGTTCGAGTTTTTACTTTGTAGTTGAGGGACTGATTCACTGCTTATTCAAGCGGAAGCGATACCAAAAACTTACATGACGGTATCCCCAGCAACGACTGTTAAGTAGAACATCATTGCATGATATCCTGTGAAGTACGTAAAATCAAGAAAAAGTAACGAAGTAGTCGTTGTGACAAAAAATCTTGCAGTTACAATGCGCAAAACTTCAAACACAATATTTTCTTTCAAAAAACTTTACATTTACACTAGTGCGTCGCGAGATTAAAAATTCTTTGAGAGAACGTCGTAACAAGAAAGTTTGAAAACCACTGATCTAAATCAACAAAGTTAGATGTAGTCTTTCCAAACTTTACATAGCAAGGAAAAAAATTGAAAAAAAAAAATTAGAAAAAGACTTGAAATACTAAGTTACCACTTACTAAATATTCACTTTCTGTATCAAGAGCGCTGGTGGCTTCATCTAACAGCAACACACAAGGGTTTCGAACCATTGCTCGCGCAATGGCCACTCTTTGTTTTTGACCGCCGGATAATTGAGTTCCTTTTTCGCCAGTTTCTGAAACCAAAATAATTTACTTCGAGGCACCTTCTGGAATAAGTCCGTCTTTAACAAACAATCGTAATATATGATCATAAATGCTTACAAGAAATAATATCGCGAAAGAAGTGTTAGCGACAGCGACGACAGATCACTTCATTATTCTACTTTCTCGAAACGTTTCGAGAAAGTAGAATAATGAAGTGATTCACTTAACTCATTGTTTCGTTCCTTTTTGATGTTCAAAGACTAAATGTAAAATTTAAAACCCATTTTCTATAAGCTTAGAAGTTACTGACCTGTATCATATTTTTCACTTAATTCCATGATGAAGTCGTGACAATTTGTTTTAACAGCTGCATCTCGGACTTCGTCTTCGGAGTAACAAGCACTGTCGGGTCCGTATTTAATATTGTCTCGAATTGAACAAGCAAATAAAACAGGTTCTTGCCCTACCATTGAGATCTGCAAGATTGACGACAGTTAGTAAAATTGTATTCGACACTTTTAGTACTACCACTGCAACACTAGTCAAAAAACTCAAATTTTCCTTATACTTGCGGTATCACGCCGAAGCGCATTCTAAGTGGCGGGCCATCTCCGCGGGATAGCGCCTGGAGAACACAGCTCCAAAGAAACGTCGCAGCGGTGGCGACACTGAGTCCAATTCGACCGGTCTGGGATTCGAACCCCACACCTACCACGCCGACAGCAATGTCTTGAACTGCTTCGCCAACCGGGGGAAGCAATACTATCACTTATAATAACAAACACATCAGCGATCACAGCTGAAAAGTGTAAAAGAGCTTGGCTTGCAGTTTTTGGTCTGTCAAAATTGCACACACAAGAAAACGGGAAATTACTATTACTTTTTTATGAAGAAATTCATGCTTGTATAAACTGACAGGCAGGCCGTCCAACAAAACACTTCCAGATGTTGGATCATAAAACCTTTGCAGAAGTTTGACGCAAGACGATTTGCCACTGCCACTCGGACCAACTAACGCCACAACTTCTCCAGGCTCAACCTCAAATGACACATCCTGAAATAAACCTCGAAGAATTATCACATGGGCAAACGGTGTTGGGTAGCCAAGAGACTGGGGTTTTACCCTCATGAAAAACCTAAATGCAATGCAATAGTAGGCCACACGGGTTTATCTATCCCCATCACATGGTCTGACAATACCATTAGCATGTTAGAAAACACACAGTACGTCTAAGACAAGGTCGAATTTGACCGCATTTTGAGTAGCTTGCTGCGTGAATTATAACTGTTTGGATTGTTATTACTATTTATGCACGAATACGAATCATAAGCAACAGATTATGTTCTCAAAGTACTGAACAGAAAATTCAGTAGTGCATTGAAGGAGACTGCAAAGTGAGCTTCCGCTCTTCGAGTCGGTAGCAACTGGAAATGTGTCTCAAATGGGATCAATCGAAACCGTCACAAAGGGTAACCCACACGCGGTACTGATGGAGTGCTGGGCTATATCGCTGACAATATGCTTAAACCTGTGAGCTTAAATGGCAAGCATGCCGGATGCTAAAGAGAAATTTAAAAAGGTCGTGAAAATCAATATTAAGGTTTGAGCTATATTTAGAGACTATAATGTTTATAACACAATTAACTACAATAGGTTAAGCAACTGTCGGAAAAGCGTGCGTAAAATCCAGAGCACAAAAACCCTCGATTGATTAATGCGCGTAGCCGCTTTTAAGCCGTACGCAAAGACGAAGGAAGAATGGTAACTGCATTGTGCTGAGTTCATCAGTCTAAAAATTTTAGCAAAACTGTCGCGATACAATAATTCTACAAAATAGGGTAGCAGAGCAAATTTAGACCCCATACTTTTGCCTGCCAAACATGTTTTCGGCTTCTACAGTTATAGTACCGCTGATCGATAAAATAACTCGTACACTAATTCAACAATCAGTGAACTTACTTCAACAGTTAATGGTTAAAACATTGTCGCGGGAGGTCTTGGGTTCGATTCCCGGGCCGGTCAAATTGGACATAGCGTCGACTGTCGCCTAGGCGCTAAGCCACGGAGATAAGTCCCTCACTCGTAACGCCCTTCGGCGTGATATCGCGAGTGCAGTGAAAATTTGATTTTGTAGTACGCATACCTTCAGCACTGTTTGATTAGGGCGCATTGGATAGGAAAATGTAACGTTTTTGAACGAGATACGTCCTTTCAGATATTCCGTCGTAACGTCACCTTCGTCTGTGCTTATTTTTGGTTTCCTCTTGATCAATTCAAATACTTTTTCAGCAGCACCAAGAGCTTGCATCAAACCTATATATAAAAAAACACATTCATTACCAGTTTTTAAAGGTAGTTTAGAGACCCGACTTGGGTCTTCATACAGAAAAATTGGGTACTAAAAAAAAAACTATTAAAATTAAGTCTTGCAATAGAAAATCGAGTGCAATAGAAAAATGAAATTGTCAATCTTATTCAAATAGAATTTTATTTGAATAAGATTGACAATGATAGGTCTCGAATATACTCAGATGTTTCATGTATTATTCCCTCTTATTTTTGTGATTGAAGTTTTCAAAAATTCCATAAATCGTGTTCCACATCATTTTTCTTTGGTAAATTTACCAAAACCAATTACACCATACAATGCTTTGTATCATGATTTCGTTGAAAGTGATTTTGAGACAATTACCTGTGTAAACCTCTCCTATTTCGCTAAAGCATTCTCCGAGTGCCTCTTGATACAAAATAAATGAAATAAAATTCTGAGCAGTCAGGTGATTTTCCAGCAACAAATGACCTCCGAACCACAGTGTGCTAACGGTAAGCATTAGCTCGATACTCTGAAATGTTCAAATTTAGAAATAGGGGTGATGTATGCTGAGGTCAAAACGATTATTTTAAATTCTACTCGTACACTTTGCGTTTGAATTTCAATATTTTAGTAAGAAACTTTAAACCATCTTTAGCGTACTGTATGCTAACTTAAAAAACAAAAATAAAATTGGACCATCTGCACAGTCTCATTGTAAATGCTGCGTACAAACCATGCGGTCGCTAAACGGCGAAAAGCTGATCCCGTACTCAAACTAATAAGCGTAAAAGACAAAGTTACATCAAAATTGAAGTAAAACAGGCTTCTGAAAATTGATTAAGATGATGGCTTTGAGTCAAAAGTTTTACGACAAACGGGATCCTACCTGAGTGGACCAGACGTAACCAGCATAGCATACAGCCTGTTTGAACTGAATTTTATAAACTTCATGTGTTTTCTCGTTGTATCTTTTTCTTTCGCCATCTTCGTTCGCGAAACTTCGAACTGTTTGCATAGACGAGCAAACCTCTTCGGCAACTTCGTTGGCGATTGCGAAGCGGTCTTGAACCATTTTTTGTAGTTTCTGAGCAAGAACCATTGTTTGGAACGGTTGACAAACTTAACACCAGCAGATATTTTTTATGACCGGTACTTTCAGCATCACAAATTGTCAAAAACATTACATGACCGCAACGTCGTGGAATTTAACTTTAAATTAGTGTTGAATCATTTCAAAGCTAGATAAAAAAAAATACAAATTTTTGGCTGATGGAAATCTTTCCAAGCATGACTGCTAAAAAAGCCAAGGTCAACAAATTTAAAACCGCCACCTAAACAATACCGAATCACTGCTTTTCCATTATCACGAAGCCCTTTTCAGAGTTTCGTAATTTCAAAATACTTTCGCTATTTTTGCAGTAAATATATAACAACTGTAATTCTTGTAATAATTCGAAAACCTAGCGCCTGCAACATAAGCTACTGGCGAATACACTAAGGGGCTCTCTCCCTCCGAAATCTTTTACTTCTACATTAAAAATGTTGAATCCACGCTTGTTGGCACTGTGCTTACCTTATAGTATTTGCCATATAGCTCTGAAACAGCAAATACAACGGGAAGACCCATAAGCGTCAAGATGGACATTCTCCATGAGAGAGCGAACATGAAAACGCAAACACCGATTGCTTTGATAACATTCCGCAAAAATATATTACAATTCAGTCCTATCGTATCACTCATGGTCGTAGTGTCGGAGGTGAGACGGGATGTAATGTCACCTGCAACGTTTGAATCAAAATTAAATCTTTATTGTATCTGCAGTATTACGCCGAAGCGTGTAACAAGTGGCGGGGCCCATCTCCGCGGCTTAGCGCCAGAGTACTACAGCTCAAAGGCAACATCATGACGAGCAGTTGGCGACACTGTGTCTGACCTCGGACCTCACGCACCGATAACAATGTAGTTACCACAACGACGACCACCCGATTACCAGTACATAACATCACCATCAGAATTACGTGCGAACAATACCTTCCAAATAACAAAGTTGGAAATAAGACTTCTGAACTCTTCTTGTGTTAGTGACTCGAATAAATCTGTAAGTCTGCACGTACCTCCGACTCGAATGGTTAAAAATCTATTTTCATGCCGCTTTAACCAGGAGTTACGATTTCATTTTACATGAAAATTATTGGGTTGCAGTACCATTCTAACATAAGACAAGGTGTTTCAATGAAGGTAGCAGTTAGTTTTCTATTTTTTAATCTTGTAAGTATTTTCGCGCTGTCTTAACTATGGCAAGTTGTGTGAATACCAAATTTTAAAGCGTTTACAGTCATCAAACGCATTAAAAGACGTATATCTAAAGCGACTAGTACAAAGCTCACGTTTAATAACACAATAAAATAAAGAGCTCACGTTCATAAAATATAATTTCAACAATCGTTAAAACTTAGAGTAATTCTCGATTTGAGTAAAAACAGAACAATTTTTTCTGAATTAATTTCTCAGATCATAACAATGACGTTGTTCAGAAATATTATAGCAGGCATTACCTGTTTTCATGTCATCAAAAAATCCAATTTCTTGACTCAAAATAGAAGAAAAAAGTGCATTGCGTACCCTAATGTTAAACTTTTGAATTGTAATCATGAAACAGCCTCCTCTAAGACCGGAACATATTGATGCTAGCAATGAAATGCCAGCCATTATCAAGATGTCTTTCAAGAATTTACTTGAATCTTTGCTCACAACAATACCTAAAAGTAGATGATTACAAATACTGTGATGCAAAAAAGTACAAACAAACCAATCAGTCTGAAATGTTAAAGTCGCTTAACTCTTAATGCAAAAATATTGCACATAAAAATTGGCATTGAAAATATATACCTATTAATGAAGCTTTTGTTTTGGGGGTCCACGACTTTTAGGCGCGGACGATTAGTCGCGAGCGATTAGTCGCCAGGACGGTTAGGCGCCAGAACAGTTAGGCGCCAGCTCTATTTATATTGTATCTTTGTATCTCTACGCATAACGTTCTAAACTCGACTCATGCAATTTTTCGTTTTTTGGGAAATTTTTTTTGTTGAAATTTATAGGTTTAGTTTGAAGGAAGCTGAGTAAAAATACAGCAAAGCTCTGTAAATGGTACGTGCTTACCGTAGCGACGTGGAGATGAGATACGTTTACTTTGTAACATAAGTTATGAACGTGACATTTTACAGCAGATGTAAAAAAATTTCTTTTTCAAAGCAAAGCTATTTTAATCAAATTTAGAGACATTTCGATTAATGCCTCGATTTATATTCTGAGGTTCGTAATTAACAATTGTCTTTTAATTTGCGTTGAATAGGATGCATGTAATTGCAGTGGTGTAAAAAGTATTTTGAAACTGTACTTAAGTAAGAGTATTGTTACTGACGGCAAAATCACTCGAAGTAAAGTAGAAAGTATTGACTAAAAAAAGCACGTAAATAAAAGTACCGGTAATAAAGTATGTATAGCTGAAAATTGCATTGAAAACGCTGTCAGCTCGGTGGCCGAGTGGTTGGAGAGGTAACGCTCTCAATCACAAGGTCCTGGGTTCAAAACCTGAGTCTACCTGATGAGCGGTCAAGCCGCGAAACTAGTCGTAGAATTGGTTTTTACAGCGTTTATTTAGTAAGTCTTCAAGGCCTACCATTTACCCCGGTAATAAAGTAGTCATTTAAAAACTACTCAAGTAAACGTAGAGTGTTCTCAAGCGTTAAAATGTCAACTACACACTTATTGATGCGACGATGATGGACTTGCTTTGAAGGTGGCAAAATGGTGAACCAAAAGAAATCATTACCGCCTAGACAGCCGAGTGGATAGAACGTCTGCTCTGGAACGGTAGACTCAGGGTTCAATTCAGAGTTGGGTTAAACCACTGACTTAAAAAATTGATATTTATGGCTTCCCTACATGACGTTTAGCATCAAAGGCGACAGCGTAATTCGTATCGCATGGAGTGAAGTTTCTATGGCAATAACGAGACGGAGTGTTATGGAGTTGAATAATGGAGAACTGGAGGGTAAACACAGATTTTAGGCGCAACGAGGGATTTCAAACAAGTGCCACTATAGTAAACTACTTGTACTTTTCTAAAATGAAAAGTACTTAAGTTGTGTTACTTTATACTAAAAGTACTTGAGTAAACGTAAAAGTAGCCAAAAAAATGCTCAAAAAAGTTCTCGTGGCACTTGGTGTATCGCTTAAGAGCGTTCAGCTGGTAGCCGGTAGACTGGGGTTTTATTCCCAGTCGGGTCATACTAAAGACTTTAAAAATAGTATTCGCAGCTTTCGCACCAGGCGCTCGGCAGAAGCGGAAGTGCGAAGGGTTTTGTGTATGTGTTGTTCGTCATGTATGTCCCTTAACAGCGTTCAGTCATTCATGATTGAAAATTGTAATGGGCCGACAATTGAAAATGGCCTAAACAATGTGTGCTCGCACCCGCTGTCCCGTACCTTTACCTTTTTTACCAAAAAAATCACTCGAAAAAGTACTTGTTACCGAAAAAACTACTCAAGTAATCTGCTCAAGCAAAAGTATTTTGTTATTTCACACCACCGTGTAATTGTACTGCAGATAATATGAGAACTGTCAAATGCGCAAAAACATTCTCTGAAAAATTACCATATGAAACTGTAAGTAATTTTAAACGCACGTAGTTAATGGGGAACACTTTTTACAACCTCTGTAATGTTAAATATGGTATTGCTAAGCATAATTATTTGTCACTTCGATGGACAAAGCTTCAAATTTTTTCCCGTTTTAGCATCGCCTTCGGTATGGGAGGTCTGGGGTTTGATTCCCGGGCTATTCAAATTGGACAGAGTGTCGTCTACGACTCGCCACCTCTGCAACGTTTCTCCTCCGTGGTTCGAAGCTGTGTTTGCCAGGTGCTTAGTTGCCTAAATGAGCTCCGCCGCTTGTTACATTTTTGAAAATTTATATGCGCTTCTTAATGATGCCAAAACGTAGATGTAAATAGAGCTGGCACCTAACCGCTCGTGACTAACTGTCTTGCGACTCACTGTTCGCGCCTAAAAGTTGTGATCCGTGTTTTTTGACAGGTATTTAAAATCAATTTTTTACCTACCTGAAACAACTTTTCCAATATACAGTGGTATAAAGACTTGAGCCACTGACGCAGCAGTTAAAAAAATTACTCCACAAACTATCCAAGGCCAGTCAGGAAAAGAATATGACAACATTGCACCAAGAGTTGCTTTGTCTAAAGGCTTATCTTTTTCCTTCTCTTTCGTTTTTTTGTTTGTGCCTTTTTGTTCATTAATACAAGTTTCATGTTTTTTGTCAGTAGCGCCATAACTGTTGATAGGCATGTACTTCACATCACAAGAATCTGGGATTCCATTACTTTCCAAACTATTGCTACTGTCTGTGTCTAAAAAAAGCAAACTGTTACTTTTATAGCAATCAACAAAATATTGAAAGTGCATTTTCTACAAATAGTTTCTCAATAATTGTACGCTGAAGTGTATTAAAACTCAGTGAATATATCAAGGGCTTGGAACCAGAACTGCCAATGTCCAAAATCATGGTTTTCCAAAAAATGCACTTAAAGTTTCAAAGCTCATTAAAAAATGGACATAGGCAAAAACGCATGGTCAGTTTAACTTGCTTACAGCGTTGGAGGACTAAGCCAATTTGGGAGCAGAAGCGCACCCACAGAGAGAGTAATTTTTTGGACTTAACTCATTTTCACCAAAAATGGACATAGACAGTTCTGGCTTGAAGCCCTAGATATTCAACTGGTACAGAAACTGGATCTATTAGAAAGACAACAAAATCATGCCAGTTCTCTGAGAGCAGATCCAAACAAAAATCAATGCAAGCTATTTTTAGCAACCAGTTCTCAGAGTGAATGAAATTCTAAAGATCAAATTTGCATAAGCCATTGCTAACCATTTTAATAGAATCACTGGCAATGATACAACATTAAAATGTACAGCAAGTTACTTAAACCAGAATTATATCAAATGTGCCTTTATAATTCAAATTTATATACTGGCAAAAAATCAAGTATTATAAAAATTTTGGATATGGCAGGATTAGTTTTAGGAGATTTGGTAAATGTGTCCTGTGTACATACCCGTACTAAAACTTTTACGACGACTTTCACTTAACAATGGTTGATTTTCCACATTTTCTGTGTTGCTGTGTAGAGAAACTTCATTGCAAACAAATTTGATAGAACATAACAAGTGCCAAAGCAATATGCATAACAATGATCCGACAAGACTCCAGGCAAATAAACTCCAAAACCAATTCAGTTTTGGTCCAGCGACAAATTCAGGACCATCAGAAAAAGATAGCAGTTTGATGCATGCATAATAAGCATTGATACATGCAAAAAAGTATATCATCCTTATTGAACGTGTGCATCTTTTTGGTCCTGCACTCCAGTTTTTTAAAACTCCAAAAGTGCCTCCAAAAATAACACAAGTTCTCAAACATGCAAAAAACCAAAGGTCAACAAACGAGGTAGGAAAAGAATACTCGGCTATGGAAAGAGCAAAAGTATGCCATTTATTTCCATGTACAAGTAACACAGATGACACACATATGTCTATTACTGGTACAACAAAAAGAACAACAAATTTAATTACATTGCGTTTCATTTTTTTATCAACAAATCTGTATATACAAGTAAAACACATGTAGCAATTAAGCAGATTTCAATATTAATAAACTGGTACTGGTA
The DNA here is from genome assembly GCA_964006365.1 of Trididemnum miniatum. Classification (NCBI taxonomy): domain Eukaryota; kingdom Metazoa; phylum Chordata; class Ascidiacea; order Aplousobranchia; family Didemnidae; genus Trididemnum; species Trididemnum miniatum. Next base: position 7,421,748 of record OZ023231.1, on the reverse strand, counting down.
TACACAGGTAGTCTACAGCAGAGATGTGGAAGCAGTCATATTTTGATGGAAGTGGAAGTGCGAAAAATATGCCGCTTCCACATCATTCAAAAAAGCATACTGTAAGTAACTTACTAGACTAGATATATTATTTTACTCAATCTATTAGACATCATTTTGCAATGCTAGCTTTACATGGATGTTTCCTTATTTTTTGCCTCGAAGTAGCTTGTGTTGTCGATGTTAGTTATTTTATGGCCGAAAATAAAAATTCACTTGCTAAGTACCAATGCCGCCTGCACCAGATTTAAATTGCGCAGCGTGTCGCAATACCTAACCGGCGCAATGGAAATGAGATTCGCCCTAACGCTGGACCAAGTGAAGCTACCGCCACCAGTGGCTAAAGTTACGAAAATATTACACCGCTAAATGGTAGCCAAGTACCATTTTATCTTCGGCCTTCGCTCAAAAAATGATGATTTTTAAAAAAAAGTCACTAACATAAAATAGATAAAAATGATAGATGATTTTGAGTGTAAAAAGCATAGATAGACCATTCAACTTCTCATTATGAATGCAAGAAAAATACGCTGTAGCCTAATTGCTGTAGAAGTAGAAAAAAAGCAAATTAAAAATTCACGGTTTTTAAGTTGTCTTGCGCTCTAGCCGAGAAATAGTTTTCATGATAGCAGTACTTTACGGTAAAATTTTGTTCTGGCGTTTGTTATGCCTGCCTGTAGATTTTAGAAAAATGAATTTCCAAAACATACCCTTATATTTGGTAATCACGATGGTGGTTTATTTTCAGGTAGAAAAAATTCAAGGTAAGTTTATGATTAATTAAAGATATCAATAAGCAAACCAAAGAGCGAACCCAGTTCATTTTCAGCAAACTAGCTTAAATCAATTTTGCGTTAAACGAACAGTACCGGTACTGGAAAAAGTTACGGTAATACAACTATAAAAAACCGTTTATTTTGGGTGGATACAATTTAAATGCAACCCCACCAGCAAGTAGGCTGCATTCGCGCCACGTAGCCGAGGTTTGACTGACGGTAGCGAAAGATCCTCAGATATAAAAGCGAACTGGACAGAAATTGTTTGATTTGATGCGCTATCAAAAGCTCCCTCAAGAATTCCCGGTCATGATCAAACGGCTTGTTTTTGACGCTGTTCCTTTATTGATGAACGTCATGAACGCTAATTTTGAGTCATTGGTTTAGTTCGACTCGAAATCGAATTCAAAGTTGGAGTTTTTTCTGATAATAATCTGCGTTACTTGGCCTAAAATTCTTTTAAGAATGAACCTCCAATCTTGCAAATATGTGCAAAAATTACGGTTACAATTGATTGCACGAGTAGATCAGTTTTAACAAAATTTCTCCCACTTACGCCTGATGAAACAAACAAGTCACAGGAACCATGAGCTGTCTTCAACCATTACTTTTGTATGCGATTAGAGATGAAATTTTTCTACAGCAAAACGCGGCGCACCAGCAGTTATAAAATCGTTGAACATCGCACTAATTGCATTGCACTAATGGCACATTCTGACAAGTAGTAAAACGACATGCAATTGCTTGGTGTTTGCTAAAAGGTCTTAATTGCGACGCAAGAATTCAAAAATCGTAATTCGAATCTGTCATTCAGTATCGGTTTATTTTTCCGAATGCATTCGCAAGTATAAGCTTATTTGGAGAAAATACGATAAATTCATTTTTGCGAGCAACGTTGTTGTTGTTTTTGATACTAGATTTTAGTGAGAATTAGAGAAATAGATCATCACTAAGGGCGAATAAAAATGGGGCCTCTTATTCAGCCCTGCCTCCTCCCCATATTTTTTGCTGGCAACTCCCCGCGCAAAAGGCGTTGTACCTGTATTGTAGGCTACATTGCGTACATGCGCAATTGTACTGGTTTAAAATTAATTTTTGTGTTTTTCAGGCCTTCGGTGCCATCAGTGTTCCGAAACGACCAGACAATCTGATTGCAAGCCCAAAGAATGCAATCCCGATCAAGTGAGCCCTGATTTTTATCGCAGTTTGTAGCCAAGAATTAGTAATGCTGTTAAATATAGAAACAATACGTCTAGTATGCTTATCAAGGCCGTATTTAGGAAGGGTTGAGGGGGGTTCAAATCCCCCCGAAATATTTTTATAAATTTGAACGAAGACAGTCCAAGCCTTGCAATTGTCGAAGCATTGCATAGTACGCAGTAGTAGGATGTAACATTTTGACCTGCACGTCGTTGTTGTCAGTGGTGTACACAAGGGGGGGGTTCGGGGGTCAAAACTCCCCCTTGTCGATCAGAGATGCAGTGAAAACTAATCTTTTTTAAAATGATACGCCTTTTGTTCGCCCTTCCTTCGACCTTGCAAAAATTTCCGACGTTTCGTCTGTTCCATCCAACTTTCTTAATAATCTCGAGATACTTTGATTGTGATGTAACAGTAGCGGTAGATTAACTTTTGCGATGTGTCGCTTGAACCGCATTTTTGTCATCTCTGTTGCTGTGAAGCAATAAATAGGAGTTTCCTTTAATGGCATATAAGCAGTGGCGTACGCACGGAGGAGGGGGGGAGTTGGGGGTCAATCCCCCGCCCCATCGACGATTAAAAAAAAACCTCTCTTTTTGAAACGATCCGCCTTTTTTCATGCAGAGTTTGCCGAAATTGCTGTCATGTTTTTCTGTGCTTTCCAACTTGCTCATTATTATTAATCTCGAGAAACTTTCATTGTGATGCAATCATTCCGGTAGTCAAACTTTTCCGGTGGGTTGCGCTTGAACCAGCGACTAACACAAAATGCAAGCCAGGACAAAGTTAATGGGTATTGTTAAAGCTGGAGTCGTGTTGTGATGTCATCAAGCGATTGTTTTCAACGGCTATCACGGCTGGACAACACAACGTTCCAGCGCAGGAGGTATTCTTGGAAGAGAATGATGCAACGTAGGCGGATGTTCTGCTTGCGATGTCATAACTTTGAGTTAACCAAACCAGCAAGTTGGGGTTAACCGAAAACATTGCTATCGGCTCGGGAGGTTGTGGGTTCAATTTCTGGGCCGGTACCGGTCGTTAGCTTAGTGGTTAAGCGCACAGACTATCGGTGCGGAAGGTCTGGGGCTTGATTCCCGGGCCGGTCAAATTGGCACAGTGTCATCAACAGCTCGCCAATGCTGCGACGTTTCTGTGTTCCCCAGTCGCTAAGTCGCGGAGATGACCCCTAGTGGCGTATGCAATGGAGGGGGCCGGGAGTCACTCCCCCTTGACAATTGTAGAAAAAATTAATTCTTACTTAATTTTGAAACACACCGACTTTTCTTCGTGAAGAGCTTGCCGAGATTGCTATCATGTTTTTTCTATTCGGTCCAACTTTCTAATTTCAAATCAAATCAAAAAATCAAATCTTCATTATACTCGCCGTATTACGCCGAAGCGTGTAACGAGTTGCGGGGCCCATCTCCGCGGCTTAGCGCCTGGGCAACACAGCTCCGAAGAAACGCCGCAACGGTGGCGAGTCGTTGGCGACACTGTGCCGATTTGACCGGTCCGGGAATCGAACCCCAGACCTCCCGCACCGAGAGCGAGCGCTTTGCAACTGAGCTAACGGCCGGTCTACTTTCTAATTTAATCTCGCGAAACTTTCATTACGATGCGATATGCAACAGTACTGGTAGTCCAGCTTTTCTAATGTGTTTTGCGTGAACTGCATTTTTGTCATTGATGCTGCTGCTGTGAAGCAGTTGGTAAGTAGGAGTTTCCTTAAATACGGTGTCTCTGCAGTAGCTATGGCTGCACACAATTTTTTTTTTAAATCAAATCAAATCTTCACCGTACTCGTTTCATTAAACTCGCTGCAGTACCGAAGCATGGTAGCGAGTGGCGGGGTCCGACCCTGCGTCTTAGCGCTTGGACAACACAGGTCCAAAGAAACGTCGCAGCGGTGGCGAGCTGTTGGCTACACTGTGTCTGATTTGACCGGCCAGGGAATTGAACCCCAAATCTTTCGCATCGATAGCGACATCTGTAACACTACGCTATGACCGTGCGGTTTGATGAAAATTATTATAAACGTTAAAAATCTAAATTGACACTGCCAGTGACGTCACATCGTGATGACGTAGTATTACGTAGTATTTTACGTCATCACGATGTGACGTCACTGAAACCCCCAGTTGAAAAATCGTGCGTACGCCACTGATTGCTGTGGTATGCGTTTCTCGATAAATCATAAAGGTCAGCGCTCCAGGCGCGGGGTGCCGTAGCACTGAGCATTTGGTACATTTGCCATATGGTTAATCAAGACCGTATTTAGGGGGAGATATTGGGGGATCAAATCCCCAATAATATTTTTCTAAATTTTAACCAAGACACTACAAGTCCAGTAATCATCAAAAATGTAGTATGCAAGTACTGTAGTAGAATGTAACATTTTGTCCCTCGAGTCATCGTTGCGATAGTGTGTGTCCTTGTAATAATGTTTAGCGCTTCAGGCACAAGGTGCCGCAACATCTCGTACATTTACCGTAAAATTAATCCAGCCATAACCGTATTGGAGTACAGTAGAACTCCGATTATCCGAACGTCTATTATCCGAAACGCGTATTATCCGAACGCGACTTTAACAAAAGAAATTAAAACCTGACAATAAGCATTAGAACGTCAATTGCGTTTTAAGAGAAAATTGCGTCGAAAATCAAAAATCATTTGACGCATGCACGGCGTGCTATAAGTTTTAACAGATGAAGAAGAGTGTGATGAATCAGAAATTAAGGGTCCTACACATTCTGAAGCATTTGAAACTGCCATGGCATGGTGTGAACAACAGAATGAGTGTTGTTCAACACAGCTGTTGTTCTTGAAAAAAATGAAAGACTTGGCAGCAACCAAAAGAGTGACAAATTTAAAACAAAAAAAAATAAATGATTACTTTACCGCCACTGCTAGTAATGTACAATAAATAACCATGTACCTCTTTGTACTGTACTTTTAATGCATTGTATATGATCTGATTTCATGTGTATTGCATGTTGTTCGATTATCCGAACAATTAACTTATCCGAACCACCCCTGGTTTTAATTAGTTCGGATAATCGGAGTTCTACTGTATATAAGACATGAACCCATAAAAAAGCTGAAGCGTTTGCGTACTACTCATACAATAAAATTACGGTAAAGCATGGGCACTGAAATGAAATATTGTGTGGTTTTATGGCGCTTTATAACTACTGAGGCCCTTTAGCGCCACGACTAAATTTTGTCAAGAATTCACTTACGTATTTTTATTCTCTACTCATTTCATCCTCCGCGCTAATTACGCTGGTGCATGGGCACTGATTTAAAGATGTACTGTTGTTTGTTAAATTGATTGCTATTATTACTCGCCAGAGGCGCAAAAGGAGCTGGCACCTGGCTTGTGCTAAAACTGTCGCCGCATGTACACTACACTACCAGTTTACAGCAAATTTTACAAATAACGTCATGCTCTACTAATAGATATTAGATAGCTTTGCTTATGTGTCGGATGATACTACTTGCTTGAAAAAGAAGTCACATTCTGCATAATTATGCTGAACAAAGCTTGATATTTACAATTATATTAGTGGGCTAGTGCAAATACAAACGTATTAAAAGTGCAAACGGTACAAATAATTTGCTTTTCCATTTTCTAAGGAAATTATCGTATTACATAAAATCAATGCTTGCTCACAGAACAGAATATGATTTTACATGAATGCAAATAAGATAGTGATATAATCCCCCCTTGAGGTACGTTTACCGATACGTGTTTTTTGGGTCGCGATTACCGGGCGCGAGATGTTTTTTGATCGCTCTTATTATTTTTCAAGTAACCGTTACCGAACAGGCGATGAACGCGCGCGATGACCGCGCGCGATGACCGCGCGTCAAAATGTGCCCGCGATCTTTTATCTTGGTGAAGATAAAAATCGCGCGACGCGCGCGAAAAGTTTCATTCTTGAGAAATCTGTAGCTAGACCTACTGGTAAAATTTTGATTTTACAGCAGCCTAGTCTACAATATTGATAAATAATGGCTGCTGAAGCGATTGAGATGTTAATAGAGTTGGTGAGGGAGCGAGAATTTATATATAATGCAAAACATGAAAGTCACATGGACGCCACGATGCTTGCCAATGTGTGGGAGAGCATCGCCAAGACTGTGAACGTTGAAGGCATGGACGGTTAGTTCATATGCCGAATACAGTGTGTAATGAACAATCAGCAAAGGCCGTTCTGCGCTGAGTGTATGAGTACCAGTAGCGCTTGTTGATTCTCTTTCTATAATTTAGATACCGACACTAATATAGTAATCTCAGCCAAGATAGTCGATTGGAGCCGTTACTGTACATTCAGTTATGGTGCCCACTATGAGCAGAGATAACACTGGAAGCTGATCTCTCAGGCTATCCCAAGCATCTTACCGGTACGGTATGAACACTGTAGCAACAGCTGATTTTGTTTCTTTACCAAATGACGACAAACAATACTGAGTGATGTAGACTAAAAAGTAAAAGCGGCGCAAAGAGTTCTTCTTTTCGTATAAACTAGCGCTGGTTGTTGTCTACCTCGCCAACACAATGCAAACTTTTCAGGTTTAATTTGCAGTCTTCGCTCTTCAGTCAGACTGGGCCAACACAACGGGGTTAGCCTTAATGGGAAACAGATTTTTCCGAGTCTTTACCAAGGACACAACTACGTATTCGGGTAACCAGCCAGGAAAACCTTTCGATTACCAGCCCGGCGCTCTAACCAACGCAAACAGTTCACTACGAAAGATGCAGCTCTAATCCTTCACACTGCTGCTTGTTACACTCGCAAAATGCAACGCTCTTCATGCCGTTTTTCAGCTTTATAGCAGTAGAACAACTAAAACTTTTGAAAGTACGCCATTGGCCTCTCTGATGGTTGTTTGTTTCTTTTGCTGTCTGCTGGTCGAGACAAATCGGCAGTTTAAAAGTGTTTGATCATATCTTCTGCTTTTCGAGCTCTGCAAAATCGCCATCCTCATCACTACTTTGGTAAACACCCCCGCGTTTTTTTCCGGTCGCATTTAACGCCAGCGTTTATCGCTACGTAAAAAACGCGTATCGGTAAACGCACCTTTACTTTTTTTCGAAAACTCGTTAATTTTTTCTCATTTTGTGCTCACATCTGCTGCGAATCCTTCGCAGTGAGAATTAGTTTAGATACAAATACGGTGATTTTCAACCAAGGGTTCTTGCCCTGCAGCCTGCATGAATGAAACAAGCTGAGGGTCTGTTCCAATTTGATTTTGGTCTACCGGTATATGAAAATTTAATTGTCAGCTTCGTAAATGTCTGTTACTTCCTGCGCAGTACCTCTAATTATGCTCTGTACAGAAGCTGTATGTTCGCTCTCTGTAAGCATCAAGGCGCTGTATGCAGTTGTATTTTCATTGTACTCAAGAAGTTTAAATTGATCGCAGAAAAATGATTTTACAAGAAATAGTTATACGTAATTTTGGTAAAATTTACACCTCAAGGTTCAGAAAATCGCAAAAGTTTGGGTTCGGATCCGGGCTAAGATTTTGCTTGAGTTACAGCCCTATAATGCAATAACAAGTAACGACCACGCACACAAGTACAGCAGTGACTGTAGTGTATAGTGAATTGAGATACCCTCAGTGCAAACCAGATCTTTACTGTGAGCAACGTAGCTCACGCATTTCTCACGCCTTTGACAAAAAATATCGTGGGTGCTTTTGATTGGTTTTTATTTCGGGTCTTGCACACTGGACCACGTAAGTTTAAGTCCAGGATCAAGACCAGCGGCATAGGCGCATTCAGGGAGAACCACGGTGGCATGCCCTCCGCTGGCCCTGTCGTTGTTGTAGATTAGAGAACACACCTATACGTCATTCAATCAAATGCGCCAAAGCTAGTAAGGTTGCATCCTCCTTTCATTTATTTTAGTCAAGTTTCTGCTTGTAGACACACCAGGACTTTTAGGTAGACTTACTAAAATTAAAATATTTTTGTATTGTCTATTAGAGACTGCTCTAACTGCAGCTGGTTAGGCCTACGGTACGTCCTTTTTCGATAGAAGATGAGTGTTGTTTATGTGAAAACCGTGAAAATCTGTTGGCGGCTGGTGGCTCTGCCCCCAGACCCCCGGTTTTTCGTCACTTTGCCAAATTTTTAGTGCGCCCCTAAAACAGCGGTAGCAGTGACAAAAAAAAAAACTCAACAAGCATTGTAATGTTCATGCCAGAAAACGTTAACATAGCTTACACAACTTCGTAAAAAATTACTTTTAAAATTTTGCTATACTGACCGGTAGTGAATATTTATATTAACCCCCCCCCCCCCCCCGAAATATTTTTTAGATACGGCCCTGATGCTTACCATTGACTGTGAAGTTATTATGCGACGTTACGTTAATTATTACCCTGTTGATGGAAGCAAATTCCAACTTACAGTATTACGTTACATGGCCGCCAAATAATGGCCGTTGGAGAGAGCGTCTGTCTGTGGAGCGAGGAATCAAAATTTGATTTCAAGTCAGGTCAAACAAATGACTTAGGTAATCTCAGCTTCCTTGCCTGGCGCTTGATTTCAAAGGGACAAGGAGAAAAATAAACCGGTATCATCACTTGTTATATCGTTGGGAAAAACACTTAACGGGATTGTCACTTCTTTTAGTGGCGAACAAGTAGCCTATCCATCAATTGGCAGTCGAGCTTGTTACAACGCCTCCATCATTTTCTTGTGATAAAACCAACCGAATAAATTTTACTTAGTGAAATGCGAAAAAATTAAAACGAAAATGCTGTTACAAACATGTTTCAGACTTCTTGTCGGACATTAATTAGAAATCACAACAACCGGGTCACGTATGAAAAGTCTTGCGCCCAACATCAATCTTGTGCCGCTAACGAAAGAGAGAATCGACTTCACTGCCCCTCAATCTGCGTCTTGTGTTGTGACGACCAACTGTGCAACGTAAAAGCTCCAAGAACTTGCACTTGTGACATTAGTGAGAGCAATATAATTTGATAACTTGGGTTAAAAATTAATTTCAACTGTAGTCTGAGGAATGCTGAAGAAACTTTCTTTCGCAAAGATGTAGGCCTAGAAGCACACTTTAACTTTTTGCTTGAAATCCATGAGACATAATCATGCAACGTAAGTTTTTCTGTTTCTTTTTTGACAGGCGCCCGGTGTTACAAAAAGAAAATTAGTACCGGTAGCTCTTGGACTTGGGCTTTTACAGATGACTTTAAAAATCTTTCTTTCCTTAAAAGAAAACGTAAAACAGAGACAATTACCCAGTTCACATGTCCAATTAAAGTGGGCTAGAAGTCCACTGGCTTTCTCCATCACAATTAAATTTGTGATGTCATAATTAAAAAAGTAAGTGATTTTGACATCAATTATGATTATGATGCAGAAAGCCCATGGACTTTTGGACCACTTTCATTGGACATGTGGACACGGGAATTGAGTTCCACCGCAAGAAAGCATTAAAATTGCTTTCACACGTTTGTTTAGCTCCACATGAAGATGGGCACGGACACAGTACAACAACAAGAAGACGACGAGTTACAACCACAACTAGACCCACAACTATGACAACTACAAGTAATTGTCACCGACGTGGCCAGGCGCTATACTACGCGCAGGTCACATTTTCTTGCCAGGGGTTCGACTCTCGCTTCACGTCTGGAACCTTTCGTGTTGGACGTGGGGTATATTTTGGTGGATGTAAAGTTGAGAGCTTATTTCGTAATTTTCCTCGACGCGCTGTTTAATTTACGTTTTAATAGTTTGAAAATATCCTCAGTTATTTCTTTATTTGTTTATTTTTTGTCGCAGTAAACTTTAACCAATTAATTCACTTAAGACTTTCTATTTAGATCCATGTAAAAGCTCGTCGTTGCTAGACTTACTAGCAATCAACATGTCTTCTCCAACAATAATTTGCGACAGTGAAGAAAACGGAGTAAGTTTTTGAAATAAAATTTAAAACTTAAATATTTTTTTTAAAATGAGCATAAATTAATATGATTAACTTTATATCCTCTTCTACTATTAGGCCTTCGCATTAAAAATGACTTTTATTAATTTTGATCTAGAATAACAGCTGCAACAGTTCTTCGTTGGATGATCTTATTAAAAGTGAGAGGTGTTTTCTCTCTTTTCTACATCGAGAAGAGTCTTTTCTATTGTGCAGAAAAAGCAATAATAGTAGTCAAAATGCAACAGCATACACTACTGCGTTTCGCCTCAATTGTATCAACAGTTCTCCAAAAATCAGTCGGAAACGAGAAGTCACTGAACTTGATTCATTAAAGTACCAGGATGGGATGACAATTTACTGTGTACAGGATAATAGCTTGATTTATAAGGCTCAAAAAAATTGTGGAGAAAAGAACTATGACTGCCGAGTTTTTCTTGATTTTCCCTCTTCCACAAATGGACGTACAAATACAGAATCTCAGGAAGCTGACACTGCTGCATTACCCGAAGGAGCAGTAATCGCTCTCATTGTTCTTGGAAGTATACTTGGAATTTTAGTGGTTTTCAACCTTCTCCGAAAGGTAAAATTCAAATATGTACTGTAAATGTAGACCTATTTGCTTTAGGTCCTTAAGCAAGCTAAAACTTGTATTGGCCGTGAATTTACACTTATGGAAAATGTCTATAAGAGTAAAGTGGATTGCATCTTGTATGCACGTCACAGCATTGATTGTCCGCACGGTTTTTCCACGTAAACACAGTTTTTGTCATTGCCTTTTCATTTAGTTAACCCCATAAACATTTTACAGTTTTTATATCAACGCCGAAAAGATTTGCTATCTCAATTTTAAAATGTGAACTGAAGCGCGATCATAACGCTTGATCTATGGTTTAAAAACGTTGCATTATCTCTGTATGTCCTTGGGCGGATCCAGATCTCTTAGGGAAAGGGAGGAGGGGCTAGAATCAAAAAAATGCATATTTTGCCGTTTTGTAAGACTGGAAGTATCATAGCATAGTTCTGCTAACATTGATGACTAAAAATTTGGGAGGTTTGAGCCCCTCAGCCTCCCCCCACAGAACTGATCCCCAATGATGTCGATAACTCATAAAAAAAATAGCCAATAGCAACATTGTCTTTGGTAGCCTACTGCAGACCAATTAGCGGCTAAGCTGATGCGATTACAAGCAGTTGATCAGTCTGAGTGCTTTTAAGGGTTTGTTTAGCAGCGATAAAGTTTGCATATACGCAATGTTTCAGCCATAACTGCAGATTGGAAGTAGATAAAATATTTTTAGTCAGACTTTTAAAATATTGATTTGAAGCTATGTGCTGAAATAGCCTGTTTTTTATGGATTTAAGTGGATATCGGTTTTGTATTGCGGATTCACTGAACTAAACAAAGTTAGTACGTGTCAATGAGGCAATACATTTTTAATGAACTGGCTATAAACAAAATAGCTTAAAAGCAAATTTAGTGTAACTACGGTACACCTGATATTTTTGTAAATTTTTCCTCGCAGTGACAGGAAAAACGCAATGAAACAATGTCACTACGTTTAAGTCGAAAATACAGCCTAATCGTACTTCTTCGGGCTTGCCATGCAAGCTACCGGCACCGGTGCAAAAATTTTTCCTGCTGGCGACCTCATGGGTACAAATTAAGGACAGCAAAAAAGGAAAACGGATCCGCGCGCAACATTTTGCACGAAAGAGTACACCACTAGCCCTGACGTAATAGGGCCTACGATGGAAGTTTGGCGATACACTCCAGGGAAGAGGGTGGCTGGGGTCATGTCCTCTCTGTTTTTGATTTGTAATCTAGTCGTGTTTTTATACATTTATGTAAACTCTTGTACTCGAAAAAACAACAAAACCTTCTTGATCATGCGAATACCGCCAGGGCCTTTTTCCCAGTCTTTTGAATGATTAATTAGTGGTGTTGTTCCAAGTTTCTTGGTTGATACGTTTACATTTAAGTTATCTCTGCTGGCGAAGACAGCAATTTTAACGCGCTGTGTTTGCCGGCAGAGATGCAGCTTATCCAAGCACGATAGCGGTAGGCTACATGTGTAGCTGAGAAGCGCAATGTGGGAGTACAGCCCATGATTTTGCAATCATCAGACGTGGCAAAAACAACATTTTAAACCATTATGCCTCGCGGCTGCTGAGTGACAACAGTCAGGCAATTGCTTTTTTCATGTTTTTCGTCTTACGTTTACGAAAAATTTATAAAAAAGCTCTAACCATGTGACGAAACCAGAATATTGTCGTTGTTTCAGGTTTTCCGGCAAACTTATTCACGGCAACTCGTAATTCGTCGAAGTCTGTTTCAGATAGACTTGTTTCGTAGGCCAAAATGTTACCGTACCACTTTTTCTTAATTTTTCACGCAATCAATTTGTTTTTTCAGGCAAAAAGATATCATGAGAATAGATCAAAAGTGAAACACGAGCAGAGCTAGAAGACCAGCAGGAATAACACCGACAACGCAGTCAACTGAATCTTCAACTTAAGATAACCAAGTTTCGTCGAATTGCGAAGTGTTTGTAGCGCAAAATGAAGACGCAATAACCCTTCGCGGCCTACTTGTCAGCGTTTGAACATACATTTTGATAATTTGATTCATTGCTTGACGTAAGGGCGCAATGTTTGGAACAGTCACTTTGCGAATACGCCCCCGTAGCCTATAGGGTCAATAGCTATTCAGCTGCAAGCTCAGCACCAATGAAATAAAAATGGATTTAACAAGTCAGTCTCAACTAGCATTATAAAACAAATGCAGCAGCCTAGGGGTTTTCAGAAACAACTAGTACACAATACAGTCAGGGGCGTACCCTGGGAGGGGGGACTGGGTTCGCGGCTCACCCCCGCTGAAATACAAGCTGATATATATCTTCAGTCAGCGGAACAGTGGAAAAAGGACATCTGAGGATCCGATGACCTTTATTTTTTGATTTTCACTTGATTTCAGGGGGAAATTGGACGTCGAAAGACGTCAAGACCTTTTTTTGGTCTTCACTTGATTTTGGGGGGTAAATTGGACGTCGAAAAGCGTGACCTTTTTTTTTGGTCTTTACCGATATTTTCAGTGGAAACGGAAACAAGAAATTGCGGCCCCCTTTATCAAATTTCTGGGCACGCCCCTGACAGTGGAAAATTGTAGTTCAAACGCGCCAAAAATATCCGATTATTTGATGTAGCATAAATCTACAGTATTTCATTAGAACTAGGAGTAACTTGATTTTCAAAAATTGGGGAATTGTGTCGCGTTTGAACCACAATTTTACCAGCCTACTAGTTGTTGCAGCCTATCGGACGAAAATGCTGATTGTTTCATTGCTAAGGTAGTGCCGGGGTAATTTGGGAAGCCGTATTACAAAGTTATTTCGCTGAGGCGAGCGAGCAAAAAACGTCACATTTTGTCGCTCCGTTATTTCGAGCTATTACAACCTTTTCCTCGAATTGAAATATGTCTCGGATCCCTCGTTAATTAGGCGAGAGCTGAAAAGCAGTGTTGGAAAGGTTTTGCTGAAATTCTTAAATCATGGCGGTATTTTTGTCATAAGACGATAGAAAAGTTGTGAAGAAAAAAAATGAAATGGATTCTTTTGCCACATCTTGTGACGAAAAAGTATTAGGAAAACGGTCCTACTAAACACCGCAAAGGACCTCAAATTGATGTACTAAACACCGCAAAGAACGACAAAGAACCTTAAATTGATCTACTAAACACCACAAAGAACAGCAAAGGACTTGGAATCATACCATAACGAAGAACGACAAGGAACTTTAAAATTAGGATTAGGGTTAAGGTTAGGGCTAGGGTTAGATTAGGGTTAGGGTTTTAGAGTCCTTTGACGTACTTTGCGGTGTTTAGTACTTCAATTTGAGGTCCTCTGTCGTCCTTTGCGGTGTTTAGTAGGACCCTTTAGAAAACACAGATTATCAAAAGCAGCAATAAGCTTTGCTTAGTTTTACAAAAAAATACTTGAAGCAAAAGCGTACAGATGCATTGCATTTTTTAGCTTCGTTCAAACTGCTTGCTTGTTGAAGTTTTCAGAATTCATACCGACCCAAGTTTCTTCTAAATCGTAGTTAGTAGTTTTTTAAAGACATTTTTATTTTGCCTTTACTGCTAGCGTAAAATAATTCGAACATTTTTTTGGGCAAAAGTTTATTCAATTTTTTTCAATATGCCGAAAAGCTATAAAAGTTTTAAGCGTACTAACTGTTGTCAAAAATATATTTACCCTGTACCTGTTTCCTGAGTACTTAAAATCTCAGCATAGTTATCGGCAAGCGCTAGATTTTAAACATTAAATTGAGTCAAAAAAGATCCAAGCGTAATAACTTATTTACATTTTTTTTCTAGAGTTTGTTAAACTTTCCTGCGTCCATCGCGAAAGACCTTTGTTTCTCATTACTTTTAATGTAGCGTTTGATATACAGTTTCCCACTTACTCGTATTAATGCGGTTTTCAGAAATCTAAAATGTCGCAATCACATGAGAAGCCAAGTCCGCAAAAATCTGACGCAAACGCTCGCTAATTGCGTCCGAACGTCATTAACGAGTGGTTCCGGGTATATGCTTAACGAAGGGCGATGGTAGGCCTAATATCATTTTCGTTATTGAGTCTTTCCCTCGCTGATGTCTCGCAGACACAAGTTGAAAAAATCTCGAGCGAGATAAATTCTGTAATGTCGCCCCTGGTGTGGGAAATGCGGAAAAATTTACTTGGAGAACTGTTGCAACACCGGTGTGTGAAAAGATTTTATTTTTACCAACAATGGTGAAGTCCTTTTAACTCTACGAAGCAACGATTGTAATTTTGTCTACTGCAAGAAAATGTGCGGTAGCAGGTTTCAGGCAATCGTTTAAGAGTAGAACAAAGATTTTCAACCGGGGTTCCTAGGAACTTTAGGGTTCCGCAAGCATACATTCAAATCCGAGAATCTATATTATTGTTACATGCACAGTTGCACACTTTATTTTATTGTGAATAATGCGTAGGCTAATGATGCACCACCATCCACCACGCATAATCTGATTAGCCTACTAAGTTATGTATTTTTGTTGGCAAATAAATCTGAACACGAGCATTTTTATTTATTTTACCCAGGGGTGAAAATCTATGTGGAGCATTGGGAAGGAAGGTGATTTAGCAAAATTGACCATTTTTCGATATTGGGGGAAATGATTTAGCAAACTTGATCATTTTGTGACATTGGGGGGATGTAAATTGGCAATTTCATTGAAGTGGAAAGTTCCCCACATCGATCTATACATCGTCTGGGAAAGTTTTCCACTTCAATGAAAAATATTGGGGGGGTTATGCTGCCGGATTATTAGGGAGATACATCCCCCCCCCATCCCCCTGGATTTGCATTCATGATTCTACCAATCCAATGCCTTTTCTATCAAAAGACGGTTAAATTATACCTCAGAGGTTCATTAGCCTCTGGAATATTTTGCTGTGGTTCCGCTCCATTATAAAGATTGAAAATCACTGGAGTAGTCACAGCACAGCTATTGTGGAGACATGAAGCCAAAAATCTTTGCCAAACGCGAACAAACCATAGTATACCAACATGGCGAAGACTTTTCTTCGCACGAACGCGAACAAAAATCTTCGCTATTCGTTCGAAGATTTTTCTTCGCGAGAACGCGAACAGAAATCTTCGACATTTGATTGCAAATAATTGATTGGCGAAGAAAATTGGCGAATACGAACGCTGTTCGAATGCGAAGATTTTTCTTCATGCGAAGAGCATAGTAAAGAGCTCCTGATGAGAACCGATGTTGCCATGACAGTTCGTTGCCTCCAGGGATGAGGGTTCATACTCCTGCTCTGATGCGTTGACCGAGTGGACGACACCCAAGTGGGGCGTGACTTTGTCAGATGACTGTACAGCTTGAAGAGAGGGACCAGCAGCATGGCCGTTGCGGCGTCTCTGGCGTCAACTAGCCCGATAGCAGTTAAGGCACATGAAGTGAGGTGTAGTATTCCAACCTTTGGGCCCTCCCTAAATAAGCTGAATAGTCGGTTGCACCGAGGGCAATGAAATTGCGTGGAATGATTCGTGAATGTAGGAGGCAGATGACATGCTGGAGCTAAAGAGCTGCCCTGAGCAGTGGCCCGGGTACTTCGTTTAAAGGTCGACACGGTCGCAATATCAGTCGAAGGTACCGCGTTACGAGCAGTGGTGCCGATCCTGGGGGGGATGCATCCCCCACAACATTTGGCGTCGGCCGTCGGTGCAATATTGTTTCGAAACAGGTTTAACTTTCGTAAACGTTAAATCGTTAATAGAACACAAACAATGTGATTTCATTTCGGGCGATTGTGCATTACCCAATACTCATATTTACTGCTCGCCAACACTAGTAACTGCTCAAAATGCACATCTTGACCGCTTGAACTTTCCCCAGACAAGCGAATTCGCGAAAACGCTTTTTTCAATCAAGCGTGTTTTTCGTTTATTTCTTTTGTTGTTCCTGTAATTTTGTGAAGCTCTTCACTGAGGTAGTTCTTATTACATCAGTAGTCTAATGCCGTCGAGTGCTGGTGAAGATTGGAGTTGGCAAGTGGCAGTCTGACATATGTAACTTACAAAACTCGTAAATGTACTTCGAGCAGCATCCCCCCCAATGTTCAAAATTGACAAAAAATAAGTAAAATAAGCAAATCATCCCCCCCAATGCTCAACATGGATCGGCACCACTGGTTACGAGCTATTTCCTTGTTCTCCACCAAGCCGATTACAGTGTTGATGGGACTGGTAAGGATGTCTGCTGTCCCCAAAAGATCACGCCGAATGTCCTCGTCAACGATTCCGTTGAGCAAGGTGTCACGAATCACATGATCAGTATAGTCAACTTTTAAGCCGCAACAATCAGTGGAAAAGGAACACGTCCCCGCTTTCTTACGTACCCTGGCTGCAAAAGCACGAAACTGTTCACCACACATTTGGTGCATAGCCAATAGTTCAGATCGCAGTACACTCAGTACACTAATAGAAACCGGGGTAACAGCCAGACGCTGCATGGCAAGCAACAAATCTTGAACAGGTTTACTCACGATTTCAGCATTCGACTGCAGCAGGTTACCGCACAAAATTTTGGTGGCACATTGGAAAAGCTGGGTGGACGCAGATTCATTGGAAATTCCTGAGCCTTGTTGAAAAGCTTCCCACCGTCGAGTAAATACATTCCTTTCTTCTAGACTGACGCCAATGTCAATGCTAGGTCGATCGAGGGTTGGGCCACGGCGATCAGGGGCCCTATATTATGCTCTTCGCACGAAGAAAAATCTTCGCATTCGAATAACGTTCGTATTCGTCAAATTTCTTCGCCAATCAATTATTTTCGAGCGAATGTCGAAGATTTTTGTTCGCGTTCGTGCGAAGGAAAATCTTCTCCACGTTGGTATACTATGGTTTGTTCGCGTTTGGCAAAGATTTTTGGCTTCATGTCTCCACAATAGCTGTGCTGTGACGACATAAACTTCTCTTCCTGCTGCCACCAGTATTAAATGCATCCAAACTATTTTTTATTACTTTATTTCCGAAATAATAACTGTAAATTAAAAAATGGCTGTTAGAAGATTGACTTATGAAGAAAACAATATGCTCCTTGAATACATGATGAAAGATTACGAATATCTAACCAGCGCCGTTACTCCAACTAAAACCAAAGCTACGGTTGATAAAAAGTGGGACGCTTTTCTTGCAAATTTGAATCAACATTTCTATAACCAAGGGGTGTCAATTTCTTTTGAAACATGTCACAAACTTGACCGATGTCCGACTTACTCATTCGAAATTCTCTAATTATTTCTTGCTCTGAATTCGATCTTAAAATATCACTTCAGCCTTCGGCGTCATATCTTCTACTGTTACTACTGCGGCCATTAAGAATCAAGCAGCCATTATTTTCTGTTGTTTAGCAGTGAGAAGTACTGGAATAGGCTATGGATTTTATGTGAAAAAAAATCTTCGCCAATTTCGCGAGTGGTCAAAAGTGTTCGCCAAAACCACGAAAAAGATGCTGCTTTTGGCGAAGATTTTAGGGTAAAAAAAATGTTCGCGCGAAGAAAAAAATGATCGCACGAAAATAATTTTGTTCGAATCTTTGAAAAATGTTCGCACGAACAAAAAATTTTGTTCAAGAATTTTAAAAATTTTCGCACGAAAAATTTTTTTTTTCGAGAACTTTTAAAACCTTCGCGCGAACAAAATAAAATTGGCGAAGATTTGTAAAATTCTATTCGCCAAACTTAACCATAGTATACCAAAATCTTCGCGAGTGTCTTTTACTAAAAATTAGCAAAGATTTTTCTTCGTGCGAAAAGCATAGTGTAGGGCCCCAGTAGGAGTGTTCATATTGGGTCATATTGAAAAAGTTAATGCGGTGGTGGTTTTTTCCGTGGTTTGGACCTAAAAAACAACTTCTGCAAAAAGATTTTTTTTTTAATTCCGACTCTTTGCTTTCGCGCATGAGCGTTGAAAATTTCCTATCACAAACGTACAGAGGGGATTCCCCCTGTGACGTCATACATTGTTTAAAGTTAAATAACTTCTATTTTAAAACAGCTAGGAAGTTGAACCACTTGAACAAATTTATTTAAACTTCTGCAAGACATTGACCATATTTATTTGATGACGTCATAATTGGGAAATTCGAATTTTAAAAAATTACTTTTAATTGATCAAAATCGATTCTAATGAATCAATCGTAAAACACGAAATTGATTCATTATAAAGGGGACAATCTACATTGCGCACAGTGTTGCCAGATTGGGCTACTTCTCGCCAATTGGGCTACTTTCCTATCGACTTGGCTCCAAAAAATGTGGGTTGGCGACTTGCGACTTTTTGGGCTACTTTTAATCTTAAATTGGGCTACAAGTTTATTTTTGGGCTATGTAGTTTTCTCCTACAAATTGTTTTGGATTGAAAGTTTGGTTGTTAGCTGGAAGCGTGGAACTAAGCGGAGTCATCATGTTTGTGCAGCGCACTCCTCATAATTATGCTAATATGATGAATCGCAATTGTGGGATTTCTTCATGATGTCATAATAAGCTTTAGTAACAATGAGTTTCTTCAATTTCTTGATTTCCGTCGCATATCTAGTGAAGTGAAGTCAAGGAGCACGAAGCCCAACGAAATAGATAGGCTAGGCCTATTCTGATGAGTTTCCAATAAGATAGATATACAGTAAGGGGGAAAGGGGCTAAGGCAGGGGTGTAGTGGGGGGGCCCACTTTTTGAAAGATGCGCAGGATTTTGGTGTTAATTAGGTGGCTAGGCCTAATAGGTAGGCAGTAAGTTTTGCAGGTTCGTTTCCCCACTTCTTATTTTGGCACTACACCCTTGGGCTAAGGCCACACTGTCACTGTCAGCGTTTTGTTGCAAAGTACTCTACCGGCATAGCAGTCAAAAACTTTTGCATTTTTTAGCTAAGTTGTAGGTGTTTCGCTCTAAATTTCTTTAATTAGGCCTATTAGGTTACTGCACGTAGGCCTACCGCTGACGTGAGGCAGCGGACAATGGGCAAATGGGCGAAGTATAATAAAGAGTTTAATGATAAATGGTTAAAGGAAAATCAATTCAAACAAGGGTTGTTTAAGTATAATTGTCATGACGTACGGTAGTAATGTCTAATGACCAAGTTTTTCAGTGACATGATTTTTAATACGCATAAAATTTCACCAACTTTGAAATTTTAAGCACACCGATACCTTTTATATGTTGTAACAGTGTTTGTATTTTCTTTGCAGTTAGCCTTCTTTGTAAAAATCCAGTGTGATATAGGGCCTAAAAGAGTTGCATGTTTTCGGTAATAGGCCTATTGATTATATCGGTACCGGTAGTTAGGATTTGGCGATGCTGTTTATTTATTTATTTTTTCTTTTTTTTTTGTGAATGTTTTGGTGGTCTCACTTTTTTTTTAAAACTCTAGTAGGTAGTAGGTTGTGCAACCAAGCATCCTAGTTATTGCTTAACTATGCTTTTCATTTTGTTGCACAAACCTTTTTCTGTTTCGTGTTGGCATTTTTTTCACTTCAATCCGAGTTGTTGGCGGTCGGAAATAAAAGAAAGATTGATTGATTGATTGTGTTCCAGCGTTTCTCAAAGGGGGGGTCGCGACTCACCGGTGGGTCGCAGAAATCTGGCTGGTGGGTCGCGGCGTGAATATTATAAAATTTTTGAAATCATTAAATTTTTTTACGCATTGCATCCAAAGTTTAGTTGCTTGTTGTTATCAGTTTTTCTCGCTCGGTAACACGAAGGTACTGTAGTAGGAGTGGCGAGAGTGGCAACAATGCAGCATAGAATAGATCATGCATTGCATTGGCAACGCAGTATACGCATCAAACTCTTTTTAGATTCGTTCCTTTATATATGAAGTGATAAAGATTGCCCTTGCATTGAACCTTCGTTTTTTTTCAAAATATAACGAAATGCCAGGAGATGAAAGCCAAGCGTGTCAAAAATAAATTTCGAAATTAGGTCGCGAGTAGTTTCATTTCATTTAAATGTTGCTCGCATTATAACGTGGATGTTTAAGCAGTCTTCTTCGTTTGGAGCAGATGCAGATGCTAAAACCAAACTATATGCTGAGGCACTGCCAGGTCACCATGTTGTTAAAACGACGAATATAGGCCTACAAACGGAAGCAAACTCACTCCTCTCACGCCCCTCGACAACGTATCGTTTCGACCAGCAGAAACTCTTTCTTTGTTTTTTTCTTATTTAGTCATATATATTGATTCTCTTTTGCGAGAAAGCGACGGAGGTGCTATACTAGCTCGCTTAGGAGTTACCAGCCACCTGTGACCTGTCTACCACTTAAAGGTGGGGGAATCCCGCTAAGTGCCTTTCCCAACGGCACAACAAGAAATCTTGCCAGCTTGTTCTCCACAATAGCACTTTTATGCTGAACGTCAAGCAGGGTAGCTATGAATACCAATTTTAAAGTCATTGGTTTGACCCGACTCGGAATCGAATTCCGAGTCTACAGCTCCAAAAGCAGACGCCCTACCACTCGGCTGTCGGAGCTTTCGACTTATACGAGTGCGAAACCGCGTCATTTATTAGCTAATTGAGGACATATTATGTCAATCTAATTTTTATTACCTCTTGCTTCAGTCTGTCCGGTGGGTCGCAAAAATATTTCATTTTTCACCGGCGCTTGGTATATCGGTTAAGAGCGTCCACTTAGTAGCCGGTAGACTCGGGTTTCATCCCAGTCGGGTCATACAAAAGACTTTTAAAATAGTATTCGCAGCTTTCGCGCCAGGCGCTCGGCGTAAGCGGAAGTGCGAAGGGTTTTGTGTATGTGTTGTTCGTCATGTATGTCCCTTAACAGCGTTCAATCATTCGTGATTGAAAATTGCAATGGGCCAACATTTGAAAATGGCCTAAACATTGTGTGCTTGCACCCGCTGTCCCGTACCTTTACCTTTACCTTTAAAGGAGTCGCGACTACACAAAGTTTGAAAACCTATGGTCTAAATAGATAGCCTTACCAATACTAGAAACTTTTACGTTCATCATTATCGGTTTTGCAGAAGATAAGCATTGGTATCAACCACATAAACGGTAAACATGTTTGAGTTAAGTTCATCAGCTTCTTATTCACATAACTTTACGTTGCTACTAAAATTGGGCTATTTTATTAGGTGATTGGCTACTTTTTTGGCTACTTTAGGAAAAAATATCTGGCAACACTGATTGCGCACAACATTGTTAAAAAAGAACAGTAAAAATGCAATATCATCATTAACAGTTTAAAAAGAAGCAAATCATTACAATACAAAGTATCACAATCTAGCGATGGTCTTGGTTTTTCGTACGCGCAGAGAAACTATTTGACGGTAAACAAGCACTTGACAAGTGACAACTTCATTTAATACAGAAGAGCACTGGAGCAGTTTGGTAATAAATCATGCATGCTTTTCCGACCTTGGTTAGACCATCACTTATACGATCAAAATGAAACTGAAAATAACAATAAAATATACTTAACAAATAATTCACCGTTTATACTTACAAAAGCATATTTTTGTAATGAATGAAAATAACTATTGAAGCTTGAAAATAAAGGTTGCCAAAAAAAAAATACCGCAGCTTTTAAAAAGGGATATCCATAGGATAAAGGCTGATAATAATGAGTGCTTTTGACAGTGCTGTTATCAGGTTTGGCTCAATGTGGACTTTCCAAAGATAGGAAATTCTTTTCGATGTTTCTCAACAATTTGGAGCAAACTTATACGCTGCACTTCGTTCTCGGTTAAAATGGCAGCATAGTCCTGATTTACTTTTAGTCCCCTTTCCGCTGTGTCGTTAACAACTTTAAGGTTGCTGACAAAGTCTTTGACTTCCTGAAAGCACTCGTTGCTTGGCCAAAGGTCGGGAGAAAGATAGAGCCAATCCGCTTGAAGATGTACTAGTTTGGCTCCATGAGACTGATTTAAAATCGTCATTGCAAAATAGGCTACTTGTTTCAGTTTCAAGTCTTTCAGGTTGATAAGGCTACGACGCTTTTGCACTGCCCTCTGAAACACCTAGTCCATTCCACTCATAAACGCTTTTCTTTTACCCCGCTGGTCTTCGTAAAAGGCGCCATCTTCATTCTTTTTGTCAGAGAAGAGGAGCCTGTTTTGCAGTATGGTTTGTATAGCATTGGGAGATCCTATATTCCACAATTTTTCCAAGGAATTTTAAATATTGCTCGTTTATCTCCCGGATCAGATGAACGGTTTTTACTTTTGCAAAGGTTTATCCAAGTATTAAAATCCTTTTTTAGACGCTCTTTTGCAGAACGGTTAGCAATTGTTTCCATCCCAGCCATCTTCCAAAATGGCAGCACTTGATCCACAACAATCAAAATTTGAACGCTCAACAGAGAGGTTTTAGAAGAGATTTCTTTCAAATGTAGCAAATATCTTAGAACTTGTCTTAATGTGGGCAACTTTCCTCCACTAATTCGCGATTCACTTTTACCAAACAGAAAATAATCTGTAGTAGAACACGTTCTAATTTTTTTGCAGGTTCAGCCATTATCGAACCAAATTTTTTACCGATGTCATAGCTACAGTAAACTCAAAATAATCTGCGAAATGGCAGTACAGTAATGCTACTCCAAATAACCATATATTTAGAAGATTAATTCAGACCTTGATATGCTAACTTCTGAGACATAGTCATTTATTAGCCATAAAACTACAACAGTCACTGTCAACCGGAGGCGAGATTACGTGATTTTTCCTTCTGTATTTCTAAATGAACTGCTCTAAAGCTACGGCTCCACCAGTGGTAATTTTAAATTATCGATTTCTGTGGTAATTTCTTGAGTGATAATTAATTTTATCAAAAATTCTCACTGGTGGAGCAGCGCAAATGTTTTTTCCTGAAGGATCTGCTCCACCAGTGAGAATTTTGGGCCAAATTAATTCTCACTGAAAAAATTATCACTGAAAACGACAATTTAAAAATTATCACTGGTGGAGACAGAAGCATCTTATCATTGATTATGATGATGTAACAATTGCAGTACTGGTGAGGAGGCCGCTGCAGTAGGCAAAGTAGAAGAGGTCCATTTGAAATTTAGCATGCAGGATGACGTTGGTACTTCAAGTAGCGAGGACGAATGTCTAGCGGTAATGGCTTTTGCTCTTACCAAAAGAAAAAGAAAGCACAAAATGTGGGTCAGGAGTGCATTAGCTAATAAAGAGAAAAGCTGCTACAACCTTTTTAAGGAATTGTCTATGTGGGACCACGAGATGTATTTTCGTTACATGCGAATGAGTCCTAGCCGTTTTGAACATTTGCTTACCCTAATCGCCCCTAAAATAACAAAAAAAACAACCAACTATCGAGAGCCAATCCCACCCGACCAAAGACTTTCCCTGACGCTTCGCCATCTGGCTACTGGAGAGTCTCAGATTTCTCTGAGCTTACAGTACAGAATAGGACGGCAAACCATCTCCAAAATAACTCCAGAAACCTGCAAGGCTATCAGCGACGCTCTAGCCCCTGAGTATGTAAGCATGCCAACTTCGGCGGAAGGATGGCTTGTTGTTTCGAAACATTTTCAGGAAAAGTGGGACCTTCCTCATGTAATTGGAGCACTGGACGGCAAACATATCCGCATACGTTGCCCAAACAAAACAGGCAGCTTGTATCATAATTACAAAGCTTTTTTCAGCATGGTTTTGTCGGCTGTCTGTGATGCCAACTATTGTTTTCTAATGTACGATTTGGGTCAATATGGCAGCAATAATGACAGTGGCGTGCTGAAAAGTAAAATGGGGAAGCAATTAGCTCAGGAAAATTTAAACCTTCCTTGTGCGAGTACTCTCGAGGATTGCGCCTACGACCCACTACCATATTTTCTTGTTGGCGACGAGATCTTTACCTTGAAAACTTATTTGATGCGACCCTATCCAGGCTCACAACTAAATGAAGAGAAGTCCGTTTACAACTATCGACATTCTCGGTGTCGCCGCGTTATAGAAAACGCCTTTGGTATCTTGGTTGCTCGTTGGAGAATCTTCGATACCCCAATTCAAGCCAAAGTAGAGAATGTCGAAACGATTGTCATGGCTACCATTGCTTAGCATAACTACTTGAGGTAAACTGACAACGCAAGTTATTGCCCTTGTGGGTTCCTTGATAGTGAAAATTCCAGTGGAGAAATCATTCCTGGACACTGGCGCAGAGAAATTGGTGTTGGCAGTTCAGCAGGCAGTGATGGAGTAGTGCCAGTGCCAACACTCAGAGGATCACGCCGCAGTGAGAATGCTCTACGCATGCGAGATTGCCTGATGGAATATGTCAATAGTCTGTGATACTGGTTCGTTGAACTGGCAAGTTGATTATGTACGTCGAACCTAAACTCTGTAACGTCGTGGCTGTGTAAAACGTTGGGTGACAGTGCAGAATCTTTTGCCGTAACGCCTGCATTTGATAGCCTATTTTAAGGCTAGCGTACATTTTCAAACTGGTTGGCAATACCACCAAGAATAAACCACAGTCGCATGCAATATATACGTCTTCAGGTTGTGACTAATTGGTTTTAGACTACCGCGTAATATTACTCCGGAATGTTTTGTTTTGTTGTTGCTATGTGTACGCTCCGTACCTTAAAAATTTGCTGTGCGCTCCGTGTACGCTCCGTACCTTAAACAGTGCGAGCGACGGCTTTTTGGAGATCTTCTGTCTTGAATTCACACCCAGGAAAAGCACAAGAGATGATCACCAGGACTAGCTATCCTAGTTTAAACAAGTCTTAGCCCAGCAATTGAATAATCATGAAGAAACATCGCATTTTTCAGCTTAAGTGAAAAATGATTATTGAATCGCAGCTGCAACAACAAAATGTTAACAACTCAGGCTACAGCATAACTGCACTCGACTAAGCAAACGAACTCTACATAGCCTGTCAACCGCTTTACGAACACGAAACTAACGACTGCGCAGCAAACAAAGCAGTGGCGTACGCAGGTTTTCAATGGGGGGGGGTTCAGTGACGTCACATCGTGATGACGTAAAGATACTACGTTACAATTACAGTAGTTTAGAAGTATTAAAGTGCATCGTATTGTAATGTTTCCAGCCTAAATTGCAGCTAACCATGATTAAGCTATATAATGCCATAACTAAGGAAACAATGAAGATATTTCATTCACACTTTTGCTTAATGCTTTGCGTTTTATTTAAGGAGAGAAAAGGTTTCACAGAAACTCAAGCTGTCAGGCCGTGGTTAAAAATTTCCAGAAAAAATTTTAGTTGAAATCATTTTTGGGCCATAGGAAGGTTAATTGACTAAAGCAGGCTGGCTAGCTGTCGCAATGTCACAAACAGGGTGCACCCAGGGGGTAAAACAAGCAATTCCTTCTCTCCAAAAAAACTATTTTCAAGAACCAACATTAACATAAGCAACGCATATAGGCTAAACCTTGTTATAAACAGTCAATACACGGTACACTCATAATGAAGGGGGCAGTTTCTCGCTTGAAATTTGAAAAGTGAAGGTATTGGAGCATAAGAAAAAACTGCTCTCCCTACCAAAACGTTTCTAAACTAAAATAAATTATGCGCGAGAGGAATCCCTAATAATCATCCGATTAAAGTCAAAAACAGCGTCGATATTATCTAAGCATTTTTCTGCCAAATCACAGCGTCGATATCAGATGCTTTCAAACACATAATCGGGGTGTCTATGGGAAACGAAGAACTCTAGCTCCTGAAATAGTCAGCTTACGGTACGAAGAAACAATGTTGTCTCACCCCTCGTTCCGCCCCTAGGCCTCTTCAAATCTTTCGTTGGTCCATGGTCGTCTTTGGCAGTATTTTTATCTTACTTTTGGCACTTAGAGCAGTGTCAATTTAGTTTTTTATATTTTAATAAAATTTCTCAAAAAACTGGGTGATTATAGCGTAGTGTTAAAAGACTTCGCTATCGATGCGGAAAATTTGGGACTCAATTCCTAGGCCGGTCAAATCCGACACAGTGTAGCCAACGGCTCGCGACCGCTGCGACGTTTCTTCGGAGCTGCGTTGCCCAGGCGCTAAGCCGCGGGGTCGGGCCCTGCCACTCGCTACCACGTTTCGGTACAACAACGAATTTAATGAAACGAGTAAGTTATAATCTAGATTTGATGTGATTTAAAAAAAAAAATTGTGTGCAGCCATAGTTACTGCAGATACACCGCATTTAAGGAAACTCCTACTTCTTAATTGTTTCACAGGAACATCAATGACAAAAATGCACTTCAAGCAAAACACAACAGAAAAGTTGGACTACCGGTATTGTAGCATTGCATCGTAATCAGTGCTCGAGTTGTAAAAACGCATATGGGGGGATAGTACATCTTTTCACGCAGACGTAAAGAGGGATGATCATTGTACTCGTAAGGAAATGATTTGCGCTAAAATGTTTTGTGGGGGATGGTGTTGTTTGGGATGAAAACATGATAGCAATTGCGGCAAAGTCCGCATGAAGAAAAGTCGGTTCGTTTTAAAAAAGGTTTCATTTTTTCTGCAATTGTCAAGGGGAGTGCTGACTCCCGACCCCTGCGAACGTCACTGGGGCCCATCTCTTAGCGCTTGGGTAACACAGAAACGTCGCAGCGATGGCGAGCCGTTAGCGACACTGTGCCGATTTGACCATCCTGGGAATCGAACCCCAGACCTTCCGCACCGATAACCTGTGCGCTTAACAACTGAGCTATCGGCCGGTACCGGCCCAAAAATCGAACCCAAAACCTCCCGCACCGATAGCGATGTGTTTAACCACTACGCCAACTGGCCGGTTTGGCTCAAAATTATGACCTCGCAAGCGGAATATGTGCATGCGTTGCAACCGTTCTCTTCCAAGAATGCCTTCTGCGCTGAAACGTTGTCTTGTCCAGCCATAGCCGTTGAGAGCAATGCCTTCATGACATCACAACGCGACTCCAGCTTTAGTGCCCATTGACCTTGTCCAGGCTTGCATTTTGAGCCAGCCATTGGTTCAAGCGCTACACACCAAAATAGTTTGATTACCGGTATTATTACATCGCAATGAAAGCTTCTCGAGATCATGTAGGCAATTTGATACAGCATAGAAAAACACTATCTCTGCATGAAAAAACGCTAATCGGTCTAAAAAGAGCGGTTTTTAATTTTTTCCAATCGTCAATGGGGGGGGGGGGGGTTGACCCCCGAAACCCCCCCCCCCCCCCCCCCGTGCGTACGCCACTGAAACAAAGAGACACAAACGAATAGTCATACCATGGACTGTGACGTAATAATAAGCACATTTCTACAGCTGACATAACGCAAAAGTAGGAATTGGGAAACAACTAACGATAACCTACCACGCGGCACTGTCCGTCTTTCGCGTGAGCTCGCTCTACTTGCATGTTTCTCGTCAGACTGGGCCACCACGGCGGTTAAACTGCATTGCCCCACAGGAAATTTATCTTCCTGTTTATGCGAGGAAGCTGCAAGTGCATTGTACCGAGCTCGATGAGGAGTTGCCGGCCATCAGTCTGCGTCTCTAAGATGGAGGAATTCTGTTAAATGCCTTCACCAATGGCATCACTACGAAACTGGTTCTCCACGCCGTCCAATCTGTCAAGTGTCACTACACTTTCTAAATTACAAACTTTCACGAAACACTCGCATTTAATACACCAAATAATTGTGTTAGTAAAAGAACACTCACCATCATAAGCATAAAACACTCGCATACAATCTCAGCGCTAAAAGTACGTATTCGATTGTCAGTAGGCACTACGGCAAGGGCAAAGGTCAAGAAAGCCACACAACAGCAATATTACATAAAACACTGAATGTTAGTATAGGCATAATTTCAAAGACACAATATAAATATGAAAATATATGCATGAATTAGGTAGTAAAAGTGCAATAGCAAAAATAGTGCTTCAATACAGCTTATTTTTAGTACACTTACTGTAAATTTCGTTGATAAAAAATAACGCAATGTTGATTTTTCCTTAATCATAAAGCAAACCTTACTGATTCATTATAAAACTATTAACGAATTGTGTGTGAAAAATGGTGCAAAAGCAGGCCATGTCAACTTCGGGTGAGACAAGGCCAGGAATGGGCAACCCTTGGCACGCGAGCGAGGCCATGAAAACGAGTCAACGGAAAAGCAGCAGCAGAAGTCTAACTGACGAACATATGGCCCTTTTGTTATTATTTTTTGGAGGACATCTGAATGCGTTAAGACGATATTTTCAGGGTAAAACAGAAGAGAACATATTCTGAGGACGTGAAGACCTTTTTTTGCTCTTACCGATATTTTCAGGGGAAAGCACGAACTGTCGGTTATCACGCGGAAAAATTTGGCCATTGATTTTAGGCGATTTCGGCACGCGGACCGAAAAAGGTTGCCCATACCTGGACTAGGCCATAACAGTAAAGCTCAAGAGACTAACATTGTTACCACAATTTTTTGCAAATGTTTACAGAATGATAAAAATCATAAATATTTTGGTCCGCACGTAGATCGTGGTACAATAAAAAAGCACAGTAGCTTGCACAAATCTCTACTGATCAACAAATGTATCGTAGTACGACTATATGGAAATGTACCGCAAACACAGCAAGTAGCACAAAAAGCAAGCGTTATGGTTTTAAACCTCGTAAGATTCAGAAGACTTAATCAACCAGTTACTGCTCTTTTACAATATTTACACTATTTTCTTAAATGACCCAATGTAACCTCATCACTCAAGCAATGACCTTATGTAACCTTCCAACTTCGATGAAGGCATCCACGCAACGATCTATGTCCTCAATAGTGTGTGAAGCAGAGATTTGAACTCGGATTCTAGCTTTTCCCATGGGAACAACTGGGTAACTAAACCCGATAACGAATATACCTAAAAAGTATGCATTTGCTCGCAGATGTTATTTCGAAGTCTCACATTCAGCAATCGGAAAAAATCACCACACCTCGTGCATTTATTCACTTATGCACCAGTCACAAAGTCTAACACTATTAAAAAGTGAGGCATAGCTGTTGGTGATTGCTACAATGTTATACAATTACATAGGTCAGCAGTTTTTATTCTGTATGTTCAGCGGGCCAATCTTATTTGGAAGCGGCGCTCGCGGGCCACGCGCAAATACATCGCTAAAATACCGAGACTATAATTAACTTTATACAAAAAGCTTGCAGAGAGTCGGGTGCACAAAAAGTTGACAAAGCCCGTGTTAGTAGACTGCGTTGCCAGTACGAATCAATACGAGTGGTTGTACGTTCGACACAGATCTTAGATATCGATTCTTTGGATTTCGAAAAGAGCTCGCGGGCCACAAAAAGCAAGGGTGGAAAACCCCCAGTATTGGTCTTCAATACAAACAGTATTTTGATAAAACAGTCACTGCTAAGCACACCCTACGCAGCAACTCTCGTGTACCTCTTGTTAACAAATCATCGGCCATAACAGCAGCCAACTTCGCATCTCCCAACATAACAGGTGAAATAGGATGATCAGAACCTGATATAGTGAAGCCAACATCAGTCATGCGCTCGCGAAATCTGAAACAAATCGATGTTGATTTGAAATTATACAACCATATTTTGCATATGAAAGACAACAAATAGGATAAGACAATATTTTTATCATCAATAAATCAGCGTTTGTATACTGTAACATCCACTGCTACAATAAACTTATCGAAACCCTGCAAAATTTGAGAAAATTTATTTAGATAAACTCGGGCCTTTTCACGAAGCAAGTGAGATTGGTTCGTAAACTGATTAAGAGACTGCAGTAACCGAAGGTGTACAAGTAGAGAAACAACGCGTAAGGCCTGACTGCAAGCCCAAAGTATTATACCGACACCACGTAGTAGTTTTCAATGCTAACCGACACCAATATCTCAACATCAAATTCATACCAAAATCTAATAAGTAGTAGAAATACTCAAACCTTTTCGTTTTTGCTTGTATTTCTTCCACCAGAGGGCTACCATCGGTCAGAATTTCGAAAACCTTGCTGGCACAAGCCAC
Source organism: Trididemnum miniatum (assembly GCA_964006365.1). NCBI lineage: Eukaryota > Metazoa > Chordata > Ascidiacea > Aplousobranchia > Didemnidae > Trididemnum > Trididemnum miniatum. Next base: position 7,391,228 of record OZ023231.1, on the reverse strand, counting down.
CACTGGAGGCGGCAAACTGTTTGAAAACAAGTACGGCCGAGATCGGTTCCGTAAAAGATCAATTACAGGCTTTGGACCAACTGTATAACCACCTGCACACAAAAAACTACCGGTATAGCAGAAGATAAAGCAGCGTGGTTTAGGCTTAATGGACAACTCTTAAAAAAGTTTTGTTGCGCATTCATCGCTTTCCAAAGAAAAGCAATACATTTAGAATACACTGCAGGTATATACTTTGAATGAAAACTAAATATCAGTTTAAATGAAAACTAAACATTGACATAAACGACAAAGCGGGCTAAACAGTTTAATTACCTGCTGCTCCACCCAAAGCTTTACCTAGTGTTGAGTTAATAAAGGTCACTTGATCAGCAACGTCCCAAAATTCATCAGTACCCCTATAATATACAAGATGTCAAAACGCACAACAAAATTGCGAACGAATAGCACCACAATTAAAACTTCTATTCAATTGCAGAGCGACATGGTATTGATGTACCATTGCACGCGGAATGACAGTAATTTATACGCGTCAAAGTGAAAACACGAAATGCAATCAACGAACTAATATGACGTCATGTCAAATTGATTAGTGGTCATAGTTACGAAAAAACTATGAATACATGCAAAATACCTCAGCGAGCACAACGAAGAAACTTTTCGGTTTACAAGTTGCACTCACAAACAGTATTATACGCATTGAATGCACTAACGTGCAAAACGGAACTGCACTTTTGCAACTGAACCTGTTCTTTCGCTAAGTTGTAACTAGCCTTTTTTACGTATGTTTGAAAATTTGATTGCAACAGACCTACACGTAACAAATCATAGGCTTAGTAATTAAAACACTTATTAACAACTGCCAATGAATATGCCACAATTACTTAAACGAGCCTGACAGAACTACATAAAACGTCGGAATACAATAAATATGGGACGAAAATAGCTTAAGGAGGAAAAATAAAGCCGCTGTAAATCTCAAAACTGGACGTTTCGACAACATAAATTCAGCTGTCATCATCAGCAGTGTATACTGCCTTGCATACACTGCTGATGATGACAGCTGAATTTATGTTGTCGAAACGTCCAGTTTTGAGATTTACAGCGGCTTTATTTTTCCTAAATAAAACGTGATTACCTATGTTCATTCACTCTAATCAAAGGATCGTGCCGAACAAAAGAAATCCAACTCAATGTTTTAATACAACTAGCAGTCTCAAGCAATTAACAAAAGGTGTATAGACTAAAAGAAGTACTTATTTAAATAACAGTAGATTAAAATCGTCTTCTATACAATTCTTTATTCTAATAAAAACTAGTCTTCTACACTTTGCTATCTAAAACGAATGAGATAAATAGAAATCCATGCAAACTTAAGTTACATAACCAAAAAAGCGATTGCATAAGACGTCACCATTCTTCAGGTAGCATTTAAACTTTATAAAACCAAAAATTTTGCAAACAGGTAATACATAGCCTACCCGCAATAAACTATGTGTAAAACTTAAAAATACACTGATTAGATTATCCAAAGTGCAAAAATGCATAGCATGATGCAATGCAAATTCAAAAAATTGAAATAAAATTCTACTATTTTCAAGAATCACCTTCCGGTTTTACCAATGAATCCCGTAGCATGGCATTCATCCGAGAAAACAAGCGCATGATATTTCTCAGCAAGAGCACAGATGTCACGCATGGGTGCCATGTCTCCATCCATTGAAAATACACCATCAGTAACAATCAGTCGATGTCGGTATTTCTATAGATATTATTAGTAGCTACTGACACGCAAAAAAAAAACTCTAGCAGTATTCATTGATACAATCCAGAATTTCATATGTCAGTAGTTTATAAGAGCACAGATATTACTAACATCCAGAACTACGAAAAAACTTTTTCACAAAGAATCAATGACAGCACCACATCGAAATAATCAAAAACAGAAACCAAGCAAAGGTGCTTGAAATTGAAATGCATAAGGGGTTGAAGCAAATTGCTGTTGTAGTAATTAATCTCAAAATTGTAAGAACACTAGCACGTGTGATACCACGTTATAGTAGGACAACCTGATTCCAAAATCAAAAATACCTGTGCATCATGTAGTTTTTCTTCAAGATCGTTCATATCAAGATGCTTATATCTGTATTTATTTGCTTTGCACAATCGAATACCATCAATAATGGAAGCATGGTTTAATTCATCGGACAACACAGCATCTTCCTAAAAAAACAAGAATTATTGAGCTGAAGCTGCTGTTGCAACATCCACAACCTGATAGCCTAATGCCTACAAGTGACTAGTTATAAAAGACCTCTCAAAACACAATTTGTGATATTGATAGTTTTTAAGTTTAGACAAACATCAGCCCAACGACATAATAGTAAAATAACCTCGAAAAAGCAATGAAACACATCATATGCTATATTCAACTAGCTTAACAACTGAACTAACATTAGTGAGTAAAGCTTCAAAAAATCCAGCATTTGCATCAAAACAACTAGCGTAGAGTATAGCTTCATCTCGCCCATGAAATGTGGCAATCTGATCTTCTAGTTGCTTATGAATGTCTTGAGTTCCACATATAAACCTGAAAAACGAAATACTTGTAAAATTACATAAGATATAAGTTTCTAGAAACCAATGCAATAACAAGTCAAGGCAAAAAATTTTTTTCACTTTCACGTCAACACAATAAAATAATACATCGTAGCCAGAGATGGGCATTTATCGCGATAATTTATCGGAGACAGTTTGTTACCGATTATCGTTATCGCTCAAAATGGTTATGATTTATCGATTACCGAAATAGCTTTTGTAATATATGTTGTTATCGCCGATAAATTATCGCGATAAACCATTCTTTATGCAAACAGCGTTCAAAGTTAGTGAGTTGGCGTTATGTTAATTAAAAATACACGGTGTCCATAGAGTGTTGTTGCAATTGAAAAAATGTCTCATTGTTTTATTTAATGCCAGTAGCGTAATTAGGCCTTTTTTTTTGGAGCAAATGCCCAGGGTCTTTTTCCAGGTGTTCAGGGGCATATCCAGGGGAGGAGCGCTGGGGCCGTCGCTTTGTTGCTCTTTACTTGACTTTGGATGAAAAAGTGGACATCTGCGGACGTGATGACCTTTTTTTTATAATCATAACAAATGCAATTCACAAAGAGTTTTTTGTAATTAGTTCCATATTCCAAATTATAAGAGTGTTAGAGGCAATTTGCATCACTGTTAGAATGTACTAAATCACTTGAATTATTCTACAAATAACGAATGAGCCTCCAAAATATTACCCTAAATGCTTGCAATGTTGGAAGGTAATGACCTATTAAGACTGTTAAACAAGAACTATGAAGCGACGGAAGCGTGCAGTTCAGTACACTGGTATCTAATAACATATTATACTTGCTTCAAGGCTGTCATTTTGTGTTCATAAATATAGAAATTGCTAAAAACGAAATTAAGACCATGCATATTACGGAAGCTTTTGCACCAATTTCACCTAGTAACAACTTGAGGGTTGAAGCCTAAGATTAAGATACAATTACAAGTTTATAATCATCGCCACACTTCTATAATTACCGAACTGAGCTTAGCCCTGCCCCAAAGGAGTCTAATGCTTGTTTTCCTGCTTCAATTACTTCTGGATGGCTTGATAATCCAAGGTAATTGTTGGAGCAGAAATTCAAAATCTGGCTGGATTGGTTAGCCACTTTTATACTAGGTCCTGAAAAGAGCAATTGAAACAAAGCATGAACTTGTTGACATACTTTAATTTAAGAGATTTATTTTTGTCTTTTTTGAAATACGTTGTTGCAATATAATATTACGAGGTACTAAAAAACTTGCCGGGTTTTAAGAAATCAAAAAGTTTAAAAACTCAACTGATAGGCCTATATTAAAATATTTGGGGTTCATATTAGGGATGTGCCGGATACCGGATATTATATAACTGCACTGCTGCATAAGACTGGGGTTGTTTAACCAGTTAACAGCTTATGCAGCAGTGCAGTTATACTACTTTGATTCATTAGAAAACTCTGAAACGTTTTTGCCTCGGTTGCTCCTCTTTTTTTCTTGAACTGTCTTACAATTGTCAATGACGATACTGACTCCCCTATTTCCTATTGTTAATGATGAGACGCGCAAATAAACCCACTAACAGCTAAAGAACAGCCCGGCTTGCCTACCTTTTTACCAAATACAGACTCCATTCCACACTACCAGCATTCCCGGGCACAGAAAATGACTAAACAATTTTTTATCCACTCAGCATCCACCATGCTTCATTTTATGGACGTGAAATAAAGAGTCAACATTTGTTGTTTATTTATTTTTCACTGTTTTGTGCGTAATTTTTTTTGACTGTTTATTTTTGAAAATTTATAACATAGATAGAAAATGATTGCACAAAAATAAAAAGACAAATATAAACAGTCAAAAATAAATAGACAAACTTTTTTGACTATTTATTATAAAGTGACTATTTAATAAATAAACAAAAAAGTTTGATTATTTGTTTTTGTTTATTTATCTTTGATCATTTGTTTAAAGTGATTATTTATTTAAATAAACAAAAAATCGTCGCACAAATCAGTGTTTACAAACGGCGCCCCATAAATATGGTATTTATAAACTGTAAACTTTGCATTTTTTAGTAGCTTTGATGATAGCGCAAAACATTTGAAAATTCAAATTTGCTTTTTACCGACGGCTTAGCGAAGTGGTTAAAGACATCGCTATCGATGTGGGAGGTTCGCCACCGTTGCGACGTTTTTTTCGGGATTCGAAACTGAGTTGCACAGGCGCAGAAATGGGCTCCACCACTCGTCACATGCTTCCGCGTAATACCGCGAGTATAACCAAGGTTTAATATATTTTTTGAAGTTGACTTTTCGATGAGTATCACAAATTGCTCACTAGCGCAAAACCGCAAAATCAACAATGTGTGGTAATTGTTAACTTGATTGCTTCCTACTCGTAAAATCGCGCCGCTGACGCTGGCTACGCGCTCGACAGTTTTCTTCTCGCTTTATGCATAGCATGAGCGCAAAATTTCGTCAAAACAATGCTAAGATTTTGCGCTGTTACATTTAGGAACTGTTTTAGCTTCTGTGCAATGTGCATCAGAGAGTAGCGGATTTACTTTTATGAAAATCCTAATCCGATCCAAATCCAAATAGTTTAATCCAAATCTAAAAACTACAATAAAATAAATCCAAATCCGTGTTACTTTATTATATGCTATTATTTCACGCACTGTGAAAAAACTGCCATTGAACTGGCGACTTAGCCGAAGTCGACTTAGGCAAATTCTACTGTATTAATACAATTAAATCCAAATCCGCAAAAAAGAAAATCTTAAATCCAAATCCCTGAAAAACTCTTAAATCCGGCTTTTCAAATCCAAATCCAAGCTACTCTCTGATGTGCGCGTCAACAAAAAAACTAACGGCGTCAGCGTCAATTGCGCACAATGTTAGCACCGTCAGCGTCATCGTCAAATTTTTTAAATTTGACGGCGTCAGCATCAATTTTTTTGAAATTTGATAGCAATGATAAACCATACAGTTCTTTTCTTACCTAGTCTCGAAACTTACTGCGAATATTTTTTCTTTATATTATTTTTTATAGTGACGTATGTGCATCATGGTAGATGACTTAGCCAAGCATCGACTGGGGAAAGTAGATTTGCAGTCCAATGCGATAACCACTCGGCGTTGCAATGTTCGTCGTGGCGGCTTCTAGTGGTGTTGTTGATGGGCACTTGGGGCAAATGAGAAGTTGAGCACCGGTCAAATGGGCACCTTGGCTATTTATAAGCATATTTAATCTTGTATTCGTTCCTGTGTCGAATATCGAAATGATAATTAACTTAAGCAGTAACTACGATCAATTTTGGTTTAAGCGAAAATTTTACCGCAACTTTATACCCTTCTTTTGTAACCATTTATCTAAACGCACAAAACTGAATAAAAGTTACGCGGTATGGGAGAAAAATAATTGAAATATTTTACGTTCAAAACCGGTTGCGCGCCCATTAACTGAAGTTAATTTTCTCCTTACTTTCTGAGTGATCGCAATTTCAGCGTTTATATTTTAAAGAATACCTTGCTTGTTTTGGAAAAAGCAAAGAAAAGTATTGTATTCTAAAAAAAATTTGTCGCTTGACACTAAAACAGCTGAAATTTTGACGGCGTAACACCCAGCGTCAATTTTTTGAAAATTGACGGCGCATCGGTTGGCGTGAAAAAAAAGTTGACGGCGTCAAGTTAGAGGCGTCAACGCACATCACTGCATGTAGTCAACTTTCAATATTATAATGAAAACACCCCGGAGGCCAAAAATGTGTCGCCCCCTTTGGTATTAGACCCGAGGAAGCACTACTCCTCCCGCGGAATAAACGTCTATGGCGAACGACCGACTTAACGTCCGATTTTCGGCACGCTTTTGACCCAAATCCAGATTTTAAACTTAATTCTTACCCAAAAAATATAGCCCAGCTTTGAAAACGTGTTGTTATACAAACGTAGCGTCGTGGATCGGAGTTGAATCAAAAGCGATCAGCAAGATGGTAATTATATCAACTGCCCCTGCCGCTCGATCACGTTACCAATTCGGCCAACTTAGAGAGAGTAATGAAATCGATTTTCAATGACGCAACACCTTTGGAAGTTTCCTGTGTGTCACATGATCTCATGCAATAGTTTCATGGCTCGCTAGTCTAGCAAAACGATAGCGTGGACGAAAACCATTAAAATATCAATTTTGTGTTAGTGTTACTATTCGGTATCCGGCCGGATAGTGACCCACCAAATATCCGGCCGGATACCGGATATCCGGTAAGTTAGATTTGCCGGATATCCGGTAAATTTGCTATTCGGCACATCCCTAGTTCATATGAATTAAGCTGCCTTTTATAAAATGTCCACTCTAAAGCAAGACTTCCCCATTGACGTAAAGCTTGGATGTTATAACAATGCGAGAGTCTGGCTTTACGCGATCACGTGTTTTGTGCCATCTGGATGTCAGCAGGGAAGTCCTGCTTTAAAGTGGACATTTTATAATAGGCAGCTTAATTCATACGAGCACCAAAAATTCATACCCTGTTTAGTAGTGATAATTCGCTCATGTTTCCATGTTCCAGCATCTTCAATTGCTCGTAATTCTATGTCAACTTCATCCAAAATTTTATTAGTTGAGAGACCAACTTTTACAGTTGCTGAAGTCTTTAAAAATCGTTTTGAAGATATTCTTGACCCATTGGACAAAGAGCAGCTTAGAACATTTTTCATTAAATTCATTGTTATCGGTACATACACTAAACGAAAACTCATTCAAAATTGGAGAAGACTGCAGAGTGCTTTACCTGTCTACACAACAAGTTTTTGGTCAAAAAATGCAAGGTGTAGGCCCAGAGTACACTATACCGGTACCATTTCGCAACAAATTTGCTTATTGGTTTAAGAGTAGAACACAACTTAACTTTAACTACGGTAGTTAGCCTAGACACATTGAATTCGGTGAACCAGAAGTTTGTAGTAACTTCAAAATAGCTTTATGATTTACCGACCAGACTAGATCTAGCCTAGATTACCAGTAATTCAAAGTCTGAATATATATTAACTGCTGGAAGTCCCTACGAATTTAGGTCAGGCCTATAAGATGGCTTATCTCATCATCGACATCACTATATTCACGTAAAGTTTTAATCAAAAATTTATTGGGGCTTGTTTTCAAGAATTATATAAGCCGTGGTTCGAGGTTAGGCTTCGGGATTAGGGTTAGGGCTCGGCACCTTAACCTCCACCTGCACCCACTAACTTGATTCAGATGAACTAAAATGCATCAATTGTGCCAATCATAAGTCTTATGCGATGAACTGTGCTCACTTCTCAAACTTATATGATTGCCCTTTTATACAGAAGGAAATTAATAGGCTCCAGATTATGACCGATTACAGTTCAAAAAACATAATGTGAGTCTCAAGCCAATCCCTGCTGCACATGATGAAGTTGTCAGCAGCTTTATCACTGTTGGTATCTTCAATGCTAGATCTTTTTGCAATAAAATTGATTCCGTACCAGAACTAATGCTAGAACTTGAAATTGATCTTCTTTGTTTGACTGAATCCTGGTTAAAAAGCAGAGACTTGGTGATATTCAGGCAAATCCACGAAATGGGCTTTGACATTCTAAGCAAACCAAGGGGTGGAAGAGGAGGGGTATTGCCTTCAATTTTAAACCTGGTCTTCCAATTAAACATTGCAAATGTCCAATATACAGATCTTTTGAGGTGTCTGAAGCTATTATCAGCAATGCTCATGAATATCTGCACTTTTGTCTTGTGTACAGACCAGGAACAACAGGGTCTAAATTATCCCTATTTTGGACGGAGTTTGAAGTGGCATCTAAAGTTGGAAAACCTATTATATGTGGTGACTTTAATTTTCATTTGCAGGACCCGTTTGACTTCACTGCAAAAAAGTTTCTTAGCATGCTACATTGTCATGGTTGGGTTCCAGCTAGTGAAGAATTTGCTCCTACTCACTGCCTAGGTAGTTCACCTCATGCTTTCTTCACCTCTAATAATATCAAGGACAAAGTAAATATGGGCAACTTGCAAGTGATTTCTGAGACTGGAACAAGCTACGATCATTACTGAGTAAAAGCAACTATGGTTTTTGAAATTGATTCAATCACTAAAGACCAGAGTGGATCTGTTACACTTGAGAAGTCAGTTCGAGAGTTACATCTTGTTGGCACAGATCAAATGATGATGGATCTAACAAATACTTTTTATAATGATGATCTCAGTCAAATTACTGATGTTTCATGTGCATTACACCAATATAACACAATTCTCCAGGACACTATTGACAAGCATGCTCCAAAAATTTTGAAACAACACACGCTTGCTAAGAACTGTTGGTGGGACAACAAATGTCAAGGGGCCCGCAGAAAACGTTGAAGGGCTGAAAGAGCTTTTCGTAAGGACTGTTCCATGCTAAATCATAAGTTGTTCTATGAAGCATGTGATGAAGCAAAACAAGTTTACTCCAATCATAGGGAAATGTATTACTTTAATAAATTACAGTCATATTGTGGTGACACCAGAAACACATCTAAAATATATAGTCAATCAGCTGCTTAATGAACAGTTCGGAGTAAAGCAAGACGAAAATGACTTTAAAAATGATCATGAAGCAGCTTGTATACTCGCTGAATTTTTCATAAAAAAAGGTAATGATATTTCAAACAATTTTACTAGTCAATCAGTGTTTGATAGTGGTTCTGACGCTCTGGTTAATGATGTTACTGGTAATGGTGTTCTTTCGCATGAGTTAGGTGGATCAGCACATGTCGTTCCTGTCTTCTCAACATTTGAAAAACTTAGTTGCAGTGATTTAAAAAGTGATAGACAGTATGAACAGTAAAACATGTGATTTAGACCCCATGCCTACTCCATTGCTTCTGAAATGCTTAAAAGCAATACTCAACTCCTTTAGTACATATTGTTAATATGTCGCTAAGCACTGGCATCGTGCCTTCTTCTCTTAAACATGCCAGTATTACTCCACTGTTGAAAAATCAATCTGCTGACAGAGATGTGATGAAAAATTACAGACCTGTGAGCAATCTGTCATTTACATCTAAGTTAATTGAAAAATGTGTGTATTTTCAAGTTTTGTCACATTTTGAAACCAATTGTTTACTTGGTCATTCTCAGTCTGCATAGTCTACCGAGCACATCATAGCTGTGAAACTGCCCTAGTAAAGGTTCATGTAATAACGCAATGTCGATGCTAGATTCTAAGTTGAACATTGTGTTGGTTCTTTTTGATTTGTCTGCTGCATTTGATACTGTTAATCATCAACTATTAATTAACAAGCTAAAGCTCTAGTATGGTCTGGATGGTTCAGTAATTTCATGGTTTAATTCCTATCTCACTGAAAGAGAATATTGTGTAAAGTTTGGCTCTGCAGTATCACACATTGTAAAAGTTTCAACTGGTGCACCACAGGGCTCTATTCTAGGCCCTCTGTTGTTTAGTCTGGTTGCCAGAGGATTCGACACATGGAAGATTTTTCACAGAAGATTCGCCACACAACGGGTGACACATACAAATGTGACCAAGAATTTGAGCGTAAGCGTCGGACAAACGTTTGCAACAGTGCCAATGTGAAAGATTCGCCACACAACGGTGATAGGTTGGGGTCGGGGGGATTGGGGTTTTGGGTTGAACAACCAACCTGACCCCAACCCCAACTCACCTGCTGTGTGGCGAATCTTCTGTGCGGCAAATCCTGTGGCAACTGTTTAGTCTCTATGTTCGTCAAATTGAAAGTATTGCTTCTTTTCATAACATCAGTATTCACAAGTACGCGAATGATATCCAGTGTTATCTTAGTTTCTCTAAGGATGTGCCACTGTGTGTTGTAAATGATAAACTGAAAGCTTTTGTGAATGATATGAAAAGTTGGATAGACTCCAATCATTTAATGTTAAACCAGCTTAAAACTAAATATATAGAATTTGCTTCATCCCGTAGTGTAAGAAGTAAAGTCATTTTGGAGTTGAACTTAGTGCACTGCGAAAAACTTGAACCATGTGCATCTGTAACAAACTTGTTGGAGTTTGTTACTCCAATAGCCTATACAAAACCTTGGTTTAATTGCCTCCAAGCTTTCTGCACTACTTAAGATTCAACTGGTGCACTCTATGATATTGTCGCATTTGGATTATTGTAACACTATCTTTTTTAACATGCTTTCTCATTTGCAAAAGAAGCTGACTAAAGTATTGTAGACTAAGCTGCTGTGCATTTCATTTTTAATCTGAGGTACCGGTAAATCTTATAAGCGATGTCGATATCATATGACGCCATACCTAAAAAAATTGCATTTTTCACCTGTTTACTTTCGTATTTGTTTCAAAATTGCCCAGTTGACTTTTAAATGTTTACATGGATGTGCTCCCCCTGTCCCCTGTATCTTCAAGATTTGATTGTTACGAAGCAACCTTCAAGTGTGGATAATTCTTGTGGGAATGATGATAAGACCTTGCTTCCACAAGTGTGCACAACTAATACCTCTAAAGCTGAATCTATGTTTTGTTTTTCATCCGTCAAAATTTGGAACTCCTTGCCAAAATATGTTAGAGAGTGATAAACTGACTATTTTTAAAAGTAAATTAAAGTATCATTACCGGTACTAGACTACAGTGTTGCTTTTAAAGATGTACCTGATTTGTAGTTGCATATTTGCTTTGTTCTTCTCTATTTTTTGTTTTGTCATTTTTTACTGTTCGCTTAATTCAATTGTGACATGGCCTAGTGGTACTGCGAGCAGGTGACACAGAAGAAGAAGTTAATACGTGCATCAACAATATTAAGTCTCAATCTGCGCCTGGACTAGATGGTATCTCCCCTAAATTCATCAAGTTATCCGAAGTTGTTTTAACCCCTTTCTTAACAAAACTTTTCAACAAGTGCATCTCTCAAAAATCATTTCCTGATAGTTTTAAAACAGCTGCAATCATTCCTATTCCTAAAAATTCTTCTCTAAATTCAATCAATGATTTTCGACCTATTTCCCTGCTTCCAATATTTTCAAAAATATTTGAAAAAATCATTGCAGAAAAAATGATGAAATTTATAAACAAGAACAATATTCTCTCTGATTCGCAATTCGGTTTTTGGGACTAGCAGTTCGACAGAAATGGCAGTTACATCGATATATGATAAATTACTTCAAAATTTAGATAACAAAAAAATAACTTGCTCAATTTTTCTAGATTTAAGGAAAGCTTTCGATTCAGTGCACCATGACATCATTCTCAAAAAATTACACCATTATGGGTTTCGAGGTGCCATTCTCAGTTTTTTCGAAGATTATCTTAACAACCGCAAAATCTGTACCAAAATCAATGAAAAAACATCGAGTTTTCATTCTGTAAAATATGGTGTACCACAGGGTTCTGTTCTCGGACCAATACTATTTCTATTGCACGTAAATGATTTACCCAATGTTTCCAAATTTGAAACTACATTATTCGCCGACGATACCAATTTACGCATGAGCCATCACAACATTCAATTTCTTCAACAAGAAGTTTCTCAGGAAATAAATAAAGTCAATAAACGGTTGAAGCAAAACAAATTGATTTTAAATTACAAAAAAAGCAACTTCATGATGATCAGCAATGCGATGCAAAAATCTACAAATTTTGAAGTGATAGTTAACCATAATAATATTCCTCTAACTAATAGCGTCAAATATCTTGGAGTTATTTTAGACAACAAGCTCACATGGCAACCACATATAGAGCAAATCAGCGCAAAACTCTCCAGAGCTTGTGGCATGATTTTTAAACTCAGGCATTACGTTCCCCTCTCTACTGTAAATCTAATTTATTACAGTATGTTTCATTCGGTCTTGCAATATTCATTAATAAATTGGGGAAGAGCTTCAAAACACCTACTTTATAAAATTAAAACTCTTCAAAACCGTTTTTTACGAGCTAGTTTATTCCGCCCAAGTCGCTTTTCTGTAAATGCTCTGTATTTTGAGTGTGGAGTTTTAAAATTAGATGACATGATTGATATGGAGTTTGCAAAATTTTCATTTAGATTCAGTAACAATATGCTGCCAAATTATTTTAACAGTTACTTTACTAGTTTGGATTCTACTCATCATCATTATGCACGTCAAAAAAGTAAAAAAGATTTTTTTTACACTTATTCTCGTACTGAATGGAAGAAAAAAATGACAGAACATAAAGCTTTAGAAATATGGAGCAAATCACCTATAGAACAAAAACAAGCTTCATTTTTTAAATTTAAAAAGACTTTTAAAATGGATGCCTTGAAAAATACGCTTCTTGAATAAACAATCTACTGTAATTTTAGCTTAAGTATGTTTTGGGTGAATCAAATTCACTTCAACCCATGTGTTTAAGAGTGTTACTCTATTGCCACGTAACTTCAATAAATCGTGTTTTTTTTTGCTGTGCCCTAATGTAATGTTGGTTGCAACATACCAAAGTTTTGATACCTCCTCCTCCCTTTTTGCCCTTGTGTTTTGTCTTTTCTCGCGAAGGTCTTACGTGCTTATGACCAAACTTTTACAGAATTAGTTCAATGTTTATCAAAAGGCTTCTGCAATATGCTGGTCTGTCGCTGGTTATATTAATTTTACAGCAATAATTTTGTTGGAGAGTAACTGTGTCAACAGTTAAATCTTTACTTTAATAGCATTTTTTGCTTGTAAATTTCCTACCGAACACGTCTTGTATCTGCCGCTAATCACGCACAATCTAATGTTCAAAGTGTAGCTGACTTTGGTGACTTCTGTGTCTTTCGCTATCACTGACCTGAACGTCGTCTTTTTGCTGCGTTTTTGGTGAATAAATTGACTTGACGGGTTTGATTTGCAGCTGGAGCCAATAGCATTTGTCATATATAACGAGTGGCTGCTGACTCGAAGAGCGCAAGCTCACTTCGCAGTCACCCTCAATTAGACTACGGTTGAATTTTCAGTTCAATATAATTTAAAAATAACCTCAATTATTTATTTATTGTTCTTTGCAACGTACCACTTAGTCAGGTGGCTAACTCAGTAGGCTATGCCATCTCAAGCAGTATAGAAATGCTGATCATTATTATTTTTCGTGCACTAAGCGTTAGTATACACCCGGCCCATGTCGTGCTTGCATTGCTTGGTGTCGCAAACAATCATTATTAGGCCTATTTACTTATTATTTATTTTTGCCACCGCCTGCACACTAGGGTGGAGCGAAAAAAAATTTTGTTCAAGTTTTTTTCACAATAGCGCGGAAAACTTGCTTACGGGTAAATATACTTGCCACGCAAAATTTGAAGAAATTTATCAAACGTCTTCAGGTGCCCCCGCTGTGTGAAAAATTCGCTGCGAAATCAGCATGTTGAGCTATGTTTTATAATGGCTGGCTTGCTTTAGAGCTTGTTAATGAGAAAAACTGTCGGTTTTAATTTTGTTATTCGCTTAAATATGTAACTGGCATTGTAGTGTAATAAATGCGTAGTAATAAAGACCTGCCAGTGGGAGTTTCGTGGGATAAAACTGAAAACATTTCAAAGATTTCGCTAAAAGCAAAACAAGCACCAGATCTAGTGCACGTTAAGTAGTTACAGTCAAGCAGGCAGCAAAGAATATTGGTGTGTACCGTAGTTTATTAGTGAGCTGTGAGTTACCAAAGGTCATAGTTGCTCCATTTAGCAAATTTCAAATGTTTTTTGCAGATCAGCAATAGCGTCAATAATCACGATTACAATGATACTACAAGGACCAGGATCCTTTAAGTGCAGTGAAATAATATCCTAAAAATGACGAAAACAAGGAATTCAGTATCCTGTGTTGCTTTTGGCCCTCCCTGTAAATTACCCGGAAATATGCTTCCTACCAACGAAGACACCCTTAAGTATTACAATTTAGTGAAATTCCAACTGAGAGAAGCATCAAACGGAAAAGACCCGTCGCATTCGGAGATATCATCAAAAGTGACTGTAGAAATCGTAGCCTTATGGGAAAAAGCATCTCTACCTGTTGTGTCCCACGATTGAGTAAGGGCAATGCTAAAAACGTACCACCAAAAGTACAGAAATCTCCTGAAACAGTATCAAACCCGCAAAGAAGAAGATAGTTACAAAGCCAAATTATTAGCATTTAAGCAAGAAGCCATGAAGTTGTTTGCCATTTGCACCTGCAAATGCACTGGAGAATTTTGCAAATGCTCAAAATCAAGAAAAATCCCAGCAAAAGAAATAGCGTTTTTACATGATCAGAGAGGTGTTCGCAAAATGATTTTAGGAAGAATTGATGCAGTCGAAACTGCTGTACTGCGAAAACGGCTCCAGCGTAACGAGGCTTTCAAACGAAGGTATACCTCACCTTCTTGCTCTAGTGGTAATACATCTTCGCAACCTTCCATTGCAGCTGCAAATGCTGAGAGCATCGATACCAATAACTGTAATACGGGCTCCAATAAGTCTACATGTTTTAGTGATGGTGAATGGCAAGGAGAAAGCAATAGTCTACAGAAGAAGAAGCAAATGCGTGTGGCCTTGCCAACATTGGATGCCGCATGTGACAGGCATGGAGTTTCCGATCGAGCTGCAGCTACTCTTGCAACTGCTGTGTTGCAAGACATGCAAATTGTCCATAAAGGTGACACAACCAAAGTGATTGATAGGAGTAAAGTAAGAAGAGAACGGCACGAAAAACGCGGGGATCAGGCAACAAAAAGTAACGCAACTTTTTGTGGCTTGTATTTTGATGGAAGAAATGACCGAACCATAGTACAAAATAAAATGGATGATGGCAAGTTTCACCGACAAACTATTACGGAGGAGCATGTTTCCATCGTTTTGGAGCCAGGGTCCTCCTATTTCACTCACGTTTCTCCAACTAATGGCGCCACTGAAAGTATAGCTCGAGCAATACTTAAGTGTTTGGAGACCAAATACGTGGATATGGTTCAAATTCAAGCGATTGATGCGGCGAACAGTTGTAAATACCGGAGTGAAAAAGAGAGTAAATCGTTTGTTGGAAACGAGTTTGAACAGACCATTGCAGTGGCTTGCATGCCAACTTCACACGAATGAATTGCTACTGCGCCATTTATTCGTTCACATTGACGGAGCTACATCTGGACCTCAGCATAAAGTAACAGGGCTTACATAAGTCCAATTCTGTGCAAAAATGGAAAAAATGCACCATTTTATGGGGCTTTGGGCCACTTTAAAAATGTAAAACTCCATACAACATTTACCTAATGCTACTCTTGCATAGTTAAAAAAACTTTTTAACGCTGTTGACAGCAGATGTGATATTAACAATATGCAGTTAGCAATATTTGCAATTGCATCAAAAATTAGCAAAAATTGCTAAATTTCAACTTCGCGGGGGCACCTGAAGAATATGAAATATTTGAAAAATTTTTGTACACTTTTATTAGTACTGTAACAAGACAAATTTTTACCACTATTGCGTTTGAAAACAAAATAAAAAAAATTTTTTGGTTTTTTTCACTCCACCCTACTGCACACCCCAACACCCGTAAACGAGGCGGGGTCAAGCTCAGAGTGGCGCCACATTCATTTTGTGCAATGTGCATCAGGGTTGCCAGATTATTTTTACATCAAGTAGCCAAAAAGTACCTGTAGCCAATCAAGGTTGGCAGTACGGTACTTTACGTTCAAAATTTACGTACCCGTACTTCAAAATTTTAACCGTACCGTACTAACGTAACGTACTTCGAATAAATTTAACAAGCGTACCGTACCGTGTACCGTACCAATGAATGGTACGCTTAAAACGTACCGTACCTTAAAACGTACCGTACCTAAAAATTACGTACCGTACCTACCGCCATTTTTGGATGCTCGCCAAATTAGCTAAGTGCTATTGCAATGCTTATAAATAAGTTAAAGTTTGCAATATGCGACTTGATCGGAAATTGAACCCTACACAAGTTTTCCAGCTACAATACGAACACTTGTGGTGTCCTCGTAACTACCAAGTCGCCAGCGATGTTCTACCGTATGAATAGAAAAGAATATATCGCATCCTACCTTGACTAACGCGGTTATCATCAGTCTGGAAAAACAATGTCCCAGTCAGGAGCGGATCCAAGGGTGGGGGTGGGTGGGGGGGATGCATTCCCCCCACCTGCCAACAATGCTTTGGATAAATAAAATTTTTCCATAATTTCGAACCTCTTAATTACAATAAGCCTTAGTCGCCTTAAGCACGCATAATCAAAACTGTGCGTAGCCTACAAAATGCATTGTATTTGGTGAGGCACTCAAAGGTAGGGTCCAAAAATATGAACAACCTTTGCCTGAAAATTGTACAAAAAGCGCTAAAATGGCCATTGCAGTATGCAAATTTTTGAAAATTTTCCGGGGGAGCATGTCCCCGGTCCCCACTAGAGTTCTTTTTGTTACTCAAGTTGCTTAAAATTAACTCTGCCGGAAAAAAAAACTACGCTTGAAAAAGTGACGAAATTTGGTGCCCTTCCCTGAAAAAGATTTTGAATACGTCCCTGATACAAAACATTTTCAGAGGGCTTATGTACGGCCGTTTTCGAATCTAAACGTCTTAGTATTTAGTCATTCAACTTAATATAAAATCACACCCCCCTCTAAAAAAATTTTTGGATCCGCCCCTGATTCCAGTCACACTGATCGATACAATTCATGTGGGCGATCGGAACCGCAGCTAGCTCCTACGTTTTGTAAAAGCTGAGTAAACTTTAGCCGAATTTTTCTTTTTTTTTTAATTGCTTTCCAAATACTGTAGGTTACGACAGAAAATAATGCTTCTCGGTGACAGTAGAACGTTATGAACAAGTCCAAACTTGTCCACTGAAATGCGCATTGCGTAAAATTTCTCTTATAAGCCTATTGGTAGTCTGCACTCTGCACCCTACCGAGCCCTGTTTCAAGGAAGCCAGGACTACTAGAGGGACGTCAGAAGACCAAAAGAAACTTCTCCAATGACTTACCGGTAGCATCTTTTGTTGTGCTCATGAATCCTCTCTCAATTTAAATTCACGGCGGATGCATACCGTGTATAATTGCGACCTGTTATTGTGAATTTGTAATGCCGCATATTAATATTCTAAATGAAAAATACTCTGTTTGTGCTAGGCCCCGGAGGAGTTCTCTGTCCACTGACTGCTGGCCATAACTATTTGTATATAACTTAAAAGTTTTGCAAGAGCAGTAACCTTTTTTTGTCACATCCTTTTTTTTATAATTACCAATTAGTTTTCAGGGACAATCTAATTGTAACATTTAAAAATTGTATAATTGCATGCTTACGTGTTTTAATTCCTGCTTTGTGCCTCAAAAACCTCGTCGGTTACTTTTATTTTTTTTGCAAGTCCGTAGTTTCAAGATTACCGCCAGGACTGATGGTGTAGGGGAAAGTGCGGACCCATGATCATGTTGGTCCCATGAACCACCCCCTCCAGCTTTCCGTAGAAAAGTGTTTTAGATTTTTTATCAACTTTATTTGGCAACACTAGGTTGGTTACGCATGATCAGAAACGATAAGTGAGAAGTAAACACGTTTGAAGGAGTTGCGTTGGTTGGTTTGTTTTTGCTACAAAAAAGTAACTTTTAGGGGTATAAATTTGTCGATCTTTGAGCATAAAGTAACATTGGTAAATTCTTGTGCATGTAGCAGTAGTAATGAGTCACATTAGGGTATATATCTAAGCACTGAGATCAAATTTTTCTGTAACCATATTGAAGAGAATGAAATTTTATACAGACAGGTTGCAGTGTGAAGCCATGAGCCACCAAAAGTGTCGACCTTTGAGCCATGGCTCATGAGTCCTTGCAAGATCAATATTTAGTTGTTTTTGCGTCTGCGTCTTCAGCACCTGTTACACCTAGGCCTTCAACAAGTTCAGTGAATCGTGTGACACCAGACATCATTTTTTTGCAGCCAAATAGCTCTACATCCTGGCTAATGTTCATCACTAAAAGATCAAGCTGGATATTTTTTAATTTTTTTTTTTAGTCCAAATTTGATCGTAGAATCACTAATGTGTTTTTATTCTTTTACAGTATTTTTGACTAAATTCGTGCAAACAGCGAGTAAACGACGTTTTATGCTTCATCTTTATTGTGGTTTATGGGAGCAAGTGTAGTGGCTCAAGGGTTCTTACTTTTTTTTCTGTGTGGACCCTTGAGCCACATCCATTTGAGGATCAATATCAGCCAACGTGTTAAAGTTATCACTTCAACCAATACATGGTATCATCGGAGTGCAAAAGAGCATATTCCTTTAAAATTCCAACTTTATAGCTCGTTCAAAACTCAACGTAGAAACGATTGTACAAAAAGTGGCTCAAGGGTCCTCACTTTCCCCTACTACACATTATCAATTCTGTATCGCCGTGAATATAATTAATCATTCAGTGTTTTTGTCCCATCGGTCCTTGATCTTCTGTACTTCAGGTGGCAGCGACCTAA
The DNA here is from genome assembly GCA_964006365.1 of Trididemnum miniatum. NCBI lineage: Eukaryota > Metazoa > Chordata > Ascidiacea > Aplousobranchia > Didemnidae > Trididemnum > Trididemnum miniatum. Next base: position 7,372,201 of record OZ023231.1, on the reverse strand, counting down.
ATGAGCTTTGCTCCCTTGGCCTTCTCCTATGTGCACATTTCCGAAGCTACAGAGTGTAATGTTACCGTTTACTTATGTTTGTTTTTGGAAATGTTGTACGTCAATAAAAGCTTTGTTCTTCTTGTTCACAAAATTTCACAATACCAAGTTACGTACCGTACCACATGGTACGGTACGTAAGGTACGTTTAGTACGCATATTTATAACACGTACCAACGTACCGTACCCGTACCTTAGCAATAATTACGTACCGTACAAACGTACCGTACTATTTGCCGAAAAATGGAGCGTACCGTACCGTACTTGCGTACCGTACCGTACTGCCATCCTTGTAGCCAATTCCATTTAAAAGTAGCCCAAAATTTTTAGTAACCACGAAGTCCAGGAAAACAGCATAATTTTTTTATAACCATTTAACATTGTTGCAAATCTTGCAGATTAATTGTAGGGCAAGCTTTTTAAAAGGCATTGAAATGTTCTCAGTCTTGTTATTTGTCATGAAAACAAAAATTCATGCTAAGTTAATTTAATTTTAGTTTAGCCACGTGACTACAATTTGGCTCAAAAAAACTTAAAATGTTGATTTTTTTTCTTGCAGCTGCCACTCTCACAGCTGCTTTAAGCTCAGATGTACTTGCATGATTTAGTAGATCTGATTTGTGAGCTCTTAAATCAACTTTACACAATGTACAATGTGCTTTTTTCCATTTTTTTTGCTATCCAGTTTTTAAATTGTGGTCGTGGATCCTTTGTCCAATTTGCGTTGAATGATTTGTAATACTGGGCCCATTTTCCCATTAAAATAACAATAAACGGCACAATGACAAGATGAGTAAGGTCTAGCTTGATTTATTAAAAGCAGCACAGAACTGACAGACTATGGAGTAGCCACTAGCGTAGCCAGGATTTGCAATGGGAGGGGTTGAGAATGACGTCACATTTGACCATAGGTTGTATACAGAAGTGGATCCAAAAAGTTTTGGTGGGGAGATGTAATGTTGAATCAGCTTGAATGTTGACTAAATGCAAAGACGTTTAGACACAGAAATGGGCGTAAATGAGCCTTTTGAAAATGTTTTATGTCAAAGGCCTATTCAGCATTTTTTCAGGGAGAGGGCACCAATTTTCATCACTTTTTCAAGCGTAGTTTTCTTTGGCAAATTTAATTTTAAACAACTTACATACCAAAAAGGACTCAAGGAGGGTCCACTAACATGCTCCCCCGGAAAAAGATTGAAAATTTACATACTGTAATGGCCATTTTAGTGAACAGAACAGAACATTTTATTTTGTTGCTTTTACAATCAATCGAATAGTACATATTACAGCATAAAAATTACACAAGCAACAGGCTGCTGCGAAGGGACCATCGGTCTTCGAGTCAAGCGGCAGCCCAAAATGCTTAATGATCAGCTTAATAAAAAAGGTAGCAAAATAAGTTAAAATATAAAAGAAGTAAAAAGGTTGGTTAAATATTGGCAAGTAAATTAAATCAGAGATATATACGATAGCAGGTGACTGAAAACGTAGTTATAGTGAGTAGTTTAATATATAATTGTGTCAACATTATATTTATTTAAAAGAAGGCTCTTGTAACTTTCTTTGAATTTATTAAACGGTAGTTTCTTAATTTCAAATGGTATATCATTCCATAATTTTGCCCCAATAAATTTTATTGATCGTTGAGTTCGAGCAGAATGTAATCGGGGTAAAAAGATATCGTTATTGGAAGAATGGCGTGTTGCATGTGTCGACACGTGTTGCATGTTCAATGTGTGTTGCATATTTGGCGTGTTGCATGTGTCGAAACTGCAGAAATGTATGTAAAGTAGTGGTTAAAATTGGTTGGCAATTTCTTACAAGTAAACTGATGCATAAACTTAGCAATTTCAAATCTGAATAAATCTTCAAGTTTTAAGATCTTATATTTATAATACTGCGGTGTTATACTGTTTCTGATTGGGATATTGGAGATAGTTCTTAAGGCCTTGTTTTGGAGTTTTTTGAGTTTGATCAAATAAGTTTTATAGGTAGAACCCCATACTGGAAGAGCGTAGAGCAAATGAGAATGAACTAAGGTGTAGTAAAGAGTTACTAAAGTATTACAGGGAAGATAATAACTTAACCTTGAAATAACTCCTACAGACCGTGAAATTTTGTTTTCAAGAGACTTAATATGTGATTTGAACGATAAATGATCATCAAGAATAATTCCCAAGTATTTTGCTGAAGTAGATGGAAGCAATATTTGCCTGTCAAAGATAAGTGTGAGTTCAGGTTTAAGATTGCAAGCGTTGTTATCTGGATAGATAGGCAAGGCAACAGTTTTAGAAGCATTAACAACTAGATTATTAGACATCATCCACTTAATCCACTTAGCAACCCTTGAGAGTTCTAAATTAGCCAAATTTTCCATACTTTGATATGATTTTCCCGTAATTAAAAGTGCCGTATCATCAGCAAAGAATCTAGGGGTAGTATCTAAACAGGAAGGAAGATCATTTATGTAAACAAGAAACAGGAGAGGGCCTAAAATAGAACCCTGTGGAATCCCATAATTAATCTTTTTATTTGATGAATTAATATTGGCAAGTGAAACATATTGATTGCGGCCATATAAGTAAGATTTGAGCAGTGAGTTGGCCACCCCACGGATAAACAATTTTTAAACATCTTGTGCTTTTTAAACAATTTTTAAGGAAATATTTAACAATTTTTTAAATTGCTTTTTAAGGAAATATTTTTAATTTTAAAGGAAATATTTAACAATTTTTTAAAACAATTTTTAAGGAAATATTTAACAATTTTTTAAATTGCTTTTTTAAAGTGCTTTTTAAACAATTTTTAAGGAAATATTGTCATATTTTTGGCCCCTAATTTTGAGTGCTTTACCAATGCTGCACCAGAGTTTTCTCTATAAGAGTTGTCCGACTCTTTCTCATTTTTGTTTCTTTATTATAATGGTTACGCTTCAATTCTAATAGATCAATTGTGTCACAGAAACGTCGCGGTGCATGCGATACAATAGCAGCAGCAGCAGCAGCATAAGAATGCAGCAATCCAGCATCTCTGAATCCAGTCTTGTAGCTTGCAGCAGCATTATTTTTTTTATTTGCTTTGAAATCATAACATGAAATGCACGAATTTGTTTTTAAAAACTTAGTGCCAACAACTAGCAATGCTCTGCTACTGCGCCAAAGAAAAGCAATCTTATAGCCTACCCTGATATTTCGCCACTATTTAACGCAGGCAGCTTAACGCAGGTAGGCTAATACGCAGTGGTGTAAAAGAAAGTAACAGTAGACTTTTACACGAGCAGCTTTTTCGATAACGAATAAGCCTAGCATTTTCGATAACGAATAAGCCTAGCATTTTCGATAACGAGTATTTTCAGCATAAAGTAACGCTACCCGAGCAGTTTTTTCTGCACAAAGTAGGTTAGTTTCAAATTTTGAGCCTTAATGTCGATTTTTTTAGTGAAAAGAAAAAAAATTGCGCTGGATAATTTGAGATCTTTGGAAGCTTGCGCAGCACACATTATTAATATTTGACGAGCGCGTCACAAAAAATTTCTGGTATACAACAGCTTTTTTCAAAGCTATCGAGAGTAGGCTATTTATGATAGAAGTTTTTCCAAATGCGAAAACCAGGTAGTCGAACCGAAGTTTTATCAACCGGTTTTACGCTAATTTGGTCGAACCTGAACCGTATTTTTCAAAATTTCAAAGAGCGAACCGGAACTGAACCGAATAATTTGAGTACTTGCGAACCTTAATCGAACCGATTAAAAAAACGGCTCGCTCCGTGAGGTCACACGCGTCACTTTGATCGGCGTAACCGACTGACACTCTGAAGGTGGCTTATATTTAAAGAAATACAGTACTTACACAGCACTACAAGCTGTGCATTGGCCCGTCAATGTGAAGATATGTTTCTTTATCAAAGATTAGGCCGCCGGCGTCGGAGCATAGTAGCAATTTAATTATCTCGAAACTGGCTTTACTACTAGTATTTTATGCATTATAGTGGCCTGTCAATGCGAAGAAAAATTGCTTTGTACGTTTCATTTTTAAAAATATGTTACTAGAATTATACCATTTTTAACCGCGAACTTGAACCGGAACTTTATAAACCGGTTTGAAATATTTTTTACTGGAGCGAACCCAAACCAGAGCGTTTCAATTTATCTGAACCTTAACCAGAACTGAACCGAAATTTGAAACCGCTGTTGAACCCAAACCGATTCTGAACCGTACAAATTAAACGGTTCGACTCCCTGGCGAAAACAGCTTTTTCAAAGCTATTCTGATGTTCCGTACTGATAACCTATTGTTCAAAATACTTCGCTAATTTTTCATTTGCGCTGGCAGTGATGGGCACGATAGGCTAAAATTTTCTGTACTTAAGCAATAACGATAACCGATAATTTCAAAAAATCCCTGGGCGATACCGATTATAATCGGTAAATTTCAATTTCTTGAAGTGATATCGGTAATCGATAAATTCTTCCAATATATGTTGCATTAAATTTTCGATGTGTTTGACGAAGCTTTTTTGGAGTCAAATTGCAAAAATATTTTTCTAGATTTTTAAGAAAAGAAAGCAGTTCACGAACTCTGCCGTGGCAACGAAACAAACAGACATTTTTTTAAATCGCAACAAGACTTTATGAACACTGCGTATTTTTCCACAGCACCACCTCACTAACTTTGAACACTGTGTGCATGAAGAATCGTTTATCTCGATAATTCATCGGCGATAACAAAATGTAATACAATAGCGATATCGGTAATCAACAAATCAAAACTATATCACCGATAAATGCCCATCTCTGTGCACTGGTGGTTAAGCGAGTCTACTATTAAGATTTCAACATTCGTTTCATATGAATAAACATTCGTTCGTTTTCCGATTACAGCAACAATTTTTAAGAGACATTTGCAATTACTTTAAATCGCTTAATCATGTAGCGGTCGGAAGGTTACCACTTTATTGACAAAAGATTCCCGTGGGGACGTTTGAGTGACATTTTTTAACTGCAAATAAATTTACCGTAAGCATTTCGAATTTTTTCGTTTTGGTGCAGAAGAATTTCATCACAAAATAAAATCCAAAAAAATCAAGCCGTCATTATACTCGCGGTATTCCGCCAAAGCGTGTAACAAGTAGCGGGACCCGTTTCCGCCGCTGATCGCCCAGGCAACTCAGCTTCAAAGTTCGAAGAAAACAGCGCGGTGACGAGGCCCTGGCGATACTGTGTCCGATTTGACCGGCCCAGGGCGCGAACCCCAGACCTCCCGCATCGATAGCGATGTCGTTACAACTAAGTCCAACAAACTAAAAAGCATTTGGCCTAATGTATTGTCCAACCAGTTGGACAAAAAATTGAATTCAGTAAAACTTGTGCGATAGGTCCCCTACTTTCCCTGCTTTTAATAAGATCCATAAGCTTTAATGGTTATGTTTACAGCTAAGGTCTAATAAAAAATCAAAAAACAATTACTGTAAAATATTTTGCATTCAGAAAAATGTCGAATTTAATTTGGATCAAATTCCTGAAAATATTACTCCAAAACTTTTAATGATAGAAATCAGTTTCGATTTGAAATGACATTTAGACTGGAACTCTAGTCTATCACTAAATGCAGTTTGTGTCCAACAAAGGGTGTCATAGTAACCCATGCTAATGTACAGCTGTATAGACTACCTAATCACTAAAACTATCCTTCACGTTATTTAAACCAGTTTTTGCTAACTAGGCTACATATCACTAAAAATTCTCTTGCAAATGTCTGTAAAACTATCCTTCACGTAATTGAAATCAAATTTAGCTAATTCGTTAGCTTAACTCCGGCGTTTGAAAGCTTTAGTCACTTTTCACAATGCAAGCTGACTGTAGTCTGCTGAAATCGATCTATAAGTACTCATGCGTAAAAAACGAAATCACGTGATAGAGTCGGACAACTCTAATAAAGAAAACTCTGGCTGCACGTTGTTCGCAGAGTTTCGATTATACGTGCTTAAGGCGACTATCATCCAAAACATTGTTGAAAATGGCTGGTGAGGAGGGGATGCATACGCAGCACATGCTACGTCCCCCCGGGATCCGCCACTAGTTGTATAATAACAAAAGATGGCCTCAAATTTTAGAGACATGTTTTAAACTAAAAATACCGAAGGCAGTTAAGGCACGATTGTTGACTGTTGTAAGGAAGTCAAAGGATTGCTTTCTTGTGGAACTGGTGAAACGATATTCAAATGTTAGCGATTTAGTTCTTTTTTGAGCTACGTAGATCATTTTTGCTTGAAATCGTTCGGCTTTTTTTCTACGGAAGGTCTGAGGGGCCGAGGGCAGTTGCGTGTACACGAGCGACTCTGTTCTGCTAATAAAATTGCGTTATTGCTTCATAAGCATAATGGCAAAGAACAAGATTCAGGAAACAACGCTACGTAGCCTAATTCTAGTTAATGACAATTACAAAACCATATTGTCAATGACAAAGTATCTAGCACTTCGAAATGGCTCAGGTCTTATCTTGTAGCACTTCGAAATAAATATTAGAAAAAGAAGTAAGTATGACGTCATTTTAGGCTCAATGGGGGGAGGTTGTAACCCCCCAAACCCCCCGTGGCTAAGCCACTGGGAGTAGCAGTGAGAAACTGATCAAAGCAAAAGGATGTGCAACTGGGTACCGGTAGCCTATGCAGCACACCGTTTACTCATGTAAGTTAAAGATAAAACAGCAGTTTTAGCATTAATCTAGTCTAAGTTCAAAATCAAATCTTCATTATACTCGCCGTATTACGCCGAAGCGTGTAACGAGTGGCGGGGCCCATTTCCGCAGCTTAGCGCCTGGGCTGCACAGTTCCGAAGAAACGTCGCAACAGTGGCGAGCCATTGGGGACACTGTGCCGATTTGACCGGCCCGGGAATCAAATCCCAGACCTCCCGCACAGATAGCGTGCGCTTAGCAACTGAGCTAACCGGCCGGTCTAAACCTGTTAAATACAAAATATTTTAAATTGTGCTTTTCTTTAATTTGCTCTAATCAACTAGTGCTACAGCTTAAACGAAACAAAAAAAAAAAAACATTCGCTATTAAACTAATTTTTCAATTTGCTACCCATAAAGAAAACTTTCGTACCGTATTACAACAGACTGAAAAGCCCCTATCATTATCACAATATAACTAACTAATGTCTACCGGTGCACTTTAATACCGTATAACAACCAAGAATTATTTCTAATCATCTAATGCGCTTTTTAAACAATTTGATAAGAGTAGGCTGATTGGTAAGAGTGGGTTGTTTGGCTCAAAAACCTCACGTGACCTCAGCAGCTTGCAAAAAAGCATCCAATTATCCCTTCCCATTGTCACCTAATAACGAACTAGTGGTACGTACACCTCATACGCAGACGCAGCGTTACAAAATCAAACACTTCTCTAGCCATTCATCGCAGTTTTCTTTTAAGAAACATTTTTGTAAAAGTAGCCAATTATTAAAAAAATCGCCAAAACTTGCTCGCAAGTAGCCCAAAAAGTCGCAAGTCGCCAATCTAAAATTTTAGTCGCCAATCATGATTAAAAGTAGCCCAATTGGCGATAAGTAGCCCAATCTGGCAACTCTGATATGCATGAGTGCTGCAGTGTTGCCAGATTTTATTGGTGGTTTATAGCCCAAATCCACTGAAAAAGTAGCAAATTGTTATAAAAAGTAGTCCAAAATTTTTTTAACGAAACAAGCACACGTGCTCCACTTTCAAATATATCTGAAACAAAAAGAGAAGTCAATTACATTAATTTCTAGCTTAATTATGGGCTGACTGATTTAACAGCAAGGAAGCGGAGAGATTCAGAATCACTGCAAATTTGAAATATATCATCTATCTAGCCTACATTACATGTTCAATTGTGCATATTGGTCAAAAGAATCCAAAGCGGTAATGTACCAGGAGACCTATCTGTCAAATTGCATTGGGGTAAAGTACCAGTATACACAATCGCAATAACATAGTGTTCACTTTGGGATTAGTGGTAACGTTATGGATTCAGGAAATGGTATTTTTTGTACACCTATGCATGTTTTTGTGTTTGAGGATTATATACAGTACTGGTAGCCTACCAGTACGTCGCTACCTATGCAACGTTATGACATTCTTTCATTTGGCAACAGTTGTTACAGCTTAATTCCCAAAAATGTTAACTATAAATGCACTAAAGCCACTAATCTACCATGTTGTATGATATAACTACATGAAAATTGCTTTCTCCAAAAGAACTTCAATAGGTCTATCTGATTCGGCGAGCTTGTGACCTCACTGACCGAAGCTCATTTAACATTAGCAAGCTGTCCCATTTAAAATAGGCCTATAATCTTCTTATGACGTCACACCATTAAGCATCCTAAAAAATCAACAATAATTAGCTGATTGTATTGTTAAGCAAAAGACTATCATCTTTTATCATGTTTTCGGAAAACCAAAGAAAAAAATCTACCGTAGCTATACAAATCTATACGAAGAAAAGTTATTCAAAAAAGGCAATTACCTCTGGAATCAAAATTAGCCCAAAACAAAAAAATAGCAAGCTGCTTACAAAAAGTAGCCCAAAAAGTCGCAAGTGGCAACGCTGGACTCAAATCTGGCAACGCTGGACTGCCACACTGCAGCACCAAACGAGAGAGAAAAAGAAAAAATGAAGAAAAAACGCTCTTGCAAAATATCAGCGTCAAAACTGCCCAAAACAAGCAAAGGATATAGGCCAAGGGTAGAAACCCAAACCTAAATCGAAACCTGAAAACCTGGGTTTAGAGAGAATTTTTGAAACCTAATCTAAAACTGAAACCTGTTAAACCAAATTTTTAAAAACCTAAACTTGAACCAAATTGAACAAAGACCAAAGCCATTTTTTCTTGAAATGTCAACCCCATACTGAAACTAAAACTAATTCAAAATTTTCTAAGATTTTAGGTTTTAAAAATTTCATCACCTTTTTTAACAGCACCGTTCTTATAATGTTAAGCGTCAAATATAGAAGCTGTGAAAACTAATTTTTGAGTCTTTGGTTTCACCGAACTCGGAATTAAACCCACACTGACGACTTCTAAAGCAATTTATTGCTCTTCTCAGTTGGTCATATGAGCTGCTACTTATCATCGCAATAAAGCAAAAGCGCCAAGAAATAGAACTCTTAAATTATCTGTATTCAAAGTAAAACAGCGGTTTTGGATCAAACTTGATCCAATACTGATCCAAACTTGATCCAAAACTAAAACCCAGAAACCGAATTCATCTTCATGCTTGAGCAAAACTGAAACCGAAACTGGAACCTATTTTTCAATAACCATGAAACCAAACCAACTCTGAAACTTGACATCTGCTTTTCACCACACCGACGCTGACGTACTGCACTGACAGCTCAACGCCAAATAGCCAGGTTTACACCCTTGATAGGCTATAGGCTATCCTAGCTGGCTACTCTAGCCTACTGCAAAGAAGATCCGTGTAAGTTTGCATGACATGCGCGCATCATAGGTCACATTCAGGGCGTCGAACCGAACCGGAACGTTAACCGAAAACCCGTATTAACCGCCTTCTTTCATTGAACTCAAACCGAACCGTAACCTTTAGGCCTATAATTTAACAGCATAGGCGGGCACAGCTAACGCAAAAATTAGCTCAGGTAACAACTAGTCCGATAATCAAAAATACTAGCTTCGCTAGCGCTAATCCGATAACACGAATTTTTCGTTTGCGGAAGCTGTATGTTTACGTTTCTGTGGTTACTAATATGACATGCTTCCTTGCTCTGTTTTCATTTGATATTTGCCCGCTCCGTTTCGGACGGATAAGCTGACACTGGGCATTATTGCGTCCCTTCACTGATTTTAACACATCATTCCAAAAACTGGAAGGAAACAGCGTAGCTTTTTATTAACTTCTTTCAGCTGCCGGGCTATGACTTCTTAGCTCCTACATGTCAGTAGTGCGGTATGCGCGATCGAGACCGTGCACACTTCCGGCTCGGTGGTGCAGGGTGCTCGGGGGTGCTCGGTGGTACTTGGATTTTTTTCTCGGTGGTGCTCCAATTTTTTGAACTTATAAATTTTGATAAAAATTTTATTGAAAAATTTTATTGAAAATATATAATAACCAACGATTTGGAGATTTGTCGTCCAATTCCCAGACAGACAGTTTGTTTTTATTTTCCGTTGACAAAAGCACACGACTAACTGAAAAAATGAAGTTCACACAAAAAACAATAACGGAGAGGAGATCGCGAAGTGACGCAAAGTCTTCAAGTCGAGCGACCACCTAAACGCAACTGAGCAGTGTTTAGCTCTCATATGAGTAGGCAGAAAAATCTGCTACACAATTTGTTAAAGTCAACAGAAAGCGGATTAACTATTAGATAAATATACGATCAATTTACTTGTATTTTTGAATTAAAAAGTGTTTGTATTTATCAACGAATTTTCTTTTTGGTAATTTTCGAAACGATAGAGGGATAGAATTCCATACAATCGTTCCTTGGTATTTGATTGAATTCTGAGTTTTAGAAGACTTAAACAAAGGAGTTTTCAGGTTTCCTTTAGTTTTAGATCTGGTATTTCTATTGGAGATAATCTTAAGATCTGCAAAATAGTTTATTAAGGAGGGTGGCAAAGATTGAGAAACCAAGCTGTGCATAAATTTTGCCAGTTCAAGTTTGCACATATCTTCAACCTTCAAAATCTCATATCTTTGGTACAAAGGTGTTGCACTCTCACTCCAACCGACCCCACTAATAGCTCTCATTGCTTTGTTTTGAAGAACTTTTAATTTTGAAAGATATGTTTTAAATGTAGATCCCCAAATTATAATGCCATAAGATAAATGCGAATGGATCAGTGAATAGTAAACACACAGTAGAGCAGAAGATGGTAGAAAATTTTTTAATTTGTAAAGAATACCTACACCACGAGAAATCTTGGATTCAATAAAAGAAATATGATGCTTAAAATCAAGACGTCGATCAATATGAATTCCCAAATACTTAACCAAGTCAGTAATATTTATTGCAAGGTTATCAAAAGGTATGCTTGGGAATGTAAGTAGGCTCGTATTACGGAAGGAGGGAATAAGTGAAATAACATTCGATTTAGATGCGTTCAAAGTTAATTTGTTTGAATCCAACCAAGATTTGAGATTTTGTAGTTCAGATTTGGAATTTAGGTGTAAATTGTTAGGATTAAAATCAGATAAGAGAAGACACGTATCATCCGCAAATAGGTGTGCTGTCGAGAAATCAAGGGCATTCTGTATATCATTAACATATAATATAAAAAGAAGAGGACCCAAAACAGAGCCTTGAGGTACACCCATTTTGACAATGGACGTGTAGGAAACTTCATTTTTAATGTGGACGGCTTGCTGTCTATTTGATAAGTAGCTTTTAAACATATCATTGCATATACCACGAATTCCATAATATTCTAATTTTTTCAAGAGAATATGATGATTTACGGTGTCAAAAGCTTTAGTAAGATCAATAGAATAAAGTTAGTAAATTTCTTGTCTGAAATATTATCATAACACCTAGTTACAACATCAAAAATGGCAAGAATAGTATTACGATTTTTCCGAAACCCGTATTGGCGGTCGTATAAAATATTATATTTATTTAAGAAACAAAGCAATCTTGATACTAATAACTTTTCAAGGATTTTTGAAATTGAATTTAAGACAGAGATGGGCCTGTAATTGTTAACTTTAGATTTATCACCTGATTTGTGAATAGGAATAACTTTAGTAACTTTCAACACATCAGGAAAAATTCCAAATTTGAAGCAAGCTTCAAACAATGTCATCAGATAAGGGGAAATATAATTCGCCGAGATTTTTAAAAAGAAAGTTGATATGCCATCTACTCCTGCCGATTTTTTATTTTTTTAAGTTTTGAATAGTATTATAAATTTCATTAGTTGTTGGTGCAAAAAAGGCCATAGAGTTGGAATTTTTTTTTCTTAAGAAGGAATTAAAATTGAAATTAGAATTAATATGCTGAGCTAATTTTTCACCAATTTCTGAAAAATGTTTATTGAAAGCATCAGCTATATCTTTTGAAGATGTATAACATTTAGAATTACTTTCAATGCAAGTAGGCACATCATTATTTTTTTTGGAAGAAATAATCTCATGTAAAATTTGCCAAGTTGTATGAGAGGTATTGTTTCCATTTGCGAGTCTTTCTTTGTATAGTACAAGCGCTTGGCAACATTTTTTAGTTTGGTTAATAAATTCGAGTACTTCTTGTAATAAGTAATGGACGAAGAATTACCTGACAGAAAATGAGATTAATAAAGTTTTTGCTTTTTGCAAATAGAGGTGAAGACACCCCTCGTTATCCATGGTTTACTCTTAAGTTTAAGTTGACGCCTGGAAAATTTAGTAATAGGGGCATGTAAGTTTGTTACTTGCGTAAAAATGTTGACAAATTTGGAAAAAACGTCATTCACATTCAAGTTGTTTATCAAAGGTATTTCCGAAAAGAGTTTATCAAAGGCGATGTCTAAATCCTTGCAGTATATATCAGGACAAAAGTATTTCATTGATCGATATAAGGTTGATTCTGGGTAAGGATCTACCTTTTTCGTTTTCTTTAAAGTCAAAAATATAGGTAAATGATCGCTTAAGTCTGTATACTCAATCACGCCAGGAATTATTGCTGATTTATGAACGTTTGTTATAATATGATCAATGGTCGTTTTTGAGACATTGGTTACACGTGTTGGTTTATTAACCAGTTGAACGAAAGAATAACTGTTTAGCAAGTTAATATAGTCTGATACATGGGAAGATAGATTAGGTTCACTTACGTTTAAGTTTATATCTCCTAAAATTATACACTTGCAATTTTGTGTAGTCATATTGCATAACAGATCACCTAGTTTATCCCGAAAATTTGATGAGTTAGGGTGAGGATGTCTGTAAATAGTTCCAATTACATATTTTTCGTTATTGCTAAATTCAATGTTTAGCCAAATATCTTCGCAACTTTCAATATTAAAGTTAAGGTTTGTCAGTTTTTTACATTTGAAAGAAGAGGAGACGAACATGGCAACTCCACCTGCATTAGTTGGGGAATTTTCATTGTAAAAATCGTAACCAGGCAAATCTATACAAATTAATGCGTTCATTTTTATACGGGTTTCGGAAATACATATTATATCAGGAGGTTTGTTGCAGAGGTTAAGAAAAGTTGTTAAATCATCAAAATTCTTTTGAAGAGAGCATATGTTGATATGAATAATAAAAATATCACTTATTGATGATGGAGGCAAGTTTGCAATGTCATAATAATTACAATCAGAAATATTTTCAAAAGAGGCTTCAAATAAAATATTAGGGTCAATATCATCAAAATCTCCTTCATTATCACAGTTCCGAATGTTGGTCACACGACCTAAAGAATCAATGTCACGAGAAAGATTCATATGCAAGACCATACAACTTTAGTACGAATGATACTCACACTGTAAATCAAATTGGGTAACGTAGACCCAAAAAACTTGGGTTATCATTTTGGGCTCGAAGGCTGAGAAACCCAATTTGCCAACTTGGGTAATAACGACCCAATTTACAAAGTTGGGTTTGTTAACCCAATATCCATAACCCAAGTACAGTGGGTGACTTGACCCAAACTACAAACTTGGGTCTTTAAACCTAATTGAAAATTTTGGGCTCGAAGGCTGAGAAACCCAATTTGTCAACTTGGGTAATAACGACCCAAATTTTCAATTTGGGTGTTTAACCTTAAATCTTGTAGATCAAGAAAATTGGGTAATTAATACCCAAGCTGAAAATTTGGGCGCTTTGTCCCAAAAGCTTTTAGCTAAGGAAAAAAGCCCAATTTTCAGATTTGGGTTTTCCGATTAATATTTGTGAATGCGTTTTTGCTTAACTCGTAATCACAACAGTCGTCATAATCACTTAATAATGGAGGGTTCACAAGAAATGCACAACAAAATATTGCAATAATGCTTTATATTGTCAAAAGAAATAGGTACAAATTAAATATTCAACAAATAACAGCATTGATTATTTGAACATGTTTAGGTTCACATATGAAGCGATTATAAATAAAACTGATCCAAACGATGTAAATATTATGCGATTATGACCTCAATTTAAATGAGAATTGCAAGTAACCAATTCCTGCAAGCACAAATAGAAATCTGCCTCAACCATATGCAAACCCAAGCATTTTTAACTCACAAATGTATCTAAAAAAATAAACAATCATAGATACGGAGCAGTTACAGTATGCTACTCAAAGAATAAAAAATAAAGTGCATACGCAGAGACAATACAAAATAATGCTTTTGCAAAGATACAAAATAATGAAGTATTATGATACATAAAATTAATTAATTTCAGTTATTATCAACAATTTACTGTGCACTTTAAGTGCAAACTATTGTGCGCTCACAAAAACAAGGTTAGCAGCAATCAAGTTTAACAAGATGTTAAAAGGCAATTACAGTAGCTCTCAACCATAACCAAGAGCTTTTGTCACGAAGGTTTCGACTATGCCTAATTATATTTACGTTATGTCAGTCAGATATTCCGCTGAAGCAAAATTATGTCAATAAGCAACCAGCCACAGTCATGATGTTGCATAAAAACTAACCAAACAAAATAGGCTAAAAAAACATGACACCCATACGTTAGAATAGAACACAGGAAACAAAGACGGGCAAACAATGTTTAGTGCAAATGTTATACAATCGGTAAGCAGCAACACACTTCTTTGGAATAAATTCGACAAGTTATCAGTTCAAAGTTTTCCCCCTAAAACGTCTGTTTTCGCATATTATGCATCTGAGAAGTTTTTATTTTACCATTTGTCTCAATTGTTTTTTCCGTTCGCTTTCATTCAAGCCTTTTGTGCTATTCAGGACGCATTAGATAGCATCAACTGTCTGCAGAATTTAGTGTTTCGATGCACATTCTTCGCAGAATTCCCTAAAAAGATGGAGCAATTGTAAGCCCAAATATTGTATATAAATAATGAGCCAGAAAAGCGCATGATGAAAATGAAAATTTCCATCAAGTGCAAGTGCATTTATTTTTGTTTGGATAGACGCAACAACAAAGAAAAATAAAAAATATATCAACAGTTTAATTTTCATTTATATCTGCATGGTCCATCCTGTGAGAGATTGCGAAATGACCTATTGTCCAATCTCAGCAGTAGAAATCGGCACGGTCGTCTAGTCTGCAGCCTCTCACAGTTTTCTTACAGCATAAGAAAACTATAATTCACGTTCACGTAAACAGTTGTAATAATCACAAACAGAGGTAATAATAGCAACAAAGAAAAAAACATATGAAAAAAAAGGACAACTCGAAAAGGAACTAATCACGAGATAAACAATATTAATAATAAGTAAACACAATACAACTTTCATCAACTGAAGAGTATTTGTAAACACAAAACAGGGTAAATAAGGGACAATAATAATATGAAATTAATAGGAAAGTGGTTTGAATCTAAGTGCATAATAATAATTTGAAAAATACAGGAAAGAGTTTACGGAGAGGTAATTAAATCGGAGAAAGAAAACATATCAAAATCAAAATGAACTAATCGCAAGTCATGCAATATTAAATAATGAGTAATCACAATAGTCAAGGTAACAACTTTCATTAACTGAAGAGTATTAGTATGCACAAAATAAGCTAGATAAGGAACAAGAATAATAATTTTATGCATCAGATTATATAAATTGCAGTATTTGAGAGAAACCGTTTAAACTTGGGCTTATGTCCAGCAGTGCTTTTGTTAAATTTCAACTATGAAAAACAGTTTGGAATGACTGGGTAAGAAAAAGCAAACTGGAGAGCCCGCGTATCTGCTTTGGTAGGCTTTCATTTAAGGTCAAATCTTCAGCAGTTCGAGTGATGGGGTGTCTTATATATAGAACAAAAGAGACAATTCGGTTTTATTGTAGCGTGAAGCAATATGGTAATAACAAGACATATAGCGTTTCAAACCAAATTATTATTTACTCCTATCTACAGTGCGAACAGGTCTTTTGGAACTGAACAGTTTTATGCGTTGATGAAAACCTTTTGCGCGTTATAGACAGGCAAGTAAACCAATGCCATAGAGTTTGTCTTAAATAACAGACAAGCAAACAAGGACTCTAGCGCTTTATAATTTATGCTTTCTTAGCGTTAAGCACATAAAAACCTTAGCATGGGCTACCATGGCAGTCTTTAGGTTGTTCACACCTTTGCATCCCAACTAAATAATTATCATTTATGTTTAACTGTACTAAACAATCAATTTCTGAAACTTCACAAAAACGTTTAGCAATAAACCACTTGCTTGGAGCAGGCTTGCTTATGTGGAATTACATTTTTAATTTCTTTACCCAATAAAAACCATTGGATAAAAACTGCTAATTGAGGTTTGATCATTTTTAGTAACAGGAACAACAGCTACAAAAAATTTAGCCAGTCTATAGCCTTTTCAAATTTTAAACAATATTTCAAATTTCCAATCAACAAAGTTTATTAACGCCACATTACTTGATTTAATGATAATTTTTTATCAAAGACACAGAAAACAACATGCAACAGCTTGACTAGCATCAAATTATGCTGACCTGTAATTGTCACAAAATAAGTTTGCTGATTTTCATGAAACAAAGAGGTTGATGCAAAAATAATCCACTGTGAATTATTTTATATGCATGTTGCCCATGTGTCATAACCACTGCTTTAACTTTACATAATAAAACTGAAAGAGTAGTATACTATCATAACAAGTTTCTAACACACAGCTGCAGGGAGCAATGCAGTGCATGTCCAGCCATATTTTTTGCACCAAGTTCTTTGATTTTACTGCTTATTGCATACGTAAAACCATGAAACCACTCACTACATAATCACTTGTCACTTTCTATGAGTTGCATACCGGGCCTATTGGTTAAAGCGCCTTAGGTAGGCAAAAATTTATAAATAGCAGTATGAAGTAGAATAATCACAATGCACTTGATTGGTAACATACTCATATTCGTATTGATGTGCATGGCATATCGAGAAAAAGTTTGAACTGCTCTTCTGTCAATATTTTAAATATATGATGGCACATTTTTGACTGTTTCACAAAACAATTTAAATGTTTGTCACTGCCACATGGATGCCTAACAAAACTGGGTATCATATACAATCAGTTATTAGTGTGAAGCATTACATAATGCCTTAGCATTTACAACACAACATGCATAATGTTTACTGTTTATCAGTCACTTACCTTGATTCGTTGCATGTCTGTTTTGGTTTCACACACAAAGGTAAATACATGTTATGATGAATTGATGATCAGAAACTTCAATGACAATTCGACACAGTAGTTGTACATACATCACATTAACAGCATGAAGCATCAGCTATATAACATGACTGCTAGGCCCATTCTCTAAATCTGAAATTTACTATGTTTTTACATCAATAAATGTACATTGCAAGCTATTTGATTGCTTATATATCCAGTCAACACTTTGGATAAGCAAGATCCATACCAGTATCAGTGTAATGGGTATTGCGGTACTTTAACATAAAATTGGGAAGTGGCAGCAGTGTCATTTCCAAATCGGTTTTCTCCACATGGAGGCTCATTTAGATTGACTCATTTTTCTCAGATCAACTCAGCTTCAGATTTCCCCAAAACTCTGATCAACTCCAACCTCTAATGGTCCAACTTGCAACTACTAATAGTGGGTTTACACGAACAAAAAAACGTCAATGGAGCAGAGCTGAGCTTTGTTTGTTCTTTGAAGCTTGCAATGAAGCTTGGCTCCACTTTGCTCAACTAGCAAAGCCAAGTAGCATGACATTAGGCCTATAAAATAAAAGCTCAGCTTCTCACCGTTTTGCACTATTTTTTTAGCTTATGTAAACCCAGCTTAACAACTCTAAATTTGAACTGTAGTCACTCCAATCTCCAGTTCTACCATTCCTCCGTACCTGTACTAGTGCACTCTGGGAGTTAAGAATCACTGAAAAGGGTCAGTACCAGTAGACCTTGAAATTTTTTTTGCCTTCTGATAAGCTTTTCCAAATTCAAATTATTTAAAAGTTCGTCAAAAAACAAGTTGTTTTAATTTTCTATCCCGCCATTAGCAGACCTAAAAGAAGCATGCGCAACCAGTAACTTACTGACATCTGACTAGGCAGCTAGGTCTTAAGTCTAGTAGCTAGTAATAAAAAGACCTGCGGACTACTAGTACTTGTGGTCTTCGCAGCATTTCCAAATCTGTAGATACTGCATACTATGATAGCTCACTTCAGCAAGTTGAACACATGAATCTGCAGATAACTTTAAAATCATTGTGTCTACATAGCCTACCTAAGTCGTTACCGGAACCTTTAGATTTTAAATTAGCTTTTTACTCCAGCGAGAAGCAGCAGCTTCAGTTCCGACGCATCATTTAATTCGAATTTCGATTATTTTGGCGCTCACTGATTGCGCTGATCACTAAACCGTAAAGTTTATTGAAGCGTAAAGTAAAATTTAATTAATTTCTGAAAAGTTCTATTTTATTAGAATGATGAATTACATCATGCACATTTAATTATTATTAAAGTCTGCCAGCAAAATTAATAAATTACGCTGACAAACGATGGTATACTGCAAGTTGAAAGCTTAGGTTGTTTGGTTTATGCGGTAGAGTGAAGGTTAGCCGCTTGCGCAACTGTCTATCATAATAATGTTGAACTTGAAATTAAAATGACTAGACACAGGTATGTAACTTAAAATTGCTATAGCATAAGTAGTGAGAAAAAAGACAACAATAGCTTATTAAATGACTTGTGAAATTGGGGTTGTCATCGGTTTTATTTCAAGTGGAAATATACTGCAAAATTTAACTAGGCCTATATCAATTTGGGGTAGATGACGCATTCTGTCTCATCAAGCATAACAGCTACAAATAATGCTAGTTTATAATGCTTAGCATTTACGTCTAAGCAAAATTTAAGCGCATGCGCGTGGTAAGGCCTTGAAAAGCAATAAATCGCAGACTACTATGGCTTCCGGCTTTTCGTTTTGCTAATGTAGCAACATTTACCAATGCCCGTAGATAAATGCTATAAAAATTTAAGATGGCTTGCCCAGCTCCAATATCTGCCAAACACGCAGATAAATCTCAGAAAATTTTTAGACGGCTCGATTATCCTACAGACCAAGTGATCAACTTAGATAAAGCATGTAAGGTTTTTGGTGGTTGGCCTTAGACCAGGGGCGCCAAAGTTTTCTCCAAGAGGAACAAATTTCATGATGTAAAGTACCCGAAGGCTAATAGTCTTTTGTGGTTCTATGTGTTTTGCTGCTCTTCGTAACAAAAATGGTTTCTGTTGCAATTATGACGTAATAATGGTTTAAACTTTTCTCGCCGGTTTTTGTCGTCTCAATCAGATAGTCTTGTCGCATTTACAGCGTAAAAAAGCAACCTCCAGTTAGATTGGACAGGCTATCTAACTTTACATGTGCTTGTAGGCCAAAAATAATACATTTAGCAGCAACAAGCGCGGGCCGTATGAAAACTCATCGAGTGCTATATGAAACAATTGGGTTTTGCACTCAATGTTTCCTAAACTAAGAATTGCTTAAAGTGCAACCCGTTTTTTGAGTTTAAAACCAATCTATTATCTAAAAATTTTCCCCAAAGATCTTAGTTTTAAAATTCACTTTCCCAAAATAAGTTATTTAACATTTTCCCAAAAATTTTTTTGGCTTTAAAAACAATATACACAAGTTATTATTTCAGGAATTATTTCCCAAAAAAAATTAATGGGTTTAAAATCCATTGACCCAAAACAATAGTCATAACACTCACCCAAAAATTTAATTTGGGTTTGCTACCACATTACCCAAATTAATATTTGCAAAAACGATTACCCAAAATTTATTTTTGGGTATACAGTTTTTAACCCAATTTACTTGGGACACAATTGTTTATACCCAATGTTGTGCTTTGGGTCATGCAGAACCCAAAATCGACTTTGGGTTTTTGCTTATCATACCCAAAAAAAATTGGGTTTTTGACCGTTTTTTTTGGGTAAAGCATACATTTGCCCAAAATTGGGCAATGCGATTACCCAAAATTTTTTACAGTGCAATTACACGTCTCCAAAAGCAAACAAAAAAGGAAAAAAATAAAATAAAATAAATAAACATTAAAGTAACAGTGAAAGCAGATTAAATATTTTTGTCAATTGAAACAAATTATAGATAGTAAGCAAAGAGTAAAGCAATCTGTCGCGGTACTAAGAGAACACTGTATATTCAGAGAGTAGCTTTTTTGCCATCAATAAATAGACAATAATTACCTTTATCGAAACCCCAACTGGTTTTCTTTTTTTCTTTTCTGGCTAAATTAAACAGGGGCATTAGAGCTTTTTTTTGATCATAATGTATTTTGGGCAGGTGATCAGTCACGAAGACAGTTCCAATAGAATCATTTCCTCTTTTTCTTTCATTGTTATATTCTTTAAGATAACGCAAGTGGCTTAAGAGCCATCTTTTATCTTCATTGTTGTAAAGCTTGATGATGATTGGTCTGTTAACTTTGACCTTGTTACGATAGATGGGGTGCTGAGGTAATCTGTGTATATCAACCAGTGGTAAATCTTCTGGGTTTTCGATTTTTAGACCTTCTGATAAAAATTTTTTGAATATAATATTTGTGGTGTTTCTGGTCTCCCAAGCTACGTTCGAGTCCTCAGGAAGTCCATGTACCAAAAGATTAAATCTTTTAGAATAAGCCTCTCTTCGAATTTTTTCTAAATCAGCATCATTCAATTTTTTATCATGCTTATGAATTTCATGTTCAAGATCCTCAACTTTTTTGCCAAAATATGACTCAAAGGCTTTGACTTGAGTTTCAAGGGAAGTAACTTTAATTTCCAACTTTTTGAAGAAAACCAAATTAACTTTTTCTTTCATTGCAGCATCGATACTGTCACACCTTTGTGATAATTTAGTATCAATTTCAGTTAGTCTTCTTGATGCAGCTGCAACCGAATTTTCCAGTGCTTGAAAAATAGTTCACATTTTTTGAATTAGGTCTGTTGAGTCTCTGAAAATTATTTTCTTCCATGTCAGCAGGGTTAATGATATACGAGTAAATAGCTTCAAATGTGATAAGTGCCAACTTGACAGGTTTTAAACTTACATATAATTAATTGAGGTAATGTGCACACTTTTTCTAAAAAAAAACGGTGTAGCTTCGCTTAGACTAGAGAAAAGTAAATGAAAACGCACCTACAAACACATCATTGCGTAGACCTTTTCCTAAGCAAATTGGATCGCTTACTCCCTACAGTTACTTACGCAGCAATTATCGGCACAATCCGCGCATTTGACGTTTTTTGGCTAAACCGTGACAAGCGCATTGCAATGGTGGTGCGCGCATTCCAAGGCGTGTTATGTGTTAATAAGCCCATTTACATGGTCTGTTATTAGGCGCTTTGTAACGTAGGCCAATTCTATTTGCTTTTCAATTTGCTGCGACTACATGTTTGTATGCAGTTTGCAGTCCGCAAATGACTGATAGGACTAATAGACATAATAGCACTAATAGGGGGAGTATGGGGGGTATAGAGAATTTGGGGAAGTGTAGATGGTGGGGGAATTGGGAAATTTTTGGTGGTTGGGGCAGTTGGGTCAAGTATGGGGGAAATATGGAAGGAGTGGGGAAACGTATTGGAGTGTGGGGTGAGGTAAGGGAAGGTGTGTTGGGGGTGTGGGAAGTGTGTTGGGGTGTGCGAAAGTATGTGGTGGTGTGGGAAATGGGGGTAGGTGTGTGGAAGTGTGTTTGGGATGTGGCGAAATGTGTTTGAGATGTGGGGAAAGGTGTGGAAAGGGTGTTGGGGTGGGAGCAATGTGGGGTGCGAGGAAGTGTAAGAAGAAATATGGGACAATCTGGGAGAGCGGGAAAATATGGGGAGAAGGGTAGTGTCACGATTTTGGACCCCACTCTCCTGACCCCAACCCCCCTGACCACAATTCCCCCGATCCCTAACTTCCCTGACCCCCCGAATCCAACTACCCCAACCCCTTCGACGCCACCCCCCCGACTTCAACCTACCCGACCCCAACTTCACTAACCCCAACACCCCCGACCCCAACCCCCCCAACTCCAATCCCCTCGACCCCAACTCTTCTGACCCCACCCCCCAGTCCCCTAACTCCAACCCCCTGACTTCAACTCCCCCGACCTCAACCTCCTCACTGCCAACTCCTCGATCCCAACTCTTCTGACCCTTAACTCCCCCGACCCCACACCCCGACTCCACCCCCCCAACCCAAACTTTTCTGACCCTACGCCCCAACCACTATTCCGCCGATCCCAAACCTCCAACCTCAAATTCTCCTACCCCAGCCCCCCTGACTCCAACCCCCCTGACCCCAATTCCCCTGACCCCAACACGCCCGACCCCAACCCCCCCAACTCCACCCTCCTCGACCCCAACTCTTCTGACCCCACCCCCCAACCACAACTTCGCCGACCCCAACCCCCCCGACCCCAACTCCCCTGACCCCAGTCCCCCTGACTTCAACCCCCCGACCCCAACTCTTCCAACCCTAAACTCCCCCAACCCACACCCCCGACTCCACCCCCTGACAACAACTTTTCTGACTCCACCCCCCAACCACAACTCCGCCGACCCCAAACCCCAAATTCTCCGACCCCAGCCCCCCTAACTCCTACCCCCCCACTTCAACTTCCCCGACTTCAATCCCTCCGACCCCAACCCCAACCTCCCCCCAACTCCAACCTCCTCGACCCCACCTTCCCTGAGGCCCTGACCCCACCCCCCCAACCACAACTCCGCCGACCCCAACCCCCCTGACCCCAACTTTCCTGGCTCCAACCCCCCGACCTCAACCCCCTCAATGCCAACCCCCTGATCCCAACTCCGCCGACCCCAACTTTTCTGACCCCACCCCCCAACCACAACTCCCCCAACCCCCCCGATCCCAATTCCCCTGACCCCAACACCCCCGACCCCAACTCCACCCTCCTCGACCCCAACTCTTCTGACCCCACCCCCCAACCACAACTTCGCCAACCCCAGTCCTCCTGACTCCAATCCCCCGAATTCAACTCCCCCGACCTCAATCCCCTCAATGCCAACCCCCTGATCCCAACTCTTTCGACCCCACCCCCCGAGCCCAACTTTTCTGACCCCACCCCCAACCACAACTCCGCGGACCCCAAACCCCAAATTCTCCGACCCCAGCCCCCCTGACTCCAACTTCCCCGACCCCCCTACTTCAACTCCTCTGACGCCACCCCCCAACTTCAACACCCCCGACTCCAACTTCCCTGACCCCAACCCCCCAAACTTTTCCTCACCTTCCCCAAATCTCCCCACACCCCAGCACACTTTTCCACACCTCCCTTCACCTTCCCCACACTCCAACACACTTTTCCACACCCCTTCTCACCTCCCTCTGCCCTTCGCCACACCCTCACACCTTTCTCCACTTCTCCCTCACCCCCCCAACACGTTTTTTACACCTCCCCCACACTTCTCCCACTTCCCCTCACCCCAACGCACTTCCTCACTCCTCCCCCCACACTTCTTCCTAAAAATTGTTTGTTATTACACCTGTGGTTGCGGCATTACTGTACTAAAGTATCGTGGGAATTCTACTTTTGTACCTTCTCATTGAAGCGTGACAACTGACACGATAGAAAAGAGAGAAAGAAGAAAAAGAGTTGTACAACCATATTATAGAGAACTATGGTTTCAGTGCTTGCGAATGTAATTTACGTTTTTGCGTTTGACCTATGATCGGTGTGTTGGCTTATTTTTGGCCATTTTTTTTACGCAGAAACCGCCGCCGCCCGCAGCTGTCTTCGACTTTCTGTGCAAGGCGCGTATTCAAAATTTTCAAATAAATTCAATTTCTGTTAAAAGAGCGGTGGAGCGTGATTGCCAAACCCGCGCGTGCTCAGATCTAACACCAACATTGATGTAAACAACGCTTATAAACCTTGATGAAAACATATAATATGCACTCATTATGAAAGGGGCAGTTTACCCTGGCTTGAAAACTGAAGACAGTAAAGCTTGAGAAAAAACTGCCCTCTCTACCGAAACATTTTTAAATTACAATAAATTATGCGCGAAAGGAATCTCTAATCATGTGATTAAGGTCAAAAACAGCGTCGATATTGTCCAAGTATTGTTTACCCAAATCACAGCGTCGATATCATGATATACTATCAAGCACATATCGAGGTGTTTGGGAAACACAGGACTCCAGTTCCTGAGACAGTTACGGTGCGTAAAAACGATTTTGCTTCCCTCGCCCCTGGGCCTCTTTGAATCTTTCGTTGGTCTGGTCTTCCTTGACAGTATTTTTATTTTCAGCATTTAGATAGGACAGGGTCAATATAAGTTTTTATATTTTAAGTTTTTCAACAAACCGGCCGGTTAAAGCGCAGTGTGAAAGATGTCGCCATCAATGCGAAAGGTCTGAGGTTCAATTCCCAGGCAGGTCAAATCGGACACAGTGTAACCAACGGCTCGCCGCCGCTGCGACGATTCTTCAAAGCTGTGCTGCCCAAGCGCCAAGCCACGGGTTCGGGCCCCGCCACTCGCTACCACGCTTCGGTACTACAGCGAGTTAATGAAACGAGTAAGCCTACAGTAAAGATTTGATTTATTTTTTAATTTAGTGTGCGGCCATAGTTACTGCAGATGCACCGTATTCAAGGAAGCTCCTGCTTACCAGTTGCTTCACAGCAGCATCGATGACAAAAATGTAGTTCAAGCAAAACACATCACAAAAGTTGAAATACCGGTATTGTTGCATCGCATGGTAAAAGTTTCTCGAAATTAAATTAGAAAGTTGGACCGAACGGAAAAACATGACAGCAGTTTCGGCAAGCTCCACGCGAAGAAAAGTCGGTTTGTTTCAAAAAAGAAAGGTTTCACTTTTTCTGCAATCGTCAACGTCAAGCGCAGCGCACCAGAAAAGTTTGACTACCGGTAGGCCTATTATTGCATCACAATGAAAGTTTTTCAAGATTTTACAAGCAAGTTGAATAGCACAGAAAAATATGAGCAATTTCGGCTGTCTCTGTATGAAGCACGGCGGTTCGTTCCCAAAAGAGAGGTTTTCATTTCTTTTAAAATCTTCAATGGGGGGGTTGACCCTCGAACCCTCCCCCCGTCCCGTGCGTACGCCACTGGGTAGCAACTATTCTTATTCTAGCGGATTGGCTGAAAAAATTAGCTTCGATAACTGAACAGCTAATCCCCTAGTGCAAAAAATAGCATCGCAAATTAGCGGAATAGCGATTTGTGCGTTGTGCCCACCTATGTTTAATAGACGTGAACCAAACCTGAACCCAAGGACATCAAAATTCTTGAACCTTAACCGGATTTGAACCGTTAAAATAATTTTTGTGCAACCTATACCCAGACAGGATAGGTGTGCCTTGTTTGCATTGCGCTATCAATGCCAAAAGTGATTCATTTCTGATGCTTTCGTTGCACTTATTTCGGCGCGTTTGTGTTGCAATCCTACGTCGTAATGCTGAAAGTTCTTGTTGGAGGGCGAGAGGAACACTGCAGCTAGCAACGGTAAAGCATGCAATTAGTGCTTCATTACTTTCTAAAATCGATTGATCTATTAATTTGAGTTTCTTTCTGCCGCTGAGGACATCCTTTATGAGCTGCAGTAGCATCGTAAACAGTAAGATCAGCCTAAATAAGCTACAATAAGCAGGGGCGTAACCAGGGGGAGCTGGGGCCCCCCCTACCCCGCAGACAAATGCACAAAACTTTCGTGGTGTAACGGTAATGTACGTATAAAGGACAATCTAAGGGCGAGAAGACCTTTTTTTTGCTTTTCACTTGACTTTGGGCGGAAAATTGGACATCTGCAGACGCGATGACCTTTCATTTTTGTTCTTCACTTGACTTCGGGCGGAAAATGGACGACTCTAAATTGCGCCCCCCCTTTCAAATTCCTGGGCACGCCCCTGTAAGTATTTTTGAAAAAAATGCGCCTGTAGCTAGCGATATGTACTAAAAGATAAGTCGAATTGACGAGCTTCAAATTCTTCAACCCAAACCGAATTTGAACCTTTAAATTTTTGCTTCTGCGAACCTGAACCCGATAATTCAATTTATTTGCCATGTAAAATGCCTTACACAAAGCCAATTTTCCTGAAACTTGTTTTAAACGAAAGCTAAAATCAAAAGCTTCACGATCCAGTTGAAATATTTAAAATCCAACAAGAGTGTAACTAAAGTTATGATCTTTTTTTGTAACACTTTCAAACGTTTTTACGTTATAAGTGAAAAGATAGGCAACGTTGGTCTTGTTAAAACCAGTTTGACTCCCGACTTGGGGCTACTGCACTTGTGCAAGATCCAAAAAGGAGGTTACCTAACAAAGCGATATCTCCTATGCATGACTGATCAATGTAGTCAAAGGGTGTTTCATTTTTTCACCATTTTTGAATTTCAAAATGCATGGGGTCCCTATGGGTGGTATTTGAGGTAAAAAGTTTACACCCCCAATTTTTTTCCAATTATGACGTCAGATCGAGATGGTCCACGGCGTTTGAAATTTGTTGTCTAAAATTTCGTGATTTGGCCGTATCTCCCCGAACCACTCATCGCGTAGATCGACATAATTGGTGTTTAATTGCTCAGAAGAGTCGGTTTCCTATATCCAATGTATCCAATGTAGAGCAAACTATCGTCTATCTGCATCAGAAAAAAAGTTATTTCAAAAAAACTAGATTCTTGCTGTGTTTAATTTTTAATTGAAAAATTTTTATATTATTTTTTTGGGTGAAATCATACGGTCTGCCCAATGCTGCACTGTTCGTTTGCGTAACATAAATTTCACTCTGTCTATTCTGTTCTAGATAATTCACGCACAAGATGCAACGCCGAACACACAAGCTTTTAATAGACTCAAAACTCGCTAATTTCCATGTTACACAAATGAGCACGCAAACGCAAATCAGAGAGAGACAGTTGGGTTGGCTCGTCTAGGATTTTATTATTTATCAGTTCTTTCAATCGTCCAATTCTTCGTTCGGCCGAGCGATTTGGTTTTCCATGGATTTCCAGAAAGTTGGTTTGACATGAGTCATTGATATACATGGAGCTTCTCTACTCTTTTTCGTGAAAAACTGTTTCGAACGAGTGGTACGGTCTTGAAGCAAAGAACACACATCCACCTCTTCAGGCAATGACTCGGAAGTGCTCACGGCTTCAACAGCGTATGGTGCAACTTCGGCATGTACACTCAGTGCAATATTTTTTCCATGAAAGCCACTGCGACGCATGAGCCAAGAAGTACTTCATAACAACTTTAGTAATATTTGGTTCAACTTCAAATTAAGAGCTGAGTAGATCACGTTGAAACAGAGAAAAAAATGGGCCTTCGGGAGCTTTGGGGTGTAAGTGTATCATCAGAAAGGAAGGTATATATAAGG